>JAVGWX010000012.1:21146679-21746679 GCA_036924085.1 Ariolimax columbianus
ATATTTAAAGTTGCTGACCTGCTCCAGTGCTCACACTAACAAATTGATGGTTATTCATGCTACATTTGAGATGCGCGTAACTTACGACATGCAGTAGAAGCAATGTTTCCGATTGCTTGAAGGAGAAGAATGTTATCTCTAATTCATCTCCATACTACATAGACATTCTATTCTTGTACGTCTGGTTCCGCAGGTACATGCTCCAGAGGATAGAGAAGCATCAGATTCCAGCATTTCTCGGGGGCTATAAGTGTGACTACAATAACAACCCTCTCTGTCTGGCTGACCTCAACTGGAGCACTCAAGTCAGGACAGCCTTCTGACTCTTGCTTTTCTTTGTTGTTCTTCTTCTTCTTTTTCTCCTTCTTCTTCTTATTATTATTATTATTATTCTCCTTGTTCTTGTTGTTCTTCTTCTTCTTCTTGTTATTGTTGGTTTTATTATTCTTCTTATTATTATTCTTCTTTCTCTTCTTCCTCTTTGGTGTTCATGTCATGAAATGGACGTCATTACGTTGTGTTATAGTTTCAGCGAGGGTACGATATCTAGGTCTTTCTGCCAGACACATCCCGTTTCAGTTGACATTGTTGGGTACCCTGTATGCTTTCCCAATGTGATCCATAACCTCTTAACCAGTCAACACTATTACAGCCCGTTTCCAGGGCCGACACTTGGAGGCGGATATCGTCTAGGTCAGCTCTAGTGACATGACCCAGCCAGTTATGAGTTTGCTCACTGATGTCGGCTCGTTCTCTGTCATTCATCTTTGGCCACACCTTGACGTCATATCTTCATATCTTAATGAGTATTATATTCGTCTAATGTTCTCTAGATAAATACTGGCTGTTATGTTATTTGATGGCATCAGTTCCGATGTCCGCAAGAGTGTTATTGGAAGCATGACTGGTAACAAACATATTAACACTGTAACCTGCCACACTTGTCGTAAGAGTCGACTAAGCGGGTCTGGCTATTCTAACCTCTAAAAACTTTTAGTATCATAGACGTCAAAATATCAAAGTCAGGTCAAAATTTAAATATTTTATTTTTTTATTTGGTTTGTTTGAGGGCTATGCTCCACAGAGGGGGAAAAAATGTTGATTGGTCTGATTTTTAGCACCAATTGACATCAATGCAACTCGGAAAGGTAGATTTCAAATTGAAGTTTCTTTCGGGGATTGCAAATACAATCATAGCCGGAAATGGAATGACAGTGAGCTGTTAATGCAATCAATATCAGAGGTCTCATACATGAGGCTAGAGAGCCACACGTAGCCAGGCCAAAGCGTTTTATCTGGCTTGTAACTTAACAAAATTAGCTAGTTAGAGGAGATAACTTTTTTGTTTTATAAGATTACCTTTACTTATCACTGTTACGTTGTTGTTTTTTAACCCTCAGCATAATCCTCTGTGTAATTCTTAGTTCATCGTTGTTCATTAGACCTTTAGTTCATTCAAAGTGTCTTCAAACGGTCATTAACCTCTCCAGTTTGTCTTCAAGCGACCAATTGTCTCTTTAACATGTATCCACGAGATCTCCTAATCCCTCTAACGTGTCTTTAGCAGTACTTAGTCCCTCTAACGTGTCTTAACGAATCTTTACAAGACACACGTTCCAATAACGTTTAGTAACGTTTCTCCACAAGACCCTAGTCTCTCTAACATGTCTTAACGTGTCTCCACAAGACCCTAGTCTCTCTAACGTCTCGTAACGTGTCTACACAAGACCATAGTCTCTCTAACGTGTCTTAACATATCTCCACAAGACCATAGTCTCTCTAAAGTGTCTTAACGTCTCTCCACAAGACCCTAGTCTCTCTAACGTCTCGTAACGTGTCTCCACAAGACCATAGTCTCTCTAACATGTCTTAACATATCTCCACAAGACCATAGTCTCTCTAACGTATCTTAACGTGTCTCCACAAGACCATAGTCTCTCTAACGTGTCTTAACATATCTCCACAAGACCATAGTCTCTCTAACGTGTCTCCACAAGACCCTAGTCTCTCTAACGTATCGTAACGTGTCTCCACAAGACCGTAGTCTCTCTAACATGTCTTAACATATCTCCACAAGATCATAGTCTCTCTAACGTGTCTTAATGTGTTTTCACAAGACCATAGTCTCTCTAACGTGTCTTAACGTGTCTTCACAAGACCATAGTCTCTCTAACATCTCGTAACGTGTCTCCACAAGACCATAGTCTCTCTAACATGTCTTAACGTGTCTTCACAAGACCATAGTCTCTCTAACATGTCTTAACGTGTCTCCACAAGACCCTAGTCTCTCTAACGTCTCGTAACGTGTCTCCACAAGACCATAGTCTCTCTAACATGTCTTAACATGTCTCCACAAGACCCTAGTCTCTCTAACGTCTCGTAACGTGTCTCTACAAGACCCTAGTCTTTCTAACGTGTCTTACCGTGTCTTCACAAGACCATAGTCTCTAACATGTCTTAACGTGTCTTCACAAGACCATAGTCTCTCTAACATGTCTTAACGTGTCTTCACAAGACCCATAGTCTCTCTAACATGTCTTAACGTATCTCCATAAGACCCATAGTCTCTCTAACGTGTCTTACCGTGTCTTCACAAGACCCTAGTCTCTCTAACATGTCTTAACGTGTTTCCACAAGACTCTAGTCTCTTCCACATCTCTTCAATCAGTAATTAATCTCTCTGTGCAGGAGTCGGGAACTATTTTTGTTTTTACCAAAAATCATTTTGGTTAAATTATATGTATTCCCAGTTCGCTCCCCACAACCAGTAGACTTCAAAGTAAAAACACACATACAATAAAAGCTAATTTTTCTTAAAATGAAGAAATAACTGATATCAATGTTCAATTGGTAAATGGAATTTAAAAGTCACAAATGCTGTAATCTGGATGACATAAATCTAAAATTAGTCAAAATGATTGAAAAACTTAGCCATTTCCTTCAAAACATCTACACTTCAGGTTTTGAAAAAATAGTGTACATCGTTTTTATATTAAAAACAACAGGCATATCAGGGATTTTTTAATGTAAAAGCACTTTGGATGCTGTCTTCGGGGCTCAATCGACTTATGCACTCTGTTTTCAAGTTCACAAGGGAAATGTTTGTTCAACATGTTGTTGCAAAAGGATGTAACTTTTCCGCTTCCTCTTATGCAATTCTAAAACAGATTGCAGTTTTTGATACCGAAATAGATGAGACATCTGACCTAGTCTGAAATTGCATGCCTGTCTCAATGTTGGAGTGAAAATCAAGAAGTACTTCTTACAATACTTCAAATTTTTCACTGGCGTCAAAGGTGTTAGCTAAATATGCGAATCTGGGTTGAGTTTCTCTATCAAAAATATTTATAGTTAAGTTCTGAAAGTCCACACTCGATTCAGAACATTTCCACACATGATAAAGGAGGTGTAGCAGGCCTATTTTCATTTCTACAAGTTGATATTACCGTGTTGTATAGCTAACTTACATACATTTACAGTGGGTAGTTGGGAAATAGATCAGGTTACCCATTTTGAATATATGGGCTCTAGAATTTACAAAAATGGGAACCGCTCGAAAGATATCAGAAGAAGACTAGCCATGGCAATGAAGAGACTGTACGGGCTGAAGAAATTATGGCAAAGCACCAACAAACGACAGGTATTGAGAGCCTGTGTTTTTCCTGTGGCAGCACATGGCTGCGAATCATGCCGATTACCAAACTTTAAGACAAAAAATCGAATTCTTCGAGTCAAAATGTTACAGAAAGATCATAAGAATATCCTGGACAGAGAAAAAGACAAATGTAGACATTCGGCAAGAGTTGAACATACAGGAGAACTGGTTTATCAATTTTATTTTGCCCAGAAAATGTAAATACTTTGGTCACATCAAGAGACACAACGGTATTGACAGAACAGTGATGGTGCCAGGCTAAAGAGGCAGGGTTAGACCAAGAAGACGATGGCACCAAAATATCCAGGAATGTGTGGGTATGCCTGTGGCGGAGACTGGAGTTTTGGCAAGGGAAAGGGTTTCTTTCAGACTGTGATTGGAACGACCTTCTATGAAGGACATGCTACATGATGATAATGATAGCTAATTTATCTCTCCTTCATTTAACGTTTCCCCTCTCACGCAAACAAAAAAGGAAACACAAAAACTGAATCTGTCATAATCAAAACATGGCTAGTCATTTATTTTTATAATCTAGTCATTATCATTTATCTTCTAATCTAACTAAGACAAAATTCTTTTATCAGGAGATTTTTTTAGTAATTAACTAAATGGAACCTCTAGATATCAACCTCATCTTATCTATACTGTAGGTCCTACTTGTCCTTATTCACTCTAACAATAACAACTAATAAACTAAATTAACATCTTGGGTCTTATGGTCGTCGTTTTGGTAGTGCGATTGGCTACTGACAAACGGCCAGCTTCCGTCCGTCTAGTCTCCGCTGTGCAATCAAAGATATCTTACACGTATTTTAGAATGAGATCTCTGATATTTGGGGTACACGTTCTGGCTCGTATCTTGGGATGGAATCCCTGGTGTTTTTTTACACTCGCTCTGACTCGTTTTTTGGGATGGGATCTCTGGTGTTTGTGATACACCTGTTCTGACTCGTTCAACGTGAGATGTTCTTACTGGAGTCCAGAGTAGTTTCGTCAAAAGGTGGCTAGTGCACACCCTTCAATTCACGGAAGTTCTGGCACCAATTTAGTATTCGTTTGGCTAGATCAAAGTTACCACTGCTTTACAGTTTTCGCTGCAAACTAAAGCCTTCCACGATTGATGAATACCGTTGAAATTCGCAGTAGACCTCATGTCGCTCTCTGTCTGGAAACAGTTGTGCTTCAGTTTTTATCGGTCTTCTATGCTCCGTCCTAAGCTCCACCAATCCAACATGGCAATGCTGCGCGCAGGTCAGTGGTACATCTGTCCCCATCCCGTTGACAAGCTCGGATAACAGTTTGACTTGTACTACATGCCAATATGATATACTAATTTCCCCATTTCTGGAGCTACCACCATTTTTCCTGGGACATCTCGCCACTACACCATAGGCAGTTCTAACCGCATACCCCCTTGAGAATGAACAACTCAGTAGATGTGGTTTCGTGATGGATGTGAGGTAACAAGTCGATAGGTGGCTTTGTGATGGATAAGAGGTAACAAGCTGATAAGTGGCTTCGTGATGGATGAGAGGGAACAACTCGGTAGGTGGTTTTGTGACGGATGAGAGGGAACAACTCGGTAGGTGGCTTCGTGATGGATAAGAGGGAAGAACTCGGTTGAAGTGGCTTCGTCATGGATGAGAGGGAAGAACTCGGTAGAAGTGGCTTCGTAATGGACGAGAGGGAACAACTCGGTAGGTGGCTTCGTGGGGGATGAGAGGGAACAACTCGGTAGGAGTGGCTTCGTGGTGGACGAGAGGGAACAACTCGGTAGGTGGCTTCGTGGGGGATGAGAGGGAACAACTCGGTAGGAGTGGCTTCGTGGTGGATGAGAGGGAACAACTCGGTACGAGTGGCTTTGTGGTGGATGAGAGAGAACAACTCGGTACGAGTGGCTTTGTGGTGGATGAGAGGGAACAACTCGGTACGAGTGGCTTTGTGGTGGATGAGAGAGAACAACTCCATAGGAGTGGTTTCGTGATGGATGAGAGGGAACAACTCGGTAGGAGTGTCTTAGTAAAGTATGGGAGTGAACAACTCAGTATTAGTGTCTTAGTAAAGTATGGGAGTGAACAACTCAATAGGAGTGGCATTTAATCCTCACTGGCACAACTCTCTCTCTCTCTCTCTCTCTCTTTCTCTCGTGTCATTATGGTGCAATCTGACAGATGTGTCATGTTTATATGACATGTACATGTCTGCTTGCATTATAAAACTAACTTAGAACTGGTACGGAGCAAGCGGAATCCAACCATCTGATTAAAAAAAAGCATTGCCAACAACATCTTACTGCTCAGTTATCTTTGTTTACACATGACACGACTACCCTTCACCTTTCCTTCCAGTTTTGCTGTTAGCAATGAGTTACAGATTTCATGTGGCCAACATATTTTCGTTAATCAATTCTATTTAAGCTTTCAATTTCTCCATTTTACGAAATCTAGGATCCAAAAGTGTGTTCATTGTTTACCTTCCCACTCCATACAGCAATGATACGAATACATAAAACCTGATTACTCAACTATACCATGAAGAAAAACACAGACTCTGACTTTAACATATTTGAACCGTCTTACAGGTCCCTCAGTTTCTGCACTTCAACAACAGGAGGATGTTCGCTGACGCTCTCGACAAAACGATCCCTGGTGGAGAACAACGAGTTATGGAGTACCACGTACCAATAGCCAAGAGCCTTCTAGTCTGGGAGGTCTACGAAGTGAGTCACCCGTTGACACTCACCATAAACCTGAACAGTACAGAGGAAAAGGCTTCTGTACTCACAAAAACTCTGTAGGTACCGATGTGAGCTGACGCTTATATGATCTACATATCTATGTATCTTGGAAAACTACTAATCTTCTACCTGATCATGTATCGCATTTGAGTTATTGTTTCTAGTAATCCTCTACTTTGTCATGTATCGCATTTGAATCAGTTTCTAGTAATCCTCTACTTGATCATGTTTCACATTTGAGTTATTGTTTCTAGTAATCATCTACTAAATCATGTATCACATATGAGTTATTGTTTCAAGTAATTGTCTTCAATAGTATGTATCACATATATGTTATTCTTTTTAGTGATTATCTCCCATATCATGCATCACATATGGATTATGGTTTCTAGAAATTAATTTTTCAAAATCATTAGGCTACTCCACACAACATATTTTTGACCCTTGTGTATGATAAAGTGTGCACATCCATGAGTTGCAGAGTCTTCAATCTTAAATAGGTAATGTTTAGATATAATATTGTTTTAGTGAATGAGCCGACAGTAGCCAGCGACTTATATAGCTGGTTGCTTTCATCAGGATTTCATCAGATCCTTCATCCGGCAAAAAACTACCACTTGGCAGACCCCCCATTAGATGGCAAGATTCTTCCGGGCTGCACAACACTCGCGATCCTGAAACAAACAAGTTAGCGCTGTCCATTTGACAACCCGTGCCTGAGACAGAATCGACTGGAAACCGAGATGAGACCAGCACAAAACCAAAAAGCATAGAACTGTTTGAGCCGAGGCCACTAAGCAGAGAAATACTCACGGCTACTGCCAACTCACACAAGAGTTGGGACCTGCACAAGGACTAAGGCCTTTGTAGATGCACAGGTCCACTAAGACTAAGACTAAAATAAATGATGAAGTACTCGTGACTTATAGTTACAACAGGATGTAGTATCTTGGCACAAGTCTAATCTTCATAAGTCACCACTTATGACATCTATTTCTTCCTTTTCTTCTTCTTCTTCTTTTGCTATCATCTTAGATTCTTAGTCCGTGATTAACAAAGTAGTCAGATACCACCACACCTTATAGTGTCTTAAAGTGCACACACAAATGTACTCCACTTTACTTGGCCTGTAGCAAGCTATCGAATGGTGTCCAGCTTTTCTTAATTTTCGGTTTCTATGATTCTTAGCTGAGGTGTTTTAGGTCTGCTACTCTTTCGCTTTCTGGTTGAGTTATTTAGTTATTTATGTCAGGTTCTATTAATATGTCGTTGCTGATCCAATTTCAACGTGGCCAGTTGCTGGACATGATACAAAAGTAAATATTATTTTCTCCCCTAATGGTCCCTAATTAACACGAGCTCTAACATCTGTACATCTCGTACTAGGATCTCTAACTCACACCATCGACGTGACTCGCTGCTATGCCACATGCCCGGACGCTACAATTTCGTCCTTGACAACTCTAAGAGCTTTGCTCATTCTGCCAGGATCAATTTCAAGATCGAAGTCATTATTCCACATGAAACCATGTCCAAGCTGGCATCAAAAGTTCCGCTAGGTCTGGATATTGGTTTTAAAAAAAATATTTATTTGTGTTGTTGATGTTGTTGTTGTACTTTTTCTTCTTCTTCTTCATCTTCTTCTTTGATCCTCATCTTTTTTTATTTGTTGTTGTTCGTCTTCTTCTGTTGCCACTAAAACTCTTTACTCTATATTCTCAAATGAAGCATTGCCAGCAGACATTTTCTTTCAAAAACCAAAACGGCTACCTAAAATGTATCACTTGATTTGTGTCTAGAGTTTGCATTAAACATTTTATTTATTTGTGAATTGTTTGCATTGACCTGAGATCGTAGCTATTGTTACCAATACCATGATGTCCTCGGCGACTTCAACAGAATCGCATTATACCCGACTTCGGCAGTATCATTACCACAAATAAATACCGCTACTATTACGTTTTCACAGGTTTACTACCTGGCTGCATTGTATATCTTCGCTCAGGTATCCATCAGGTAAACATCTCGGTAGACTCTAGCGTATGCATGATGACATGTGCGCTTGTTTGAGCGACTCATATCAAATGTGGGGGGACGATGAGGCTAACGTTTGGTCAGGCAAAACACACTGAACAGACAATATTAGCCAGGGTCAGGAGAAATATACTGGCCAAGACCCTCACCTGACCGACCTCCTCGTTGGTCGTCCTGGAAACAGGCTGTTATCAAGGACAACAGTCTGGCTTACAAGGTGAGGTTCGACGTGATCCCCGTAGTAGTGAGTGACACGCAGATGAAGCTAAGCATTGTACAACCGCCTGGATGCCCCAGGTACACTGCATCAGCAAGCTCGGGATGTCAGGAAAGCTACTGCAATCTGTCCCAAGTTATGTTCTTTTCAGTGAGCACAAAAGGATTACCAACCCATTATGGACATTAGAAACCAACCAATTAACCATCAAATCTGGGTTTGTTTGAGCGACTGTTATTAAGGTGGGCTTGTTTGAGCGACTTATATCAAATATGGGCTTGTTTAAGCGGCTGTTATCATGTGTGGGCCTGTTTGAGCGACATATCAAATATGACCTTATATTGTTGTTGCTGAATGTCCACCTTGAGTAACTTTACTCTTGTGTGAGCCCTGAAAACGTCGCAAGGTATCGAATTGCAGTAACTTTCCTGACACTGCAAGCGTGTTGATGAAGATAGACTAGTCCTCCATGCTATTGCTCTATGCTTGACTTCATCTGCGCGTCGCTCATTACTACAGAGATCGCACGACGTATATCAAATGTGAACATCTTTGCGTGATTCATCAAATGTGGGCTTGTTTGCGTGACTCATCAAATGTGGGAGCAGGATTACCAATGCAATTTCGGGGTCAGGGGAGAGCTTTTCATTGGTGAGTGACCCCAGGCAAATGAACTGGTCCATAGGGACCAGTTCGTAGTTGTCGACAGTGATGGTTGGTGTGGTATCTACGTCTTGTCCTAACACATTTTGTATTCAGGTCCTACCAGCGCTATGCTACGGATCTGACACAAGCCATAGAGAAACCAGCTAAGGATAACACATGCCTCGCTCGGGCACCGCCTCGTAGGCCTATCACTTAGGCAACAGCGCCAGATGGCCCGAAATCTGTCCTCGCCTGGGAGAAGCAAGCTATCAATCTCTTGAGTTCCTGCTGACTTTGAGTGACAATTACAGCGTCATCATCAAAAAACAAGTCTGTGACAGTAACTTTTATGATCTTGGTTTTAGCTTTGAGTCTCGCAAGATTAAACAGACGGCCATCTGATTTACTTTGTAGGCAAATTCCTTCTGTTCCATTACCCAACGCACGCTTCAGTAGACGCCCAAAGAAGATTTCGAATAGTGTTGGGGCCAGGACGCAGCCTTGTACAACACATTGAATACTGATCCTTTCATATCTTCATGAGATAGTTGAATACTTTTGTCAGGTCGATGAAAGCGACGTAAAAAGGTGTGTTATGCTCGCGTCACTTTTCTTGTAGCTGCCTTAGAAAAAAAATCATGTTGGTCGTTGATCTTTCAGCCCGAAAACCGCATTCTAACCCTAGTTGCACGCGCTCAACCAGTTTGTGTAGCCGCAAAAAGATAACTCTGGCAAAGATTTTGTCAACAACACTGAGCAGTGAGATACCTCTGTCATTATTGCAGTCACTTCTATCCCCTTTATTTTTGTATAATGTGACACTTTTTAAATCCCTTATATCCTGAGGTATGATGGCTTCTTTTCAGCTCTGGCATAGCAGCAAATGTGGCGGTTTCAAGAGTGCATCTTTACAGTGCTTGATCAGGTCAGGTGGAACCACGTCTATGCCTGCTGCTCTGAACAGGGCCGTTGTCAACGGCTGTCTTAAGATTATCTAAAGATGGTTCGAAATCTATCTCTTCCATTCTAAGATAGCCTTGAACAACATAAAGGACTGTGATAGTGACCGTCCTGTCGTATGAGTACAGCTCAGACTAGTACTCTATGCATTGCTCCATTTGTCAGTTATTTTCTCGCCACTGATGGATTTGAGCGACGCTGTCTTCCTGTGCACGGGACCAATAACTTTTAAAAATTTCATCGTACATTTCTCAAATATTTCCTGTTTGTGCCGCAGTTTGAATATTTTCACTGAGGTGGAGCCAGTACTCATTTACATAAAGGCGAGCTGTTTGTTGTTTATTGACAGATTTTATGCAGTAACTGCATTGGAAGATTAACCGCATTTGAGAGGCACTTGTATTTACTCAAATTAGCTCGGTTTGCCTCGATGACGGGTGTTATATACGTTTGTTTGGCTTCAAACCAGTCATTTGATTTTTTCAGTTTTTCTTCCAAAGTAAGCAAGCGAAGTACTGTGGATGTTGGTTCAAAGTTGTTCCCTTGTTTTTGCAACCATGGGGCTACCTTTGCAGAATTATGGGAGTTTCTCGAAAGCAAATGTTCAGTGCAGGATCTGACATTTTGGTCGTGTCGATGAGTGGTTTATCTTTGTGTCTGGTGTGATTATATTTTCGTGCTGCAATTTGATTTTACATCGAACAACTACATAGTCTGTGTCGCAGTCTGCTCTATGATAGGAGCGGGTGAAGAGAACATATTTAAGAGACCTTCTCACAAGAATCAGATAAAGCTGATGCCAATTCTTGGATCTTGGGTGCATGCATGAAACATAATGTCGAGGCTTGGTCTGAAAATAGAAGTTGGTTAGACAGAATGCGTTGTAGACACAGACCTTTGAAAGCCGTTGCCCTTTTTCAATAACTTTGCCGACTCCAAAGTTGCCAAGACATGAAGGCCACGAATCTTGATGATCTCCTACTCCAGCATTGAAGTCCCCGAGTAGAACTTGTTTTTCCTGTTTCTGTTTGCTTCTAATGGCTGCTGATAGATTCTCATAAATATAATTTTTAGCTTCAGGTGTGGAGCACAAGGTAGGAGCATATGCACCGATAAGGGTGACGGGACTGAAAGTAGTTTGGAGACGGAGTGTAAGCAGGCGCCCGAGAGTAGTATGGAGACGGAGTGAGTGTAAGCAAGCGCCCGAGACTAGTTTAGAGACGGAGTGTAAGCAAGCGCCCGAGAGTAGTTTAGAGACGGAGTGTAAGCAAGCGCCGGAGAGTAGTTTAGAGACGGAGTGTAAGCAGGCGCCCGAGAGTAGTGTGGAGACGGAGTGTAAGCAAGCGCCCGAGAGTAGTATGGAGACGGAGTGTAAGCAAGCGCCCGAGAGTAGTTTAGAGACGGAGTGTAAGCAAGCGCCCGAGAGTAGTTTAGAGACGGAGTGTAAGCAGGCGCCCGAGAGTAGTATGGAGACGGAGTGTAAGCAGGCGCCCGAGAGTAGTTTGGAGACGGAGTGTAAGCAGGCGCCCGAGAATAGTTTGGAGACAGAGTGTAAGCAGGCGCCCGAGAATAGTATGGAGACGGAGTGTAAGCAGGCGCCCGAGAATAGTATGGAGACAGAGTGTAAGCAGGCGCCCCAGAGTAGTATGGAGACAGAGTGTAAACAGGGGCCCGAGAATAGTATGGAGACAGAGTGTAAGCAGGCGCCCGAGAATAGTATGGAGACAGAGTGTAAGCAGGCGCCCGAGAGTAGTATGGAGACAGAGTGTAAACAGGGGCCCGAGAATAGTATGGAGACAGAGTGTAAACAGGCGCTCTCAACCTTTTTCGTCTGGTCAGTCATGCCTGTAAGGGACTTTTTTTTCTCCAAAGCCAACTCCATACTCTTTTCTTCAGTGGGGTTTCTACCTTACAAGTGGAATGTCTAGTCCTTCTGACTTATTGATCCTGATTCCACATGCAGTCTTGTTTGCTCGTCGTTAATAATGTCTGCTTTTCTGGCCAACCATTTATTGTCTGAAGGTCATCAGACTGTCCAGTCAACATAGTACGGGCGTTCCAACAGCCAAGGTTGATATTCTTTGTAGCACGTGGTGTGTCAGTGCCGCAGGTTAAGGCTGGGGGGGGGGGGCCCGTCCAATGTTTAAGCTTGGGCATATTTCTAAGGAGAACGATAAGCTGTAACCTGAGCTGCAATTCTCCTTTGTCCACGTATATAAATGATCTAGGGCAGCGCCATTAGTTGATACTAGAATCTGCGACGTCACAGAAGTTGTCAGAATATTGGTGAAAACACCATTTGACTGCTTTAGGGACTCCATCTTCTGATTTTTCTTGTGATTACTCCTGAAACTATTCTCATGATCAGGTCTCCCACAAGGCAAGCGGAGCTATTACGTTACTTCGCGAGTGGATAACAGTCACAATAATATCACTCGTCCACATATATACTTTTAGTTGGTTTCATCGCGGAATGGTATATATATTACTGATAGTCGGCGAATCTAACCTAACTGTTCCCTTGTGCAGGAGTAAGTCCACTGTACATGTTCTATTAACAGACAGTGCTCCACATCTGCAGCAGAAAAAACGGGATTTAATCAAAATTAAAGGTTAAAACACAAAGGGAAAAACAACACATCTACCACTACTACTACTACTACTAATACTAATACTACCACTACTACCACTACTAGCTACTACTACTAATATTATCATTACTACTATTACATCTACTACTACTACTACTACATCTACTACTACAACTACTACTGCTAATACTACCACTACTACAATTACTACTGCAAGTAATACTACCACTACTACACCTACTACTACTACCACTACTAACTCTCACGTTGCAATATCACCATCCACAACCATTGCAACAACATGTGATGAAACTAAATGAAATCGTTGCATTTCTTAGAAACACGTTCTTTTTTTTTAATCCAGGCAAACAGATCGACTTTCAGCTACCAGTAGGAGAATGGGAGAACAAGCTAAGACAGGAGCTCGACTCCAAATACCCACACATGAAGCTAAGGGCTAGAGATGAAAGTAGCCACATATAAAGCTGAAGGCTAAAGATAAAAGTAGCAACCTATCAAGCTGAAGATTAGAAATACAAGTAGCCACATATCAAGCTGAAGATTAGAGATACAAATAGCCACATATCAAGCTGAAGATTAGCCATAAAAGTAGCTACATACCAGGCTAAAGACTAGGGGATAAAAGTAGCCACATATCAAACTGAAGACTACAGATTCAAGTAGCTACATATCAAGAAAAAGACTAGAAATAAAAGTAGCTACATACCAAGCTAAAGACTAGGGGATAAAAGTAGCCACATATCAAACTGAAGACTACAGATTCAAGTAGCTACATATCAAGATAAAGACTAGAAATAAAAGTAGCTACATATCAAGCTAAAGACTAGAGATACGAGTAGCTACATATCAAGATGAAGACTAGAGATACAAGTACCTACATATCAAGCTAAAGACTAGGGATAAAAGTAGCCACATATCAAGCTAAATACTAGGGATAGAAGTAGCTACACATCAAGCTGAAGAATGAAAACGCAGCGTGTAATTCTCATTTCTGTCTCATTTCGTTTCAAAATACACCCAGAAGTTATGTATTCCTAGGCTGTTGCATGTACAGTACAATTGACGAAGAATTCAATTTTCTACGCGATCTTTCGACTACTTTGTCAATATGGATCATGACATCTTGGCATTTAAAATACCCTTTTATAATGAAGCCAAGACAATAATTAAAGACAATTTCACGGGAAAATGGGCTGAAAAACGACAGCTACTCTAATGTAACTAGAAAAGAGCAAGTTATCAATTGAGACTGAGAACTTGGCATACCAGAGTCAAATGTTATCTTTATAACAAAACGAGAATCGAGACAGATGACAAGTGTTCATGTGGAGAGCATACCATGACCGTGGAACACATCATACAAAGCTAAATGCACGCAAAAAAATAGAGAATAATTATGACCTAGCGAGACAGAATTGAGACAACAGCTATACGTACAACACCCTTACAAACAATGATGTCCTTTATAAGAGAAACCACGCCCTTGATCTCATGACGAATGAAGACAAGAAAGAAGAAAATAATGTTTCAGGAATCTTTCCCGAAATCTAAAGCACGAGACTTGTAACACCCGTAACGGTTTTTTAAAGGCAGAAATAAAGTTACAAGTGTAGCAAAGTCCAGGTTTCCACTGGGGTTCTATCTAGAATGTTACCACACTCATCCACATCATTCACGACCACACACTGCAAATAACATTGCACGCAGCAGGTGGCATATTTATTATATCATACTCAAACAGCAACTATTAAAGTGAGTGCAATGAAATTACAAACAACACAAGAAATGTATCTTAACTAAATAGATACACGGAGTTTATAAGCACAAGCTATTGATATTGCTCCAAACTAATCCAACCCAGTTCTATCCGCACACTCTCCTCCCCTTATCTGCACCCTCAACACACTCTCAAAAACTCGTCCTCACGTTTGTATTCTGTGACACTCAGATCCCCTCTGGCGGGTGATCTGGACATTATACATTCAATCTATTCACTGTATACTCACATATGATCACACACTCGATCGATCTGCGTTTACAGACGCTCTGGAATATACATCGTTCCCTAGGTGTCTCCACACACCACACACACATCTAGATCTTTATTAGTCGATCTGTACACTCGCGTAACTCTTCAGATCGTACCTCGTTCATAAGGTGTCCTGCACGTACAACACATTTTCAGATCACCTCTAGACACAGGGCGCACAACACACACCTTATAGAGCGACTAGCCACAACTCAAAGGTGTATGCTGGTTGAGCCATCCTGTTCTATCTCACACATTCGTAAAACAGCCTATCAATCACTCTTCTATTAAGTCGGTGAGCTAAACAGACTCCTTGCTAAATTATCTCTCCCTCTCTCTTTCTCTCTCTCTTTCTCTCTCTCTCTATCCCTCTGTCTCTCTCTTTCTCTCTCTCTCTCTCTCTCTCCATGGTCAGTCTGCTTGAGTTAAACTTTGTCTAGTATTATTTAGTCTCAAGCAGTATCAGAGCTGTCCAATGGACCTCTGTGGGATGGCTGGATGGGGGATTGATCTACCTCCATTTAGTAGATATTTGAACGACTCATTCTGCATTCCTGTCACTCAAAATGCCACAGCAAGCTCTGCTGGCCTGTCGGTTTGTCGGTAATCCCACACTACCCAAATTGGAATGCCAGAGTGGTCAAGATCTAGCGTCTACCTGCACCAAACACATTCTTTCCCCCAACCCCTCGTTTTCCTTTGTTGACTTAGTATCGAGACGGTGAGTGACATTGACGTAGTGTCCAGACGGAGAGTGACGTTGGCACACATTCAGGTAACTTTGTTCTCAGAGTCGCCAACAACATCAGCCCTGCCCTAAACGCTTATGCTCGGGCAAGAACTGTTACACAAGTGAACCATTCTAGAAGGCTCTGGTAGTTCTCTTGTATTGTAAGCTTTTTGTGTTCTCTTCATATTGATCGATTGATTTATTTTGTCGAACCAAGTAAAGCAATGGCCCACCGTTACAGCTGGCCAAATTTACAAGAGGCCTGCCTCTGAATGTTCAGTGGCGGTTTCATAGCAATGATTGTACATGGTGAAATTGCTGACCCCAAACATAGCCCATTTTAATAGGCAAGCTAAAAAGCTAAAGGCGGCCTGACTTCTTGTCAACCAGTGAAGAGATTTGCTTGCGACTGCTCTGTGACATTAATATAATGTTGAAAGTATTAAGCAAGTGTGCAGGTGATGCGCTTTGGGTAAATCTTCTCAGAAAAACAGGAACATGTCTACTTAACCTTTCACACATTACTAAGCTATGACACCGGACATGTACAGGGTGAGGCTGAGAAACCCATCACCATTCACTATTTTTGTTAAAACTTTGCCAAAAAGGACTCGATTATGAAGAAATTTGGAGACAATAGTATTTGATGTTTTTTTGCAAGAGAATATCTACCGAAAGAACTTTGGCAACATGAATGAGCAAAGAGAGAGGATACAAAATGCATCGGGTCAACAATGGCAGCATACGCGATACACATCAGATACAAAAAGTGATACATCTGACTTCACGCATGTGTTGCATCTGACTTCACGCATGTGTTGCATCTGACTTCACGCATATGTTGCACTGGGCTTCAGACAATTTGATGACATACTGAAAAAAGGCAAAGTCTAGGTAAACATTTTTTCACCATTTTCATGTAATTTCATAATATTTAAATAATTTTCGGTGAAGCTAAAACAATAAATATAATTGAAGATAATGGATTTCTCGACTTCTCTGCACATCTACACGATCACGGAGATACGTTTTCCCTGACTCATGTATTATTTATTGACAAAGAGATTTTCATAATATTTTCGTGTAAAATAAAAGTTAAAGACTTAATTGACCAAACTAACAGTTATAGTTTCTTAACAAAATATATTCGGTATTTTAGTGTGTTGGTTAACGAGAGAATAAACAATCAAGATGTTGGAGAAAATCGAC
Organism: Ariolimax columbianus; assembly: GCA_036924085.1. Classification (NCBI taxonomy): domain Eukaryota; kingdom Metazoa; phylum Mollusca; class Gastropoda; order Stylommatophora; family Arionidae; genus Ariolimax; species Ariolimax columbianus. The sequence continues at coordinate 21,163,511 of JAVGWX010000012.1, forward strand.
AATGTTGTAAGTGTAGTCTCGTACAGAGAAGTCTGGCATTGAATGAGGCCACTCTACGTTAAGAAACTGAATAATATATTGCGGAAGTTATATGCTAAAAAACAGAATTATTAATGGATAAAAGTGTTCCAAAATTATGGTATCAAGATGCTAGGCAGTGCATCAGCTGCGTTACGGCCAGCGGCCCAGAGCTGCCAGGGCCCTTCTGCACCTCCAAAGTGGTGATCCCGGATAACAAGCAGGGCAGTCTGGATAAGGAGAATGGAAAGGTGCAAATATCGCAGTCATTCTGTAAACTACTCTCGGCGTCACAAACGTCCTTTTCAGGGAGAGCGCAGAGGAAGAAGAAGTAGATATTTCTAAAAGCCACTGCGAGACGAGGAGTATTTCCATTGGTATATTTTGCTCTAACTGTACAGCTGAGATTCGAGAACTTGAACAAGCTGCGAATATGATTTATAACAAGAAAGCATAGTAGCTGTCAAAGATGGCAGACTCAAGCACGTGTAGAATGAAGTAAGCAAAGTAGCTGTCAAAGATGTAAGACTCAAGCACGTGTAGAATGAAGTAAGCAAAGTAGCTGTCAAAGATGGCAGACTCAGGCATGTGAGTAATGAAGTAAGCAAAGTGGCAGTCAAAGAAGGCAGACTCAAGCACGTGTAGAATGAAGTAAGCAAAGTAGCTGTCACAGATGGCAGACTCAGGCATGTGAGGAATGAAGTAAGCAATGTAGCTGTCACAGATGGCAGACTCAGGCATGTGAGGAATGAAGTAAGCAAAGTAGCTGTCAAAGATGGCAGACTCAGGCATGTGAGGAATGAAGTAAGCAAAGTGGCTGTCAAAGATGGCGGACTCAGGCATGTGAGGAATGAAGTAAGCAAAGTAGCTGTCAAAGATGGCAGACTCAGGCATGTGAGGAATGAAGTAAGCAAAGTAGCTGTCAAAGATGGCAGACTCAGGCATGTGAGTAATAAAGTAAGCAAAGTGGCAGTCAAAGATGGCAGACTCAGGCACGTGTAGAATGAAGTAAGCAAAGTGGCAGTCAAAGAAGGCAGACTCAAGCACGTGTAGAATGAAGTAAGCAAAGTAGCTGTCAAAGATGGCAGACTCAGGCATGTGAGGAATGAAGTAAGCAAAGTGGCTGTCAAAGATGGCGGACTCAGGCATGTGAGGAATGAAGTAAGCAATGTAGCTGTCACAGATGGCAGACTCAGGCATGTGAGGAATGAAGTAAGCAAAGTAGCTGTCAAAGATGGCAGACTCAGGCATGTGAGGAATGAAGTAAGCAAAGTGGCTGTCAAAGATGGCGGACTCAGGCATGTGAGGAATGAAGTAAGCAAAGTAGCTGTTAAAGATGGCAGACTCAGGCATGTGAGGAATGAAGTAAGCAAAGAACGAACCATCAATTGTGGTTTACAGGTGAACGACAAGGCAGGATCACAAAAATAAGTAGAGATTTTAAGCAAGAATACATTGACATCACTTTTTTTTTAGAAAAATTATAACCATACAAACTGTTAGAAGAGAACAAAATCAATCAAAAAACGACTGTCATACCCTTCACCAACAGGAACAGATCACCATTGCTCGCCTCATGGCAAAGCTAACAGACTGTGTAGACAAGTACACGCTTCGACTATCTGCTTCACCAATGTACATATGTGAATTAAGCCAACAAACTGTTGAGCATAAAGTACATGACTGTCCTGTGTATGACCAGTTACAAAAGATATACGGTCCCAACGATTCAATACTAAACTCATATCTGCGTGGAGCTGAAGTGGAGCTTCAAACTAATAACGAGTTCACCACGGGCACTCGTCTGACAGTTGTACATCAAAGATACCATAAACATAAGAAGAAGAAGGACAACAATAATTCCCTCTACTATCGAGTTCAGTAAATGTTCTGTGGACTACCAAGGATATATCTTACATTAACATAACTTGACTTTATGTCTTAATATGCATTTCTTTCCTCTGTTGCCAATATTGATGAATGTAAAAGTCATTTTTCCATTTTTAGAAGTATGGAGTCTATACAATAATAATACATTAGAAAACAGAATTTATGACAACAAAAAAACAAAAGCCCAAACAAGAAAACCAAATGTTATCAATTCAATTGTTTATTACATTTTAAAAACAATAGTAAGTTCTTTATTCCTAATCTTCAAAGGAAAAACATTTTTTTTAAATCAGACCTTGCAAGTGTAACAAGTTGTTTATATCACATACTGTCCTGTGTGATCAGTGTGGGGGAGAAGAGAAACACTGTTTATGTGACATGTTGTGAAAGGCGAATAACAGTGCGAAGTGATCCATGCAAGAAAGAAGATTATCTGTGTAGGACAAATTCGATAATAGACTACTGTAAGGCTGTGAAAATGTTGTAAGTTAAGGACTAACATTTCGCTGTACCAATCTACACAAGAACTATCTCTATGTGAGACAGACGACAAGAGGCCACATGCCACAACGAGAGAACGTCGCAGACAACAATTAGCAATGTGGGCTAACCGCTCCAGAGCATAAGACAACAGTGATAAAGAAAAGAATAGGTCAACTGCTACACTGACATAATGTCGTAAGAGAAGACGAACATCACGCTCAGCCATCCATGGTAGAAGGTTTTCCAACTCATGACACTGCCCACCTTGACATTAACGGAGATAAACTGACCGCTGGGTGCAGAGCCAAGATCTGAGTTTGAAAGAAAGACCCCAAAAACTGTACATTGTGCAAGATAATATACAAGAACAAAATAGAATGAGTGGCTTTGATGGACATAAAATGGAGACAATATGTCACCGCATGAGAGTGTAAACAAGCTATTTATTTCACGTCCTGAAAGTGTAGTTAGGTATTCATTTCACAACGAGATAGCAACAAGCTGTTTACTTTCCATTGTGAGAGAGTAACAAGCTGTTTACTTTCCACTGTAAAAGTGTAACAGGCTGTTTACCTCACATTATGAGAGTGTAACAAGCTGTTTACTTTCTATTGTGAGAGAGTAACAAGCTGTTTACTTCCCATTGTGAAAGTGTAACAAGCTGTTTATTTGACATTGTGAGAGTGAAACATGCTGTTTACTTCACATTGTGAGAGTGTAACAAGCTGTTTAATTCATATTCTGAGAGTATAACAAGCTGTTTACTTCACTTTGTGAGTGAGTAACACGCTGTTTATTTCCCATTCTGAGAATGTAACAAGCTGTTTATTTCCCATTCTCACAGAGTAACAAGCTTTTAACTTCACATTGTGAGAAAGTAACAAGCTGTTTATTTTCCATTCTGAGAGAGTAACAAGCTTTTAACTTCACATTGTGAGTGAGTAACAAGCATTTTACTTCAAATTCTGAGAATATAACAAGCTGTACTTCACATTGTGAGAATGTAACAAGCTCGTTATGTCATATTATGAAAGTCTAATAGGCTGTTTATTTTAAATACTTTGAGTGTAGCGTGCTGTTTTTTTCACATTTTTATAGTTTCAATCTTTTTATTTCACATCTTTAGAGTGTAACCATCTTTATATTTCTCATCTTTAGAGTGTAGCAATCTTTTTATTTCACATCTCTAGAGTGTAACAATCTTTTTATTTCGCATCTTTAGAGTGTAACAATCTTTTTATTTCACATCTTTAGAGTGTAACAATCTTTGCATTTCACGTCTTTAGAGTGTAACACTCTTTTTATTTTACATCTTTAGAGTGTAACAATATACTTATTTCACATCTTTAGAGTGTAACAATCTACTTATTGTACATCTTAAAATAGGCATGTGTGTGACGAGGAGATCAAGTTACAAATAACAAGTGAATATTTTCATAAAATAAAGAGACAATTGAAAATGTAAATATTGTTTGACAGTATGGTTAGGCAAGGAAGATATATCATACGGTTACTCATGAGATCTATAGCTCCTTTAAGGATGTGACCTGGGCTGTACTAGATTGGGGCATGTATTGATTTTGTTGTTGTTTTTGTTGTCTTAACTTAACAACGTCTTTATGCTAGTTTAGATGACTCTGCAGAGTATGCATGCAACCAGTTTCTTTTACATTCACTTGATCTAAAAATAACTGCGCACATTCAATTTATTCTTGACTGCAATAATTGACCTTGCCTCCACTGTTTCCTGTGAAAATGCATTCCAGGCATTTAAAACTTTCTGACCAAAAAAATATTTTGTCGTATCTCTTCTAGACCTTTCTTTAATTAATTTGTGGATGTGCCTTCTTGTTCTTGTAGGCGGCTGAATTTTTTTTTCTTTTCTCTTAATTATCTTATAAACCTGTATTAAATGACATCGAATACTTCTCTTTTCTATACACTGTATGCCGATTTTTCTTTCTTTTTTCATAACTACAATTCTTGAATCCCACTATCAGTTTTGCCACTCTTCTGTGTATTCTTTCTAGCATGGTTATACACCCTTTATAATAAGACCACTCGGTGGGCTTCTTCTTTTGTTGCCTCACTTTCTACCAGGCTGTAGCCCCAGTGTCGTGCTATGTATTTGTTTTTCACCTCTCTCGTGGCCCGAGTGACATTTATCCTCACTTTATGGCAGGTCTGATTTATGCTGTCTGTCCCCCTTTTTCTCATTCCACCTCTCGCCCTCGGAGAGAAATATTAACTGGTCAGGCAAAATTTACTTATTAGACATGTTAGTCAGGGTCAGGCAAAATATACTAATCAGACATGTTAGTCAGGGTCAAGCAATATTTACTGGCCACGACCTTCACCTTGGCATGTTCGTAGCGATCCCTGGAAACGGGATGTTTTCATTGTAGCCTGGCTAACGAGGTGAGGGATCGACGTGATCCCCGTAGTAGTAAGAAACACGCAGATGAAGTCAAGTATAGCACAACCGCCTGGAGGAACCCGGTCAAACTTCACCAGCACGCTCGGGAAATATTTTTATATAAATATATTTAGGAAATATTTTTTTTTGTCAAAGAGTGCGGAATGCTTGGAATGCATTGCCACAGGAAATAACAGAGGCAGAAACAATTAATGCAATTAAGAATATATTGGATGTGCATAGCTTTTAGAGCAAGGTAATGTAAATTAAACTGGTTGTATACAGACTCCGCAGAGTTTTCTAAACCAGCATAAAGACGTTAAGTTAAGTGAGGAAAGCTATTCCAACCGCTACTTAACGTCCTTTTCAGGTCGCACAAAAGAGAAAACTTACTCATTTTGGGTATTCGAGATAAACAAACAACACCTCTCGCCCTGTTCCCTGACGATATCAAGTAGAAGGTTGCATGAACAATGTGGTCTTGTTGCATTGTCACAATGCATTCAGACCATTTCATTATGTGTTGCTCTATTCATTTAGGCCGGTAATTGTTTTAACCTACTTCTGAATACTCATATGTATGATTCTATCACTTCTGGTGTTGTTAGTGATCATTCATAGGCATCGCATTTCGCAGGTGGCTAATTTTCTTTCCTTGGCCCAATTCAATGCTCATGTCTCGTATTGGTAGCACAGAGTAGGGTATTTATCATCTGCTTTTTTACTTGGAGGAAAAAATCATCTGGTGTCTTAGTATTGAAGACAGCTGGTAAGTGATTGTGTTGGTGCTCTGCACTCTCGTCTCTAACCAATCGAGATCTAACTAACGCTTTAAACAGTTTAACTATCACTTTCATGCTCCTATTTTTTATATTTTATTTTATCATACCTAACATTGCTTTTGTCTTTGTTACTGCTACCAGGACTTGCTCACTCCCCATATCTGTATGATCTATTAAAACCCCTATGTCTTGAACTAGTCTCACCTGGCACCACGTCCTTCCACTCATGGTATAGATGTGTTATTTGTGTATGTCTTCAATATCCTGAAAAGAAGTAAGATTTAAAAAAGAACATTCTTCCTCTCAATAGGACGATTAGCGAAATATCCAACACTGTCACGAGACACAATATCCTACTCAGGGTTTACGGTAAACATTTCTACTAGTTACAATCTTGATGAGTTCTCTATGGCCCCAATCAATTAGTCAATCAATCAATTAAACAAACAATCAATTAATCAAGCAATCAATACATTATTCTTAAAAATAAATATTCAATCATCCAATCAACCAATCAATCAATACATTAATAAATCAAACAACCAATTGATCGATCTATCAATCAATACATTAGTTAATCAAATAATGAAAAAAATATATAATAATTCAAAATATTTGAGCTCCTTGTGAGGCTTATATCTTCAAAACCTCCTCCCAACATCCTCTTGTCCTACACCTCCCGTTTCATATCTCTCCCTGCCTTTCTTACTGGTGCCTCAAATTAATAATATTGGCAGGGGCCCCTCTTCTGTCTTGGAGTGTTCAGATGTCATTGATTGTATTGTGTCATACGGAACACATCTAGAGGTTATGGAAGCAGCGTGAGGCAATATTCATAAGGTTTTAGTGGTCACATAGCAAACAATGCTGTCGGGGATGAAGTGTTAGACGTCACTGTGAGAAGCCTCTTGTTATATGATCTGGTTTAGCCAGTTCTCTATCGTGCTGCCTTTTCCCCTCTAACATCAAGTATATATTTACCGCTAATGGAAACAAGATGCGTTAATAAAGGAGATAGAAAAAGTTTTTATTTTCGTCGGAAGCAAGCACTCTACCGATTTGCTACTCAGACGCCCAGCACACACGTCACACTCACACAAACACACGCACACACACACACGCACACACACACACACACACACACATACACACGCTCAAAATAATGGAACTGACAAATACTTGAAGATTAAAGAGAGAAAGGAAAGTGGGTTCAGGACAGACCTTCCGAAAGAAAGATCATAAACTAGCCCACAACAGAATCGTACACAGAGGCTTACATCTGTGGAAGAACATTGTTCCAGGAAGCCAAGCCCACTTGCGTGTCCTGGGTGGAGTTCAGAACAACGACCTAACTTAAGAAAGTCGAAGAGTGACTGTTGCAGACGTGATTCACTACATTGGTAAGACTTTTATTTTACTTACAAAATTACATTTAATTAAATTATATTTGATAATATGGTGGCAGCGATATTTTATTTTGAAACCCAGTATTGGAGACCTGAAATTGATTTCTCAATTTCAGATCTGAATTTTTATACAGTGCATATTTGTCACAGCAATATTTGTGGCGTATTTTTTTAGTCAGTAAATTGTGCTACATAAAGTGAGTGGAGCCTGATATGCCGATCAGTAAATTGTGCTACATAAAGTGAGTATAGGCTGCAATGCGAATCACTAGATTGTGCTACATAAAGTGAGTGTGGGCTGATATGCGGATCAGTAAATTGTGCTGCATAAAGTGAGTGTGGGGGCTGATATGCGGATCAGTAAATTGTGCTACATAAAGTGAGTGGGGGCTGCAATGCGGATCAGTAAATTGTGCTACATTAAGTGAGTGTGGGCTTTATATGCGGATCAGTAAATTGTGCTTCATAAAGTTAGTGGGGGCTGATATGCGAATCAGTAAATTGTGCTTTATAAAGTTAGTGTAGAGGCTGATATGCGAATCAGTAAATTGTGCTACATAAAGTTAGTGGGGCCGATATGTGGATCAGTAAATTGTGCTACATAAAGTTAGTGGGGCCGATATGTGGATCTCTAAATTGTGCTACATAAAGTGAGTGGAGGCCGATATGTGGATTTAATAATTGGGTGTTTATGTTACATATTTTAGACTGCTGCTACAAAACGTCATCTTATTTAGTTTCTTTCAAAGTTGCAGGATCAAAACTAATTATGTTATTTTATTTTGATTGTCCTCTGAAAACGTCGGTTATTATTGACGTTCAATACTAGTTTTCAACATAGTTCTCCTCCTTGCAGTAACAACGTATCTACTGATCCTCGCAGACATTTGCTTATATAGTCAGGTCATCTCGTAGCAAGTATTGTCGCTGGGGAAAACATGAAGACATCCTCACAAAACCACGCCACTCGTCCCTGTCAACGGCCGTTGCCTGTGCCTCTTTTGGTCGGCGATTGGTCCATTCTTTTATGTTGTCCTCCCACCTCCTTTGTGACGGCCACTTCGTCGACTGCCTTGCACCTTTCCATGCAGGCTCGTATTTGCCATACCATTTAATCTGGATATGTGACACAACTAAGTGAGTTTCCTTCCTTTGACAGTTGCTCAAGTCTGCAAAAGGCAAAAGGCCCTATTGCTGCTATTTCTCGTATTTCCTCATATATTATTATTATTATTATTATTTCCTCATTTGGAATTCGATCTTTGTGCGTGACGTTTAGAAGTCTTCAGACGCATCTCATTTACAAGGCCTGTATCCTCCGCTGCAGGTAATCTGTAATTGTCCATGTTTCACAAGCATAGAAGAAAATTGACAGGACCAATGTACGCATTATTCTAATTTTCGTGCATAGTGCTAGCCGTTTATCTTCGCAGATTTTGCTAAACCGTGCAAGCGGGCTATTGTTTCTGCTATTCAGGAAACACCTCACGTGACTTAAATAGTAAAGTAACATATTTCAAATGTCCCCTAAAGTGTTATGAGGTGTGCGTGCACGTCAGAAACATATACTGTGAGACGCTGTTGTAGTAATATGCTTTCGCGTTAGGAATTATATGTATCTGTGTTGGGTCGTTACAAGAGATACAATGTTACTTGTGAATATATAATACACATACACACACATACATATCACCTAATAGGAATATGACTACAGTAACCACCTAAACACGTAGTTAAAGACGAATAGAGAGGGTTGTACAAAAGTCTAGCAACCATATGAAATCAAAATAATCGCTACAGATATGACTACTTCATCCTAGCGTGCAATGGATATCCACAACTTTAGGATGTAGGATTTGTTGACCAGTTAAGTCGCAATGGATATCCACAACTTTAGGATGTAGGATTTGTTGACCAGTTAAGTCGCAATGGATATCCACAACTTTAGGATGTAGGATTTGTTGACCAGTTAAGTCGCAATGGCTATCTACAACTTCAGGATGCAAGATATATTGACCAGTTAAGTCGCAATGGATATCCACAACTCTAGGATGCAGTGTCTGTTGATTAGTAAAGTCACTGACGTCTCCGTGCTATGATGTGTTCTCTTTGTGCACATGTCTACGTAATGATGTCGTCATTATCTTAGATGTTGTAATGGTTTTCCTAACAATATTTTACTGGTGTTGTTGTAATGGAAGTCACTAGTACTGAGTTAATTTAACTCTTCGCAACCTGTCCTTGGAGGCGGGTTACAGAGGTTCTTCTGTGACAGATTCATAGTTTTAAAAGGTATACAAGTAGCATTACACGGTCTCCAAACCGTTTGGGCACATGTTCCAACATTAGACTGGCTGTTTATATGAACAACCTTTGATTCTACTCTAAATATGTCATACAGCATAATCTGTGTTTCTACTATAGACACCTTTTTAACGTTACTTTTTCTTGCTTATATACACACGCTGGTATCGCATTCATTCATTCATTCACTTCTCATTTGTTTCGATCTAAACCGAGCGTGGGTTTGCCAGAGCAGTTACCTCCCACCCAAGCTAAATTATGTATGTGTCCTTATAGTAGTGGTGCGTGGCATATGTTATTCTATTTCAAGATGTTCCCGTCGCTGTAGGCACTACTCCAGTTGGGGAAGGTGGGAAACGCACAGTAGCAGGGTTCCACACAACGAGAGCTTCATGAATACAAGCAGCACCAAATACCTATACTGATGGGTAGGATACACGAGAACAGAAAAGCACGGGAATAGGCACAATTAAGCTTCACATTGACTAGCCCTTGTAAGTAGTAGGAAGGAAACCATATATAAATTTAATGCGAATAACCAATTGCGATTAGGCGACGCAGTCCAAGGCAGACACTGGCCAAGAGAGCTGACCTGACGGACTGCGAGATCAAATGATAGCTTCTAGCTGCTTCATATCGGGAACACTTCACCTGTTTGTTCTATTATATCAAATGATTTCAGTATTTCAGTATAGGAGGAATTTGCGAGTCTCATAAGCAACCCTACTTCGTCAACGTTTTCGATATGCTGAGTGGAGAGAAGTGAATAGATACAACTCTCCGATACGAGAAATCATAAATGGACAGAAGGACAAGGTCAGGGTGTTTCCTTCGCGAGTTTCCTTCATTGCACCAGGTTTCCGCTTATGAGTGCGGAGTTACTGCCTTTTCTTCTCTAAAAGCAAGTGTGGTACCAATTTAAAGTTGCGTAGACTGAAGCACCTTGAGACGGCAGATTGAAGCGTGGTACATCTGCAGTGAGAAGCAATCGTTCCAACCACTCTGTTCTTCATTCAGAAGGGTTCACGCCCCAACATATATGTCCGGTATAGTTAGTCACACAGTTCCCTCCGGACCGACTTCCCCTCGTCATGTGTGTACGCTGTAGTGTTATTTGGAGAACCACTCTTTCTACTGGAGTAACGACATCTGAAACAAGCAAGCACATGCAAAGTTGAATCAAACAACTCCTTACAAGTACTCCGTTGTCGGCGTCTTTTTCTATTCCATTTTTACATGTTTGTGCTATTGTTATCATTGATTAAGCTACTTAATAAAAATGCATGTTTCCGCTATTGTCATCATAAACTACTTTATAAAAAATGCATGTTTTCGCTATTGTTATCATAAGCTACATTATAAAAATGCATGTTTCCGCTATTGTCATCATAAACTACTTTATAAAAAATGCATGTTTCCACTATTGTCATCAAAAGCTACATTAGAATAATGTATGTTTACGCTATTGTTGTGATTAACCTAAAATGGAAGAACATATTTCAGTAATTATATTTTCATCAACTGACAACAGAAGAACAAGTCGTTGGCGGTTGTTAGCATTTGCTGACAGGAGAAGAATGCAAATTTGTGAAATCATCATCATCATCATCCTCTATCCACTTGTATCGTTAGACGTCTTGGGGAGATTTAGTTTTTTTGTCGTGTACCAGCTTTGTCTTCGATGTTATCATTCAATGTTTCTTCAGTGTCTCACTGACACCATATATTCATTTTTGTATATTCTGCAGTCCTGATGTTTGGTGCAATATATACGAGCAGCTAGTACCTTTGGTTGCATTCTTGCCAAGTCTCCGAACCATTTTATTCTCCGCATTTTCATGTATTCTGTGCACGGTGTTGCACCCACCTTCTGTCTGATTATTTCGTTTTTTAATCTGTCCATCGTTGTGACTCCGATATGCATTCTCAAACACCTAATTTTGCATACTATCATTTTTATATTTTATGTTGGTGTGATATAAACATAGTAAACTGATAATAGTCTAACATGTTTCTGATTTTGTTGAAACAAATGAAAAAGATAGTTATTATATTGTTGCAATTGACAAGATAAAACTACGTGTTTATTAGTGTTGTCATTTGCTGAATTTAGTGCTAAAAGGAAGACAGAACAAATACTGTATTAGTAGGTTATAAGAGAGGAAGAACAAATACTGTATTAATAGGTTATAAGAGAGACAGAACAAATACTGTATTAGTAGGTTATAAGAGAGACAGAACAAATACTGTATTAGTAGGTTATAAGAGAAACAGAACAAATACTGTATTAGTAGGTTATAAGAGAGACAGAACAAATACTGTATTAGAAGGTTATAAGAGAGACAGAACAAATACTGTATTAGTAGGTTATAAGAGAGACAGAACAAATACTGTATTAGTAGGTTATAAGAGAGACACGACAAATTTGGTGTTCGAGGGAAACAGTAAATATGTTGGTTTCTAGAACAGATGATGGACTCTGAATATCTGTACATGGGTTTGTACATTGTGGTACTAAAATGGAAATATTAGACACAGTTCACCTGAAGAGGTTTGTGCACATTTTGGTGTTGAAGCTGGCGTAAATGACTGGATTAGCTACCGAGTTGAGTGGAGCCAGACTTTGTATGAATGTGGACAGGGCGATGATGTCCTGCGTGGGTGGTATAAATTCGTATACGCTGAGGAGGTCGTATATAAAATACGGTGACCAGCAAAAGATAAACACTGAAAATAGAATATGATAATTTACTGGTTAGATTGGGGGTTGGATTATTTACGGCGCAAAGTTGACAATGTAGTTTTGAATGTGATACAGTGGTAGTAGAGATGATGATGGGGTAGTGGCAGTGATAGTGGTAGAATGGTAGAAGTGATAATGTTAGAAATGGGATACTGATGGCGGCAGTATGAAGGTATTGATGACGGTAGTAACGGTGATAGAAGGGTGGTAGTAATATAATGAAGGTAGCAAGGGTGATAACATGCTGGAAGTTATGGCAAAAGAATAGTGGTGGTGGTTGTGGTAGCAAAGGTGAAATAATATTTGTAGTGGTGTGGGTAGTGATGGGTATAAAATGACGACAGTAATAGTGGCAATGTCTGTGATAAAATGGAAGGGGTGAAGTTTGTAGAAATAGTGATAGTGATGGTTATATATGGTGATAGAAACAGTGATATACTAGTGAGAGTGACGATGATACATAGTGATAGTACTGGTCATATATGGTGATAGTGAAGGTGATATAATAGTGGCAGTGATGGTGATATATGGTCATTGTTATGGTGATATTTGGTGATAGTTGTGGTTGAACAGTGGTAGTGGCAGTTATACAATAGTCGTATTGATGGTGATATAATTGTGGTTCCAATGGTGGCGGTTATGGTGCTAGAATGGTGATAGTGACAGCTATAGAATGGTAGTCTTAGTTGACTTGTAGTTTTACAGGAGCATATGTCCTTGTAAATGTTCCGGCTCTTGTCTCTGTACGGGTCCGAGTTCTTGTCCCTGTACAGGTCCCAGCTCTTGTCTCTGTACCGGTCCGAGTTCTTGTCCCTGTACAGGTCCCAGCTCTTGTCTCTGTACCGGTCCGAGTTCTTGTCTCTGTACAGGTCCCAGCTCTTGTCTGTGTACAGGTCCCAGCTCTTGTCTCTGTAGGGGTCGGAGCTCTTGTCTCTGTACAGGTCCCAGCTATAGTCCTTGTACAGGTTCCAGCTCTTGTCTCTGTACGGGTCCGAGTTTTTGTCGTTGTACAGGTCCCAGCTCTTGCCTCTGTACTGGTCCGAGTTCTTGTCCGTGTACGGGTCCCAGCTCTTGTCTCGGTACAGGTCCCAGCTCTTGTCATTGTACAGGTCCCAGCTGTTGTCTCTGTACGGGTCCGAGTTCTTGTCCTTGTACAGGTCCCAGCTGTTGTCTCTGTACGGGTCCGAGTTCTTGTCCTTGTACAGGTCCTAGCTCTTGTCTCGGTACAGGTCCCAGCTCTTGTCATTGTACAGGTCCCAGCTCTTGTCATTGTACAGGTCCCAGCTCTTGTCTCGGTACAGGTCCCAGCTCTTGTCATTGTACAGGTCCCAGCTCTTGTCTCGGTACAGGTCCCAGCTCTTGTCATTGTACAGGTCCCAGCTCTTGTCATTGTACAGGTCCCAGCTCTTGTCATTGTACGGGTCCCAGCTGTTGTCTCTGTACGGGTGCTAGTTCTTGTCCTTGTACAGGTTTCAGCTCTTGCCCCTGTACATGTCCCAGCTCTTGCCCCTGTACAGGTCCCACCTCTTGTCCCTGTACAGGTCCCAGCTCTGACGTGAGCTGGATGTACCCGGGCAGATGATTTCCTACTTAGCGGGTAAGGCTCAAGCAGCTTATTTCTCCGCTGCTCTGGGATGAGTGCCGCGGAGGGTGATTTGCCGATATGCAAGTCCATCTTAATATATGAACTCAAACACGAGCAAAGTAGACCCGTAGCATGTTAGGCGCCATCTATGCTACTTATAACAAACCATGTAACCATAGACGGTGGTATGCTATGTCACACAGTTAGTCGCCCCTTACGACATGCTCTTTGTGGGACAGTGCTGCTATTCTTGTCATCATACACAAAGAAAGACCCAGGCGGGCAATGATGGCAGTGATGTTTATATAATGGTGGTAGTGATGGTTATAGAATGGCGATATTAATGGCTATATATTTTGCTAGGGATGTTTATAGAATATTGGAAGTGATTGTAATAGAATGGTGGTAGTGGTGGTGATAGAATGGTGTTAGTGATGGTGAAGGAATAGTGGTAACTATTGAGATTTAATTTTGTTAGTGATGCGGAAGGAATTTCGGGAGTAATGATAATAGAGTAGTGATAACAATGGTATCAGAAAATAGTTTGGCTATAGTCTTCGATGCTTGTTGCAAGACAAATGTGTTACACGGGTGAAAGAGACAAATATGTAACACGGGGGAAAGAAACCAATATGTTACACGGGGGCAAGCGACAAATATGTTACACGGGGGAAAGAGACCAATATGTTACACGGGGGAAAGAGACAAATGTGTTATAGGGGAGAAAGAGACCAATATGATACACGGGGGCAAGAGACAAATATGTTACACGGGGAAAAGAGACCAATATGTTACATGGGGGAAAGAGACAAATATGTTGCATGGGGGAAAGAGACCAATATGTTATATGGGGGCAAGAGACTATTATGTTACACGTGGCCAAGTTGGTGTTGTTTGGAATGCACACGATCAGTAGGTTTACTCTTTTTGTTGCTTACTGGAAAGGATGTTAAGTGGCGCGTTGTGGTAGCTTTCCTTACATCCCGAGCGTGCTGATGAAGGTAGACCTGGGTCCTCCAGGCGTTTGTGCTAAGCTTTGCATCATCTACGTGTTGCTTACTACTACGGGGATCAGGTTGGTCTCTCACCTCGTTAGCCAGTCCGTTTTCAGGGAGGGTTACGAGGAAGTCGAGGTGAGGGTCGTGGACAGTTTATTTTTCTGACCCTGACACAATCAATCTTATATGACAGTCTCTTATGGCACAATCTTCTATGACACAAATTTCGATGGCACCATTATTATGGCACCATCTTCCATGACACACTATTTCATGACACAATCTTCCTTGACACAATCCCCTATAACACAGTCTTACATTCCATATTATTTTATTACAATCTTCTATGAAACAACTTTTTACGACACAATATCCTATGACACATTCTTCTATGACACAATCTCCTATGACACATTCTTCTATACACAATCTCCTATGCCAGAATCTCCTATAACATAATCTCCTATGACACAACTTTCTAAGGTACATTCTTCCATGACACAATATCCTTGTGACACAATCACCTGTGGTACAATCTTCTATGACACAATCTTCTGTTTTGCCGTTTTCTATGACACAACTTTCTAAGATGCATTCTTCTATAGCTGTCTTTAGGAGATGCGTCATTGCAAAAATGATCGTTTGGTCCGTAAAGAGCGATATTTGGACGCGATGAGTGGAATATACATATGTGATAACACGTCTTCATCTGTAGAGCTCTCTCTAGGAGTAAAGAACAGACCCACAGTCCCCAAATATGCATGTCACAATAGTCGACTGGGTACGGTGTTAGATGGAACTGCAAACCTCACTAGCTCAAACAGTGTAAAAGAAGGATCAATTAGAATATACCAAGTTTTTCAAAGTACAACCGGCTACAAGAACAAGAGCGTACAGCTACACATTATTTAAAGAAAGGTGCAGATTAGATATTACGAAATATTCGTTTTGTCAGAAAGTGTTAAGTGCTTGGAATGCATTGCCGCAGGAAATAGTGAGGGCAGGGTCAGTTATTGCATTCAAGAATATATTGTATGCACAAAGGTATTTTTAGATCACGTGGAGTAGAAGAAACTGGTTGTATGCAGAATATGCAGTCTTCTAAACCAGTATAACAAGTTCAATTAAGTAAAGTTAAGTTAAGCTACGTTAAGTTAAGTTAAGGCTAAGATAAATTAAGTTACGTTAAGTTATGTTAAGTTAATTTAAGCTAATCTAAGCTAAGCTAAGTTAAGCTAAGTTAAGTTAGGTTAAGCTAAGTAAAGTTAAGTTAAGTTGAGCTACCTCAGCAGAAACACAAAGGTACTTTGACGCAAGTTTTCTGCAAGAGTGGCATTTGAAAGAGGAGCCACATACTGCTAAAAATTGTGAAAGTAGTCCTTTTTCTCTAATAATGAGTAATAGCAAGTTCCCATCTTGCCATCTCTATAAGTACACCCGGTACCCATTTACAATTAGGTTGACTGAAGCATGCAAGCAATGAGGACCGAATCCAGTACCTTTTCCGTGAATATCTAACGCTCTATCGCACTTCAACTCTAACGCTGGCGCACCAATACTCCTAATGGAGTAAAAATACGACACACGATGATGATGAATGGTGGATACACACACATATATTCCAAGTCCTGTTTTTTTAAACCCACTCCGGAAATAAGAACTGATATTGTGTGTCATCATGTCCCTTTATATTTTCATGACTAAAATATAAATTCGAAGACTGGCCTGCAGACGTGTCCAATAAATATTTACGGCTAGAAAGCTTCCAGTGCGAAACCAAATGTCTTCTGGAATATGGTTTCGCTAGCAGAAACCCCTTTCCATTAAGCGGTCAGACCCAAAGAACTTTGAACGATATATTAGAATATAAACACAATTCGAGACAAAATTCTAGGACGGAAGCGATAATTCGGTTTATTATCTGATCCGGGGAAGAAAAAATGGCCCAGCTTGCCCGAAATAATGTCTTTCTCATGTGGCCACCAAATTCGATGTTATCGACGAGTCTAGACCCATCGCTAAATTTTTCTTCGACTCTTAGATACATCATCTATTTCTAATCCTTTGCTGCTAGATGATCATGTTAATGATTTCTTTGATTTCTACACACACCGCCGAATTTTTTTCATCGACTACTAGTCAACCAATTGAAAGAAGACTGGAATCGTTAATCATTTTAAATAAATTCAACAATGTGTTAAATTGTTTCTTATTTACAGTTTCAAAAAAATAATTTTTCCGTCTGGAATTTTTTTTAAATTGATTCATAATTCAGATGATTTTCGTCACGCTTCTGTCTATCTAGTAGTAAATTGTCACCTGACCTGCTGTTACAGAAGTAAGAGAAATTAATTAAGAGAAATGGTCATCCTACATCCTAAACCAAGTTGATGACCAGTACAATGCAGTCTCTAACACCTCCTATCTAACAGCTGTGGGACTACTTTTATGTTTACAACAACAACCACATAAATTTAGATGTTGAAACCATTGAACAAATCCAGTCTTTCAAGGGAGGAAGACTAACGTCTTGACAGGCAAAACATATTCATCAGACATGTTAGTCGGGGCCAGGCACAACATACTGATCAGATATGTTAGTCAGGGTCAGGTCCAACATACTGATCAGACATGATAGTCAGGGTCAGGCAAAGTATACTGATCAGACATGTTAATCAGGGTCAGGCAAAATATACTGATCAGAAATGTTAGTCAGGGTCAGGCACAACATACTGATCAGACATGATAGTCAGGGTCAGGCAAAATATACTGATCAGACATGTTAGTCAGGGTCAGGCAAATTATACTGATCAGACATGTTAGTCAGGGTCAGGCACAACATACTGATCAGACATGATAGTCAGGGTCAGACACAACATACTGATCAGAAATGTTAGTCAGGGTCAGGCAAAATATACTGATCAGACATGTTAGTCAGGGTCAGGAACAACATACTGATCAGACATGATAGTCAGGGTCAGGCAAAATATACTGATCAGACATGTTAGTCAGGGTCAGGCACAACATACTGATCAGACATGTTAGTCAGGGTCAGGCAAAATATACTGATCAGACATGTTAGTCAGGGTCAGGAACAACATACTGATCAGACATGATAGTCAGGGTCAGGAACAACAAACTGACCAGACATTTTAGTCAGAGTCAGACAAAATATACTGGCCAAGACCACCACCTCGACTTCCTACAGTCTTCCATGGAAACAGTCTGTTTTCATGACAGTCTGGCTAACGATGCGGAGGATCGACGTGATCGCCACTGTAATGAGCGACACGCAGATGAAGCCAAGTATATCACAACCGCCAGGAAGACCCCGGTTCACCTTCATCAGCACGCTCGGGATGTGAGAAAAGCTACAACCAGTCACTAAACGTCCATTTCAGGGCTTACACAAAAGTAATTCTACTCAATGTGGACATTCAACAACAACAAAGCTACAACAGTCCTGCCCTTGATGTGTATCATTTTGTTGTCAACATTTGTATGTTTTTATTTTATAATTTCCAAATATTCTCATTTTACAACACCAGTATATTTTCGTGTCCAAGCTTCACTTTGCAAATACCACAATTTCTCTATATCAAATTTGTTAAACAACACTCAATATATCTTTCACTTTCTAATTTTTACACAACACTATTTTGCGCTTTCTCTTTTTTAAAACAGTAACAATATGTTTGGCTTTCTCATTTTTAAAACATTAAAATATGTTTGGCTTTCTCATTTTTAAAACATTAACAATAAGCTTGACGTTCTCATTTTTAAAATATTAACAATATGTTTGGCTTTTTCATTTTTAAAACATTAACAATATGTTTGGTTTTCTCATTTTTAAAACATTAACAATATGTTTGGCTTTCTCATTTTTAAAACATTAACAATATATTTGGCTTTTTCATTTTTAAAAAAATAGTAATATGTTTGGCTTTCTCATTAAGAAAAACTTTTTTCACATTTAAAGTTTAAGAAAAAAAACTACATTTTCATTGGGTTTTTTTAAATTCACCTTTCTTAATCAAAATGTATTTTAATTCACACATTTTAATACTACTACAATAATCTACAACTTATAAAAATTGTCATTTATGCCAACTACAATTAAAAATTCAAATTGATTTAAATCACACATATTTTTTAAATTCACTTTTAAAAATTAGTTTCACTTTATTAAGATTCATCTTCTTTTTAAAAAATACACATTAAAGAAAAATACATTTTCCATATACACACACTTGATTAAAATTCCAATGATTCAGTCGTCCACAACTTTTCTTAATTCACATCTACCAATCACACTGTGTTAAGAAAGATCTCCACATTCGTGCGAGGGTAGAATATGTCTTGTGCACCATACCGTTGTTAGCGCTAGACTAATAGACTCGTTAGATCTGTGTCCTCTCCCGTCAATGGTATCAGGTTCAGTTCTCCTTAACAATATCCTTAAATCTATCCAATTGTAAAAGACTACTTGATTTTATGTTAGGGAGAGAATGACATCGAGAAAAGAAACTAACGACCGGGCTTGAAATCATTACGCTGAGACCACTGGCAATGAAGTGACTAATACTTCATCCCCGAGCAAACGGCCCACCTTAAGCTGTTATAAAACGCATGCTGGGAAGTGCTCTTAATATTCCGTGAAGAATATTGGGGCAATGTGACCGTGTGCTAAGGAAAACACAATATCTAGAACACATACGTGCTATGGCACTGGTTTCTTTGAAGGAGGAAACTACTTCTAGACAGGACAAGAAATTTAAAATTTTCACTTTTAAAATTTAAAAAAAGATATTCCAGCAACAGTCGCTGCCCTTTCGTTGTTTTTTTACCACATGTTCTATTTTCTTATACAGGTTCTCAATTTTCATTCTGCTACTTACTTTTGATTACTTGTTACTTATTCCGTTCAGCTGAAGTCTTGAGACAAGTGTGTTATAAGAGTTGTTATAAGCCACAAGCTTATGTAGGATTATCGATTTGATTCGTGTCTGTCCTCGCCCGTGTGACCAGATCTCCTATTGCATTAACTGCGGGATGGTAACTGATAGTGTTCCATTCTCCTGAGACAATCGAACTAATGGTATGCTTGTCTTCTGCACATGATGCAGGACTTCAAATATTTCTGATTTCCTTATTTCTCAATCTATCTTTCTTGATGACATTGATGACTGTTCTCAGACATTAATTTGACACGATCATATTTTCTTCTGCTGTATCTCTGATGGTAACCATGTCTCCTGCTAATAATATATAATAAGCACAATTTTTTTATTAATACCTTTATATCATCATCATCATCATGTAGCATGTCCTTTATAGAACGTCGCTTCCATCACAATCTGTCTGAAAGAAACTCGTTCCCTTGCCAAAACTATAAATATAACTTGATATATTCTTCCAATTCTGCCTCTTGCCTTCAATACATGTTACACTTAACACTCATCAATGTTTTGATTTATTTCAGAAAGGATATACATTTCGACAACTATTACAACGTTTAGTCAAAATGTATGCGCTAATTCGATCCATGTCTTTGAAAGACAGATCTGAAAATCCCGATATTTTCCACACATATATATATATATATGAAGTATAAACATATTGCCAGTAAAGACAAACAGTAACACTAATATACAATGAAGGCACATAAAAGACAATATGGAAAAAAATATTTCCAAGAACTCCTCGAAATCAAAGCAGTCTTAAAAAACAGTCCACGAAATAAAGAACAAAGCGCATGTGCAACTACAACCGAGGCAATTCGGAGTAAACTGGCCGAAGAAACATATTCACAGCAGCGTGGAGAGACAGAGCAGTCCCAATTGACTGACTAAAGGCCATAATAGTGACGAGTTGGAAATAAAATGGAAACAAAAAAGACTGCTACACCTAGAGTCTTAAGCCGCACTGGTAAAATCTACGTACAAATCTTAGAGCGAAGAATAAGTCCCATAGCAGAACCACGATTAAGGAAGTAATGTACGTTTGGATTTCGAAATGGGATGGTATGCACAGATGCTATGTGTAGCCTAAAACAAGCAGGCTGGACAACAATAGAGTACGGTAGACAACTAAACATAGTGAAAATATATTCCTTTGTGACATTAATGAGTCATTTGCCAGATATCTGACAAAACTCAAAAAGCGGTTCTCTGATTGGCTCTCTGATTTGGTTGAAGTTACAGACATACTGTCAGTTTGCTTGTAAATGACTGTAACAGTTGACTTGCTGATGTGTATGGAGAGCCTCACCGATTGACAGAGGCATGCTTTGAACTCCAACAGGAAAGCACGCATGGAATTCCAGAACAAGACATATTTTCTAATCTTTCTGGATCTCAAAAACCGCAAACGTCTTTTAAAATGGCATTTGGCTTCTCGCGTTTGCACCATTTCCATATGTGAACAGAGATGTTCTTTTACCCATACTAACTTGAAAAAAAAGTACAGACAAGTGTTGGACAAGACAACATCCAATATACTCTAGCTTCCAGAAACTGATATCAATCAACCAAATCAAGTGTAGACATTCTGAATAACAATCCTTTTAATTAATTTTGTGTGTGTGCTATTTTTTCATCATGTTTGACTTTTACAAGCTTGACTTGTGAGCAGTTTTATCGTCACTGTCATAGCAATTAGCTTGTGTTTTTGTTTTCTTTGAGTTCAGAAGAGGGTAGCGTATGGGTGGTAGGTGAGTGTCGAATTGAAGAGGTTGGAGTTTGGGGATTGAAGTTATTTAGACAAAATAGATCTGAGGCCACACTCTAAGAAGTTGCCAGACCCCTGTCTTATAGAAATCGATACTACTTACCTAATACAATAACCAAGGTCATCTTTATGGTTTTGATCTTGGCGCGTGGAATGACACCGCGCGAACTAGCAACCCCATCTCGGAACCGCGCGTTGTTTGCTGCCACGTAGAGTTGTCCTCCTGTGACCAGAACAGAAAAATGGACTGGATTAGCAGATTAGCATATACTAGCATATTATCAAGCCTATGACAGTATATTAGCATATACTAGTATATAACCAAGTCTACTACAGACTGCATTTTTTCCAAAGTCAATTGATCGTATTCCAAGACCTGTTTCGGATTTTTCTGCTCTATCAAAAGTCTACGCCACTGCTTTCTGGACTAACCCACATGTTCTCTCCTTCTCTCAGTAAAGAATGAAGAATGTTGATACTGACCGTGCCAGTAGCCCGCTGGTTGTACATACCCCCGCAATAATACATGGAACAACCCTAACACATACATCTGCACGTACAGTAAAATAATAATAATACTAAGAACAGGTTTATCATACGCAGATATAGATGACGTCATGCATGCTGTAAATGAATCTTTACTGATTGATAGTAAGAAGCGGCGAAAGTTAATAATGGGTTATTCACGAGTGAAGAGGACCTTTACTTTTTTCATTTAACCAGTCCTCTCCAGGTCGAGTATTCTGTAATTGTGGGTTGTGGATAGGTGCAGAGGTGGCTGACAGTCCGATTTGGGATCTGCAAACTCGCAGGCAGATAGGGCATGGAAAGTTCGCTTCGCGAGACGGTGATATTTCATGGGCTTTTCTGGCCTTTCTCCGTTGTTCTTTTTAGAAGACTCGCATGACACTGCTCCTCTGCGGAGAGCATGTGTGCTCGTGCAACGAACAGTGGAGAAACCTCTAAAATTGTTCTAGTAACAAACACAAACGGAGTAAAACAAGGATGTGTACTCGCCCCGATCCTGTTCAGCACAATGTTCGTGACCACGATCACAGATAATAGCTTGGCTTACCCATAAAGTATCGCCCGGATCTGAAGCTACTCAATCCCAGAAGAATGAAGGCCATAACCAAAGTGACTGGCGACATAATCAAAGAACTTGTGTTTGCTGACTACTGTGCTCTGAACAGCAACTCAGAACTGAACATGCAGGTGGGAAAGAAGCGGTTTGCTGCCGCATGCAAAAATGTTGGTCTGATCATAAATGTAAAGAAAACAGATATCATGTACCAGACAGCACCCGGCATGTCGTACACAAAACAGTGGTCATGTACCAGCCAGCGCCATGCACGTCGTATACCAAACCAAAGAATACAGTCAGCGGGCAGACGTTGAGTGTCATAGATAAATTCACATATATATGTAGCACACTGTCGACATCTGTCAGCCTTGATGATGAGGTGGCAAGCAGAATAGCAAGGGCCAGCACGACCTTTGGTAGAATGTGCTCGATGGTGTGGCAACGTCGTGGCATCAGCGGCAAGACCAAACTCAAAGTCTACCGTGGCACCATCATTCCAACCCTACTCTACGCTTGCGAAAGCTGGACTGTCTACTCTGGACATGCTAAACCACTGCCACACAGGTTGCCTGAAGCGAATATTCCACATTCGATGGTAAGATCGTGACACTGGCATCGAAGTTCTCTTGAGTGCAGACTTGCCCAGCATCCATGCACTGCTAGAAAAAGTACAACTAAGGTGGGCCAGACACCTCATCCGTATGTCAGACGAACGGCTCCCAAAAAAGCTCCTCTACGGCGAGCTGAGAGAGGGATCGCGCGAGAAAGGGCGCCCAAATAAACGTTTAAAGACAGTCTGAGGAACTCACTGAAAAGTTGCCGGATATATATCACCACCTGGGAATGTCTTGCAAAAAACAGATCTGACTGGAGAAGCGCAGTCAAAGCGGGTGTAGCTAGCAGCGAGGACAACCGTGTTGTGAAAGCCGAGAGCAGACGCGAGACCCGGAAATCATGAACAGCGGGAACACTTTCACTTTTTATTGACCTCGTGTGCGTGATATGTAGCAGATGTTTTCGTGCCCGCATTGGCCTGTTCAGCCACATGCGCACCCACATCCAACATTGAAATCTGTGACAAGGATGATGTCGGCGGTCCTCATCGACAACGATGGACAGCTACATTATTTATGTGTACGTAAGTATATATGTATGTCTGTGTGTATTAATGTGTGTATAAATATGTGTGTGCATATATATGTGTGTGTGTGTGTGTTTGTGTGTGTGTGTGGGTGGGTGTGTGTATAGCTGGATGCGTGCGTGCGTGCTATCAGATATATGCAGGGTAGTAGAAAATAAAGTAGCCAATACAAATTCATCATAAAATGATTATTACATGAGCAAAAGCTCTGAAGTTCAGTACAGCTGGACTTGCTCCCTGACTGTTTGAATTGTGCACTCTCGCGAGATTTTGTAAGACATCATCATTACATCCGTCTGCTCCAAAAGGCGTTCAATCCGAAAGAGAGGTAAGTTTGTCTTGAACTTTAGTTTACAGCTATTATTCCTCCAGCATTTTGGTCACCGAACAGTCCAGACCTAAATCCTATTGACTATGCAATTTGAAGCATAATTGCTCAAAAACTGTATCGCTCGAAGATACGAAACGTGACATCACTTAGTTAAACCAGCGAATAATGGTACCTTGGAATAAACTGCATGATCCCACAATCAACGTTGAAATCGCCAGGGGTGATAGCGTCTGAGGAATTGAGATTCAGTGAAAGAAGGATACTTTGAACGCAAAATGAAACATTCAAAACACTTTTTGGCTAATTATTGACAACTGTACTCATTTTCATTAAATTCCATCAACTAATAATCATTTTATGATGAGTTTGTTATCTATTTTTATTCTTACTCACCCAGCACATGGACGGTGGGGGTTTTAACTGCAAATTATATATATTTGAGATGCATAATTCAATTTGAAAAACAAATGAAATGCCATTTTTTAACATAATCTTCCACCTTTTCACTACAAGTATTACTTCGTTGCAGCAGCTTCATTACTCCATCGACAACAACAAATGTTTTGGGCTGTGCGACGAATCAAAAATGCATTGTTGCTTTGATCTAATCATTCCCAAATCTTTGTCCTCTCAATTCGTCCTTCGGAGGTCCGAACACATGATAGTCAGAGAGAGCATGGTCGGTGCTGTATCGGGGAGGCGGTATGATCTCAAATCTGAATCTTTGAGTGGTGCTGTGTTAAAGTCTGTCAAGAGCTGCATTAGCCGTGTGAAAGTCTGTCAAGAGCTGCATTAGCCGTGTGGAAGTCTGTCAAGAGCTGCATTAGCCGTGTGAAAGTATGTCAAGAGCTGCATTAGCCGTGCGAAAGTCTGTCAAGAGTTGCAGCAATCGTGTAAAAGTCCGCCAAGAGTTGCAGCAATCGTGTGAAAGTCTGTCAAGAGTTGCAGCAATCGTGTGAAAGTCTGTCAAGAGTTGCAGCAATCGTGTGAAAGTCTGTCAAGAGTTGCAGCAATCGTGTGAAAGTCTGTCAAGAGTTGCAGCAATCGTGTGAAAGTCTGTCAAGAGTTGCAGCAATCGTGTGAAAGTCTGTCAAGAGTTGCAGCAATCGTGTGAAAGTCCGCCAAGAGTTGCAGCAATCGTGTGAAAGTCTGTCAAGAGTTGCAGCAATCGTGTGAAAGTCCGCCAAGAGTTGCAGCAATCGTGTGAAAGTCTGTCAAGAGTTGCACCGGCCTTGTGGAAGTTTGCCAGGAGTTGCACCAGCCGTGTTGTAGTGTGTCAAGAGTTGCAGTAGCCGTGTGGAAGTTTGCCAAGAGTTGCAGCAGCTGTGTAAAAGTCTGAACAATATTCATCGTGCAGCATCCTAGGCACCCCCATTACACACAACTTGTGATAGTTGATAACCTTCGTTGCAAAAGTATCTGTGGATACTGACATCCAATTTCCTGACCAGAAAGTAGAAATTAATGCGCTCACATTCTTGTCAGTGATGGCCATGGTGACACACTTCCATCCATTAGTACATTTTTATATCTCCAATTCTGGCATGTTCACACTGTCTCAGCATTCTTCAATGAATTTCACTAAGTTTCACACCCTCCGGCCACAAAAATCTAATGATTGCTCGCCACAGCTCTTCCGTGCAAACAGCTAAGAGCGCTGCCATTTTGTATATGCTTCCTTTCCAATTAAGCACGCCACCCAATCTACTGGGCAGTGTCGACATCTTTTCTAAAGTTTGAAATGCCTGGGGTATTCGTTTCATGAAATGTTGTCAATTTCATGTTACTTTTTGAAACGCCCTTGTGTGTGTGTGTGTATATATATATATATATACATAAAGGTGTGTGTGTGTGGTTATGTGTGTGTGTGGTTATGTGTGTGTGCTAGTTTTCAAGCAGCCTAGAGCGGACATTAGAGCTTGTTTTCAGTCATAAATCGCAGTCCTATTTTAAGTCAAGACTCATTTTACAATCAAACTACTAGAACTATCAATAATGACATATAAACAATTGAATCCTCTAAAGGTATTAAAGAGAACAAAAACAAAACAATTTAGAAAGTTCAATGTGAGAACCTCAGAATGGACCTTATTAATTTGGCAAAGATTGCACGCACACTTTTCAATGACTACAGCAGACCAGGGATTTAAGATTTTGCATACGGGGACCGTTAAACAAAGTCTGTGACGTCGGCAGAGAGAACTATGAGATGGCATTTTTTGATTCCCTATCAGATGTCGCGCAAGCTAAGAATAACTTGAGGTTTAAAGAGCTTCTCAGGACAGTCAGACAGTTCTAAAGTTTTTTATTATAAAGGGTACATGTCGAACTTTTGGTAAACTTACTGCACTGAAAACATACATTTGGTCTAGGTATTGAAAATGAAAGAAAAAACAACTGACCTTCTTAAACTTCTTCTTCTTCGTACGCTGTCAAACATCAACTTGTATTTTTTCGCCATAGAGCTTGTCTAGTGTTGCCACTGGTAAAGGCCACATGTGCTTTCTCTGGTCCTCGTATGTCGAGCAGTTTTGCAGCAGATGTTCAGCGGTCATTTTCCCAGTACCACAAGTGCATTCGTCAGTGCCACCTATCTTCAGTTTATTGAATATGGGGTACCTCAGTCTGTTGTGGCCTGTGCGGAGTCTGAAGACGACGACCTGCTCTCTTCTGTCCAGCTGGTAATAGGCATCGTTTTTTGTGTAGCCAGTATGTTCTGTTTCCCATTTGGCCATGTATCTGGCCCTAATACGCCTTTTGGACTCTTCGTAGGTCACACTAGAATCTGGTTGTGGTAGTCTTGCACCTTCTTTTACCAGTCTGTCTGCCTCCTCGTTGCCTTGGATGTTACAGTGGGATGGAACCCACTGTACCACTATTCTTTTTGGTGCGGACTGCTGGCATAGTTGACAGAGTACTGCTCTTAAATCATTAAGTTCAGTATTTTTCTGGCTTTTTAGTCCTGTGACTACGGCCAGGGCATCTATAAGCAAACTGACCTATTTCTTTACATATAGTTGAGCGTCTAAACAATAAAAGACAAATATTCTTCAATATGGGCTAAATTAATATTCTAAATTGAGCAAACAAAAGTCATCATTTGACCAGAAAACCACATAATCAGATATAATGAAACGTAGTAACAAAAACAGATCAATTAATATCCAGGTCAGAAACAAGTTTTAAGCAAGGCAGTTATAGGGGATTCCGTGGCGAAGAGGTTAAGCTGTCGGGCCCGTGATCAGGTTGGTGTGGGTTCGACTCCGGACTACACCGTCTTTTTCACGGGTGCTTGATGCAGAGTCCCCTGCATCTCGTAGTCGCCCCCTAGTCGTCTTGTCCTTGACTTGCCACTGGGATCGGGCGGCTCGAAACAAGAGAGTGAGGATAAAAAGTACGGCAGTTAATCCTTACTAAAAATAGCGCTAGAAAAAATTAATTATGCCATCATCGTTTACGATGGACGGCGGCCTTTATTTTATTTAGGAGTCAGATACGGCGGCCTTTATTTGATATGAGAGTCGGGTACGGCGGCCTTTATTTTATATGGCAGTCAGGTACGGCGGCCTTTATTTGATCTGGGAGTCAGGTACGGCGGCCTTTATTTTATATGGGAGTCAGGTACGGTGGCCTTTATTATATATGGGAGTCAGGTTCGGCGGCCTTTATTTTATTTGGGAGTCAGGTTCACAGACAACAACAGTTATGCTGCCACATAACTACGACATGCAAACATTCAAGAGGAAACAACCCGACATATATATTTATGCCACTCTCCCCCCCCCCTCTCTCTCTCTCCCTCTCTCACTCTCTCTCTGTTATCTATACGGTACTTGATCCCTGTCCAAAGCACCAGAATGAAAGATCGAAACATGAAATTAGATGCTTGCAAACAGTTGTCGAACTAAATATAAAGACAACAGAGAATTTAGGAAATCCTGCAGAAAATGATAAAAGTTTGTATGTGTGTGTGTGTGTATGTTAATGTCTCTCTCTCTTACTCTCTTTTTCTCTCTCTCTCTGACTCTCTCTCACTCTGCCTCTCTCTCCCTCTCTCTCCCTCTCCCTCTCTCTGTCTCTCCCTCTCTCTCTCTCTGACTCTCTCTCACTCTGCCTCTCTCTCCCTCTCTCTCCCTCTCTCTCCCTCTCCCTCTCTCTGTCTCTCCCTCTCTCTCTCTGACTCTCTCTCACTCTGCCTCTCTCTCCCTCTCTCTCTCTCTCTCTACATACATATATATATATATATATATATATATATACAGACGCATGTACATATCACACATAACACTACATAGTTTATGCATTTGATATGAATGACCTCAAACCTACACTGCGCACCAACCTATGCTATCAGACAACTGTATTACAGAACGAAAGAATGACCAATAAGTATATATATAGTATTGGTGCTCATGATACTACACCAGAAGTAGTAGTTACAGATGTGTGGATTGTAAACAAAATCATGGTCACTGATTACAAACCAAAATTGATTCCATCTATACACGCAGCCTACATGGGCGAGAAATGACATGAGATACGCACACTTGACAAATCCAAAAAACTGATTGGGTGACCGTTCTTAAATTTGCCCAGTTTTGGCAAGTTTTCATCATGACTAACACGGTTTTAAATTTTGGCAGGTCTTGGGATGAAGTCATAGTTCATTCTCATTCATCATTGGCACTTTTCATCTTGTCGGATCATAGTATTGTGCTTTTAGCACACCGCCCGGGCAGAAGTATAGAGACTATGTGTTGCCCATGCAGTTTTGTCCCTCTCTCGGGCTGCCTTCTTTGATCCAAGGGAAAGGTGATACCAATACATTTGAAACAACGCAAACTACAGAAGCTGTCGGATCAGCAGAGCAATGGTCTGTTAAGCTGTTGGGGCTTCACTCCTAGACCAGCCGTCAACCAAGGCTAAAGACCTGGTCTGCCCTGCCCCAACACTCAGTTGAGATTATCTTTCCTCGCTCTAGGATAAGGCATTGTATGTGTGCTCCTTCGCACATGGTGGGTTGTCAGGTTTGGTAGACGCTGACCAACTTTCAGAGATAAAAAAAAACAGGTTGCACAGCCATATCTGACAAAACCCGACAAGATACGCCAGTTTCTTATCTGCAAGGTTTCAGATAGTTTGAAATCAGAGTTTTCCTTCTGCTAGATGACCTGCTTTCTTAGACTTTCGAGCCACATCTGCCCAAAAACTACAACAATTATTATTAACTGCAATAATGAGCTTCGAAAAAGAATAATCTCAACACATTTCTGGCCAGTCGCATTGAATGGTGACTTTTGTCCCCATACACTACATGCCTTCTGCGATGAATGTCAACTGGTCGACATCCTTCAGCTGTTATAAACCGAATCACCACTCGCTGCTCAAATCTGGACGGATTCCGTATCACACCCGCCATGTTTTCAACGGTCTGCTGAGGAAACTAAGAGTCGTAGTTACGAATTTCGAATAATGTACCTTTTTTATCTGCTGAGTGCTATATAATTTACACCATTGTTCAAGAAGTCACCGGTTAGAACGTCATGGGTTACACTTTATGGTCTGCTTTCTGCCATAGAATGTGCAACATTGTACATAAAGTCCTGGTTTAGAATGTTGAATGGCAAACTTTATGGTCTGCTTTCTGCCATAGAATGTACAACATTTTACATAAAGTCCTGGTTAAGAATGTCGAATGGCAAACTTTATGGTCTGCTTTCTGCCATAGAATGTATAACATTTTACATAAAGTCCTGGCTTAGAATGTCGAATGGCAAACTTCATGGTCTACCTTCTGCCACATGATTGGCAACATTGTTTATGAACTCACAGAAAACTTGTTTGAGATAAGCAGGAAAATATGCCTTTTTGAATTCGTGGGATCAAATACTACCAACGTGCTCAAAGACCAGTGCTGACTAGTGGACTTAACCAACAAGTAGCGCTCTAGCTTCAGGTAGAGATAAACTGACAAGTGATGAGGTTTACAATAGCAAACCAAAACGAGGTTTTTAAACTTCAGGATGTTTGGTTATGTTGACTTATAAATTCATTACAAATATCCCACTAAACTTACCAGAAATCAGAGACTAGACAATAACTACAAGACATTCTGTAAGTCTGACGTATGATGATAACGACAAATAATGACAAGATAACTGCAGGAAAATGTCCATTGCTAAGCTAACTACAGTTACATATTTTTGACTACACCAAACTAAATTAAACTAAAACCACCTAACCTAACTTAACGTAAGTTAAACTAAATTATACTAAACTCATCTAACCTATCCCAACGTAAATTAAACTAAATTAAACAACTCACCTACACTATCCTAACGTAAACTTAACTAAATTAAACTAAACTCACCTAACCTAACTTAACGTAAGCTAAACTAAATTAAACTAAACTCACATAACCTATCCTAACGTAAACTGAACTAAGCTAAACTCACTTACCCTATCCTAACGTAAACCAAACTAAATTAAACTCACCTAATCTATCATAATGTCAACTGAACTAAGCTAAACTCATCTACCATAACCTTACGTAAACTAAACTAAATTAAACTAAACTGACTTAACCTATGCTACCGTAAACTAAACTCAATTAAACTAAACTCACCTAACCTATCCTTACGTAAACTAAGCTAAACTATGCTTACTTAGCCGATTCTACCGTAAACTAAACTAAATTAAACTAAACTCATCTAACCTATCCTAACGTAAACTGAACTAAGCTAAACTCACCTACCATAACCTAACGTAAACTAAATTAAACTGCACTCACCTAACTTAACGTAAACTAAACTAAATTATACTAACCTAACCTATCCGAACGTAAACTAAACTAAACTAAAGTCACCTAACCTATCCTAATGTAAACTAAACTAAACTAAATTCATCTATCCTATACTAACGTAAACTAAACTAAGCTAAACTCATCTAACTGATACTAACGTAAACTAAACTAAGCTAAACTGACCTAACCTATCCTAACGTAAAATAAACTACATTAAACTAAGCCCACATAACCTATCCTAACGTAAACTAAACTAAACTAAATTAAACTAAACTGGACTCCACTAAACTCAACTCAGCTATACTAAACTCAACTATCACATCATAATTTATTTATATTGCCGCTTGTCCCGCACTCGCCAGGGTAGGCTTGTATTGAAGCGCTGGTAAAGGTTTTGAGCGCACTTTCTCGTGGTAAAAAGAACGACATACAAACCACTCGGCCAGCAGCTCTTGCAATAGATTTAGTAAGCGTTTAACTATAATAATGAAAATAATAATAATAATAATAATAATAAAAATAATAATAGGATAACAGTAGTTACAAGCAAGGGACATAAGATTGATGTTAGTCGGTTTGTACTTCTACAGGGGTTGATGTCCCTGTGCAGGTCCCAGCTCTGGTATGAGCTGGATGAAGCAGGGAGAACGATTTCCTGCTTAACGGGCTAGGCTCGGGCAGCTTTATACTCTGCTGCGTTGGGACAATCGCTTACGGAGAGTCGTTAACCGATGTGCGAGTTCGTCTTAATAGACTCGAACACTACAGCAAAGTAGAACCGCAGCCTGTTAGGGGCATCTATGCTGCTCTAAAACAAACCACTAACCATGGCCGGTGTTATACCATGTCACACAGTTAGTCCCCTCTTACGACATGCTCTCTGTGTTATTCTTGTCCTTGTCACACACAAAGAACCCGGCAGACCACTATGTGTCCAGTTATTACACACATTTATATCAAAATACATAATTCATAGATATGTCTTAATGGGAAAATACTATATATCTTTGTTGACTGACAAGTGCCAACTTTGTTCTCAATTATTGGGGATTACTCTCACAACCAACTTTCTTGAGCTGTCAACATTGCGTAACAGTGACATAACTTAGTGAGGCGTGTTGTAGATTAACAATTGAACCGTCACTTGCAATGAGTTCAGCTGCTTTTATTGAATCTTTAATAATTTGCTGTCCAACGTTCTTGAAATCGCAAAATATAAACAAAGTGTTTTTATTTTGACGGCTAAGTTTTAAATCTCTTCTTCTTCTTCTTCTTCTTCTTCTTCTTCTTCTTCTTCTTCTGCGTTCATTCTCAATATCCCTCTACCAAGCCACGAACAGGGCTTTGCAAGTAGCAGGATGTAGTCCGGAGAACGCATTTTTAAATCTCTAAATCCTGGTAGTCAATCACGCACGTGTGTTTGATGCCAGGTAGCTAAATTTTGAGTAAACTCATTTCGCTCGTTTCCCTTGACATACCATGTTGGGTCCATTATCTCCTTTCAGGCCATCTCTCCACATCAGCCTCGATTGCCTGCAAGGGCGTCTAAAGTTGTAGGGCCACAACGACGTCACTCTACATGTTCATCTGTTATCCGGTAAGGACACCATGTGGCCGGTCAATCTGTATCACAGCGTGATATCTATGATGTCTGTGAAGGGAGTTCGAGATCTGATCGCTGCCTTGCGGATTTGGTCTCAAATGGAGGTCTTCAATGTTCTTTGCTCCATCGCTCGTGTAGTCAACTCGGAGTCCATCCGAATCAGCTTTCCACAAGTTCGTCACCTCGCAGTCATATACCATGGCTTGAATAACCTCGCAGCCATATGCCATGGCTTGAATAACCTCGCAGCCATATGCCATGACTTGAATAACCTCGCAGTTGAAGGTATGAGTCCTAGCCTTGTCGTTTCACATCTTTTGAAGTGTGGGCTAAATACAGTTGAGATGAGGCCCCTATTTTGACCGCTATCTATTCGATATCCTAATTATAGTGTACGTTTTTAATTGCATTCTGACTGTAAAGGTGCAAGTACTTTATTGTATCTTCTAGACACACCTGTACTTATTATTGAGGTTTCAAAGGCCGAGGGTAGATGAATGTGATGCAGACGATGTGTGCAGGAAAGGAGAGAACCTTCACTTGTTAAACTGCTGTTGTTTCTTTCATATTGTATAGTTTACTTGGGAGTCACATTTGATCGGCGCATGACATGGAAAAGTCAGATCCAGAGAAACCGTATGAGAGCCAGACAAAGAATGGAAATCATGAGGAAACTTGCTGGCACAACCTGGGGAGCCGACGAAAGAATACTAAAGAAACTGTACACTGGAAGAGTGAGACCAGTTCTCGAGTATGGCATTGCGGCATAGACAACAGCAGCAAAGGCGAACTTTGATAAAATTAGCAAACTTCAAAACCAAGCCATGAGAGTTAGAACAGGAGGCATGAAGTCAACGCCAATTGTAGAACTTGAAAAGATTACAAATCTGCAATCCATGACCGACAGAAGAGACTGCAGAGCCAATCAGCAAGCAGAGAAACTAAGAAGACTGACAGACCATCCAATGCATCAGAGACTAAATAGATTTGGAAATGGGAAACTAAAGCGGAGAAAATTTGCAGAAATAGCCAAAGAAAAAATGAGCGAAGACCCTATGAACACCATAACAACACCAAAGCCCATTCCTACATTACACAAACCCGCATGGAAGCAGCATATCATTCCGGAGGTGGTAGAAAATATAACGGGTATTGGAAACAAGAACAGCCAGACGGAAAAAGAAAGAAGAGACATGATGCTGAGGTAAATAGCAGAAAATTACCCAAGCATGGACTGAACCCATGCATACACCGACGGTTCTGTAACAAATACAACACAGAATGGAGGGCGGGAGGTATTACTGAGCGTAACAAATGGTAGAAAAATAACACAGTCAGTGGCAACTGGAAAATTTTCAAGCAATTTCAGAGCAGAGGCAGAGGCACTGAAGGCTGCAGTAAAAGCAATGCTGACAGGCGAAAGCAATGAAAACCAGATAGTCCTGTTTACAGATGACCTGGGTGTGGTTACAGCACTAAATAGCCAGAAAAATACTGAACTTAATGATTTAAGAGCAGTACTCTGTCAACTATGCCAGCAGTCCGCACCAAAAAGAGTACTAGTACAGTAGGTTCCATCCCACTGTAACATCAAAGGCAACGAGAAGGCAGACAGACTGGCAAAAGAAGGTGCAAGACTACCACAACAAGATTCTAGTGTGACCTACGAAGAGTCAAAAAGGTTTATTAGGGCCAGATACATGGCCAAATGAGAAACAGAACATACTGGCTACACAAAAAATGATGCCTACTACCAGCTGAACAGAAGAAAGCAGGTCGTGGTCTTCAGACTCCTCACAGGCCACAACATACTGAGGTACCATCTTTTCAATAAATTAAAGATAGGTGGGACTGACGAATGCACCTGTGGTACAGGGAAAATGACCGCTGAACATCTGCTGCAAAATTGTCCGACGTACGAGGACCAGAGAAAGCACATGTGGCCATCACCAGTGGCAACACTAGACAAGCTCTATGGCAGTGTCGACAGCCTCAGGATGACAGCTGCTTTCTTCGAACAAATTCAAGTTGACGTCTGACAGCGGACGAAGAAGAAGAAGAAGAAGATATTGTATAGTTTGATTGACGGCACGGATATTTCTAGTGTTTAATAATTATATGCATTAAACAATGCTAGGGCACAATTTTTATGCAGTTTTTTTTCTGGATCTTTAGAATCAATTATTTCCGTTTTATTGTTCGTGTTTTGCTCCACAGAGAATTACCACTGGCGGCCTCTGTATCCGGTCTCATTTACCTGATAGGAAGCCTGTATCAATACACACATTTCTCTTACTGCGGAGTATCTGTAACTTTCATTTGAGACTATAAGGTTGCAAGCCCCATTTATCACCGTCTTAAGACATTTTGTTACGACTTTACGACATGCTTAGGAAATTTGAAGTGGTTCTGTTTCCCCCCATACGCCACTCGGGTAAAGAAATTATTTGATTGCTATTTCTTGTCCGATGAGCCGTACCATCTACTAGGTGCATCAGCTAGATCGCAGATAGCTGATTGGTCTGTGTATTCGGAGGTTGGCTGTCAATATCAAATTAATGGCTGTGAACCGGAAAAGGTGGCCTACATCAAGGTTAAAAGGAGGCAGCCTCTCCATCATGCAAAATCGCTACAGGCAGATAACATGTTTGTCTACCCACTCGGTTACTTACCGATACAGAAAGAAAACTTTAATGATGGAACCAGACCAACAGAAACACATCAAATAGACTAGCCTAACTTTCTTGCCAAGCAAACCTTTAGGCCTCAGGATAGAAGAGGAAATACTAAGCATGTAATTCTTGTGAAATTATTTTTTTTGTTAGCAGTTTTTGGTCATCGCTCAAGCTTTCAGGGACTAATTGACAACGCTAAGCGAGCGATTGTTGTACGTTGTAAAAGAATAAAACTGACATCTGCATACATTAACTATAACAAATAATGAACTAACAAACATGATCGTATCTAGGAAGAGCAAGCCTTAACTAACGTGAGTAAGGCTACACTTAACTGAGATGTATACGACCAACACTTGACCTGTTAGCCAGACAACCTCGATGAAAGCAAACTTGACCTGCTACCCAAACCACCTCGATGAAAGCATACTTGGCCTGCTAGCCAGACAACCTCGATGAAAGCAAACTTGACCTGCTAGCCAGACAAACCTCGATGAAAGCACACTTGACCTGTTAGCCAGACAACCTCGATGAAAGCATACTTGACCTGCTAGCCAGACAACCTCGATGAAAGCATACTTGACCTGCTAGCCAGACAACCTCGATGAAAGCAAACTTTACCTGCTACTCAAGCAACCTCGATGAAAGCACACTTGACCTGTTAGCCAGCCAACCTCGATGAAAGCAGAGATTGTAACGTCTAATATCCACTTATAAAACATTCAATCATAAATCCAATCAGTTCCATGGCAAACTGATCTATATATAATTGCTGCAGATCTAAATTCACAGAAAAGAACCTCATTTTCTCAGCACAAATGATCCATCCTCTGGATTATCTCAGTTGTGTTAGTCAATGTCAACACGAGTGTAATTTCTTTCTGGTACAATACGAAATGTACGGGATTGAGATAGATCAAGCCGTCACATCATTAATGAGATAAGTCATCTGGAGTACCTCATTCTCTAGCATAGGTCATTATCCCGGTGTGTGCGTGGTTAAAGTGTGTGCCATCTTTCCGAGTTAGCTTGCTGTGAAGGTGTTAATATCCTGTCAACTCGCATTAAATGTATCCTTGTGTCGCTAGAAACTGTTGGAAACTTAAAAAGTCTTCTATCGTGTGACATCTGTGTTGCTGATGTTGCTTCAATCCATACCACGGCCTAGTTTTGTTTATGCCGTTAACATTGTCTGTTCATCCATTGGTCTGAAGACCTCATGTTTCATGTATTACATTTGTGTAATGACTATTTTTCTTCAAATGACATATTTATCACAATCACATGTTCCGGCCTGCCGTATATGTGGCTTTAGTTAAGGAACATGTCTGACATTGAAAACAGATAGTTTATAAGAATATTTGGTTGATAAATTGTTTGTTTCTTCTCTATTGTAACGTTTTGATATATTATTAATTGTGATAGTGCATTTGCTTTTTCAATTGCTCAATTTCATTGGGCTAAATACTAAATATATAATATATCTACAATTACACAAAATAACAAAACATACTAGAACAACTGCTTTTTTCAAATAGGCTGGGACAGACTGCCAAAGAAGATTGAGCATGACAGTTCCAAACTCATCATGTGAAAAACCATTGCTATCAATACCGCACTGCAAACAAATATATTCAGAATTCCTTAAACAAATTCGGAAAAAGTAATGAAATTCATACCCAATATGTAATCTATCTTTTACTAAGACTAATAAACCGCAGGAAGCAAATATTGCAAAATAAAGAACGTAGGAGTACTGTGGATCGATTTAGGATACTTGGAATCAGACACAACATTCCTGCTGTAATACTAGGATTCTTTATTTACTTAGAATTTCAAGCATTCTAAGCTCAACCTCTACATCTGGCCCCTTACAGGAAGCATGCATACACACATGTGAACCTTCAATGGTTTTAGATGACGAGTTTGCTAGTCCGATGGACTACCATCCATAACGGCCTTTTTCGACATACTTGGACGGTTAAATTTACTAACACAACATTACTAGCAACATTTACTAACACAAATATCAGCAATATTCTCACAATCAATTATGTAGCCACGATGGTCGTCTAGGAAAATATAATGTGATCACTCGGGCAAAATTGACACCATACAACAGAATAGAATGTCAAGAAATGAGCAGACCAGACTCGTTCCAACTCTTGACCTCCGTGTCATGAATACGCCCTGTTGCAAGAAATGCACGAGTTGTGTAATTCTTCGATTCACTATAAGATATATATGTATTTATGGAGAAGGAGAAAGAGAGATAGAGAGAGAGAGAGAGAGAGAGACAGACAGAGAGAGAGAGAGAGAGAGAGAGAGAGAGATCTTCAGCGTTTGAAAAGTGAAACGGACCTTCTGACATTGTGTAGTAGTCTGCGATATATGTGACTTTCGACCCAACACATTCAGTTTCAGCAATCGCGTGTGGGTACCGGGCTTGCCTTCCCACTGCGATCCCTCATAATAGGTGCCCATCGCAAGCGAACATGGTGACAGCATCAGCGCTGTGCTGTGTGATGTGAAAC
Organism: Ariolimax columbianus; assembly: GCA_036924085.1. NCBI lineage: Eukaryota > Metazoa > Mollusca > Gastropoda > Stylommatophora > Arionidae > Ariolimax > Ariolimax columbianus. The sequence continues at coordinate 21,201,035 of JAVGWX010000012.1, forward strand.
ATGTTTTTGTTTTGCTTTTCGTGGTTCTTCTGATACTGTAACTGAAGATTGAATATCTGACAATTGGAAAGATTTGCGATGGCTTATCCTCACAGTCTTCTCTTAGCCAGATTACATTTGACGGAGGATTAGGGTCTAGGGTAGCTCTGGTACGCTGTTCTCTGACTGCTGTCAACTTATTCCACAGCACTCGCAAAGCTGGATGTTGCAGTCAGCTTACAAAAACTATCAACTACATTTTACAGTATTCCCAAATCAGTTTGTGACCCACTTACCCTCTTGTGTGTATGTTTAAATATACATATATATATATATATATATATATATATATATATATATATATATATATATATATATATTATCATCCACAGCCCTCCTATGTGAATGATTATATATTTATATATATATATATATATATATATATATATATATATATATATATATATATATATATATATATATATATATATATTTATTTATATGGATGATAATGTCCAAGTTTGGCTGCCCCAACAAGCTCATAACCATGGCCAAACACCTACACGAAAGCATGTGTGCTCGTGTACTGGATAGCGGTGCAATTTCTAAAACGTTTCTAGTATCAAACGGAGTAAAACAAGGATGTGTACTCGCCCAGACTTTGTTCAGCATGATGTTCGCGGCCACGATGACAGACGCCTTCAGATCACTGGAGCTTGGAATACCCATAAAGTACCGCACAGATGGCAAGTTACTCAATCCCAGAAGAATGAAGGCCAAAACCAAAGTGGCTGGCGACATAATCAGGGAACTTGTATTTGCTGACGACTGCGCTCTAACGAGCAACTCAGAACTGAACATGCAGGTTGGAATGGACCGGTTCTCTGGAAAATGCGAAAATTTTGGCCTGACCATAAATGCCAAAAAAACAGAGGTCATGTACCAACCAGCACCAGGCATGTCGTACACAAAACCAGAGACTACAGTCAGCGGGCAGACGCTGAATGCCGTAGACAAATTCACATATCTGGGCAGCACGCTGTCGAGATCTGTCAGCCTAGACGTTGAGGTGGCAGGCAGAATAGCAAAGGTCAGCACAGCCTTTGGTAGAATGCGCTCGATGGTCTGGGCACGTCGTGGCATCAGCGTCAAGACCAAACTCAAAGTCTACCGTGCAACCATCCTTCCAACCCTACTATACGCTTGCGAAAGCTGGACTGTATACTCTGGACATGTAAGGAGGTTTAACCACTTCCACACAGGTTGCCTGAGGCGAATATTCCACATCCGATGGCAAGATCGTGTCACTGACATCGAGGTTCTCTCGAGGACTAACAGGCCCAGCATCCATGCACTGCTAGAAAAAGCACGACTAGGATGGGCAGGACACCTCGTCCGTATGTCAGACGAGCGACTCCCAAAGAAGCTTCTCTACGGCGAGCTGAGAGAGGGCGCCCAAAGAAACGTTTTAAAGACGGTCTGAGGGACTCACTGAAAAGTTGCCAGATAGACATCGACACCTGGGAATGTCATGCGCAAAACAGATCTGACTGGAGAAGCTCAGTGTAGCTACCGGCGAAGACGACCGTGTTGTGAAAGCCCAGAGCAGACGCGAGACCCCGAAATCCCGAACAGCGGGAACACCATCACCTTCTACAAACCTCGTGTGCCCGATATGTAGCAGATGTTTTCGTGCCCGCATTGGCCTGTTCAGACACATGCGCACCCACACCCAACAGGGAAATCTGTGACAAGGATGATGTCGGCGGTCCTCATCGATAACGATGGACAGCTATTATATATTTTTATATGGGGGACCATGTGGACTCGGGGGATCGATGTAAGGTGTTCGCCTTGGAGATCGGGATTTTTTCACGTGGATCATCCGGTCAATATTTTTCATGATCTCTGAATAGTGAGATCAGACACCCGTGTACAGTGGCACGCACGTTAAAAATATCTTGCGTTTTGCTCACAAAAAGAGAACGTTATAGCTATAATATCAGGTCTTGGTTTTGTGGAAATCAGCATAGATGGCGCCTGACAGGTTGCGGGTCTAGCTTTATCTAATTAACTCTTCCACCACCACCAGTCCCAAAAATAGGCGATCGTATATTCCAGGGGCTAACAGATTCTTGGATTGACATAGCCAGTCCCCAGCGGATATACGCCTACCACAAAAAATATGAAACAAACGAAGTCACACTTCCCCACGCCGTCTAAACGACATAAGTCGTTTATATATATATATTTGTTAAATACTCCTTTTTAATATATATATATATATATATATATTAAAAAGGAGTATTTAACAAATATAAAACATATTTATACTGTTAGCAAATTTTTCGATGGCTCTACCACCGCTTACTTGCGGATTATCTGTGCACGAAAAGGCTTTAGAAAAAAACCATAAGAAAAAATGTACATCCTGTGCTATCTCCAGTTATGTTACATGTGTCTTGCTACTGGACGAAGACAGGTCAGGACTAACGGGTGAGCTTCACGATAGCGCACATCGTCCTCACTGAAATCTCTAGAAGCATCAAGCTTAGTCTAGCACTGTCTCCATCTTCGCGTGTGGAAGGCAACTACTACTAATGCATTGCAGTAAATAACAACAAAGAATTTATTTCTAAACAGTCGATGGTGTGTACTCTCTTTGCTAGGGTCCACATGGGCAATTCTAAGTCTAAGAAATAAAGAACACTTGCCTATGTAGTAGTCACGTAGTGTACAGGCTAGGCTATTATGAATGAATGAATCAATTAATCAACCAAACCTGTATCCGTTAGGGCCGTAGGGGTGCCACGGCGGGAACATCAGCAAGAAAATTTATCCATAGCTCTCTATCTTCAGCTCTGCCAACGAGTGTGATAAAGTCCCTCTGTGTCCATTCTTTGATGTTGCCAACCCAGGGCTTTCTTTGGCCTCCTATAGCACATCAACACCTTATCGTTAGCTCATTTCTCTTAAATATGATACACTATACTATCCTCTCTACTTCTGGTCTCTGCCTTTCTCGGTTATAGGTCATGCTGACCTACCATAACTATCTCAGAAAGAATGATGATAAGCTTGAGTGGACCACGGGCCATATGATGACAAGCTTGAGTGGACCACTGGCCATATGATGATAAGCTTGAGTGGACCACGGGCCATATGTTGATAAGCTTATGGGGACCACGGGTCCAGTGATGACAAATTTGAATAGACAACAGATCGAATGATGATAAGCTTTAGCAGACCACGGGCCGCATGATGACAAGCTTGAGTGGACCACGGACCATATGATGACAAGCTTTAGTGGACCATGGGCCATATGATGACAAGCTTGAGTGGCCCACGGGTCATATGATGATAAGCTTGAGTGGACCGCGAGCCATATGTTGACAAGCTTATGTGGACCACGGCTCCAGTGATGACAAACTTGAATAGACAACATAGCGAATGATGATAATCTTGAGCAGACCATGGACCACATGATGACAAGCTTGAGTGGACCACGGGCCATATGATGACAAGCTTTAGTGGACCACAGGCCATATGATGACAAGCTTTAGTGGACCACGGGACATATGATGAAAAGCTTGAGTGGACCACATACCATATGATGACAAGCTTTAGTGAACCACAGGCCGAATTATGACAAGCTTGAATTGGCAGCGGGTCGAATGATGATAAGTTTGAGTGGACCATGGACCAATAAACAACAACAGTGAATTGACCACTTGCAGCATGAAAACAACATCTTTAATTCAATGGTAAAATGAGAGCAAGTTCGATAGCCATTGGCTGCATTGTGCAATATATCGATAGCCCAAGAACCGCGCTACAAAAACCAATAGCAACTTTGGCAATTGTGTAAAATTTGTTTTTTCGTCTTATATTTTATGTCTTGTAACATTAAACTTCAACCTATCTCCATGTTTCATTTGTTTGAGTTTTTTTATTTGTCTGTTCTTCTACTTTAGCCTCACATAAAATTGATTATTCTCTTTTGCCATGACCGTTTTGAAAATGTTTTGGAAATAAACCACTGAAAATAGTTCAAACACCACTTACTAAATCACCGCGTTAATAAATGAAGCTATTTCCATTTGTGCAACAATACCACCCCTGAGTACTTTATTTGGTTCTATATCGGTTCAGTACGTATTGTAGCCATGTTGTAAAATTCTTTTATTTCGCCTGTTAATTCCATTTTGAAAATAGGGTTATGATTACACTCGGGCGCTTACATAAAGCATGTATCCTTCTTTTGCAGTGGAGATTTCTGTAGCAATGGACTGACATGCTGAAATTATTAGCTCAATCAACAAACTTCTTTAGCCAAATTTTAAACAAGCTTGGACGGTTACATTGGATATTTTCTTGAAATTGGGGTACACATTTTCTCGACTCATCTTGACCATAAACAGAACACGCGTGGATGTCCACATTTTGTCTACTCATCTTTACCATAAACAGAACATGCGTGGATATCCACATTTTGTCTACTCATCTTGACCATAAAAAGACATGCGTGGATGTCCACATTTTGTCTACTCATCTTGACCATAAACAGAACATGAGTGGATGTCCACATTTTGTCTACTCATCTTGACCATATACCGAACTTGGGACGACAATCGTGTTGCGTTTCCAGATATTACATTTTATCGTCGCATATGATCCGCGGACTGCACTTACGCTTTTAATAATTCTTTCTGAACCGGGTGAACACAATATGAGAGCTCTGCAAACAATAACCCCACTGTTCTCGCTTTCCTCCATCCTTTTCCAAGAAAGCGTGTAAGACCATGGCTTGGTCGGACCGTGTTTGAAGGAGGTCGACTCTCGGCCCATTAACAACTCAACACACAATTTCCGAAGAAATAGAACAATAAATATTCGATTCTTTGCTAGCCCGTTCAAATGTGTCTAGAAATGGAATTATGTAGTGTACTTTACAGAATACAATATGGCAATCATCACAGAAAGACGACAACATAGGTCAGGCCATTTAGAGCAAATAAATGAAATAGAAAAGGAGTTACATAAGCGAAAAGAAAGTAATTGAAGAGGAAAAAGTTAAGTTAAATTTTTTATTTTTTAAAAGTGAAAATAGAAGGTGAGTAACAACCAAATGCAGAGTAGACGGAAAAGAAATTAACTCAAAAATAATAAATATAAAGCGAGACGAAAATAAGAGTCAAAGGAGAGGAACATAAACATGGTAGACTCAATGAACATTAGATGCAGACACAGTGTTTGACAAGACGAGAAAGGAAGGAGTGCTACTGAATGACATTGAATAGGATAGAGAGAATAAAAGGTACAATATATTTAGAACACGGCAGACGGGACCGAGTCATATAGTAGACTGGAATAAGAAATGGACAAATGTAGAGAAGAAATATACCAATCGTTAGAGATATATTAGCGAGGAAGTGGGTTAGACAAGGTTGAAAGGGTTGAATTTGACTAATGGCTTAGAGGACACTGAGAGTGAGAGTTAAACAGAAAGAGAGAGATTGGGTAGAAATATCCATAAAAATGCTTGAGACTTTAGACACATTCACGGGGGATAGATAAACTATGGAGGGATAGTGCAATCAAGAGAAAGGCAAGCACGATAAGTATTCAAACAGAAGGACAGAAAGCAAGAAAATATAGCAATAAACTGTAAGGGGAAACGACAAACGAGATTGTTCCTGTTTAGTGTGTAACCTTATTTCGTCCAAAGGCAGGCCTTTATCAACCGCAGACATAATCCTTTTGGGTTTATATTAGGGTTTTTGAGATGTTACAACTAGTCAGCATCATGCACTAGACGCCTGTGTGACAATTATAAAAAAAAACACTAGATTGTGAAAAGAGTAAACACTCAAAACACGACAGGAAGTGTGTAAGGGATGGATACGAAAATGATGAAGAACAAGGAAGGATCCAGAAAGGCTTACCTTTAATTAAACCAACAAAACAGGATACAGTACAAGTGTTAATGAATAGACGTGGCCCCGTTAATGTTGCACATGCATTTGTTTGACCTGTCCTTAGGTGTCTCCTAGACTGTCTTGCCTGTCTTTACGTGTTGTCTTGCGTCCTAAAACTGTCTTACATGTCTTCAAATGTATCTCATTCCCTAAAACTGTCTCACCTGTCTTCACGTGTACCTTGTTACTTAAAACTGTCTTATCTGTCAATGCGTACTTTGTGCCTCTTTCCTTGAACTATCTTACCTGTTTTGACATACTGTGTGCCTTGTTACTTAAAACTGTCTTATCTGTCAATACGTACTTTGTGCCTCTTTCCTTGAACTATCTTACCTGTTGTGACATACTGTGTGCCTTGCTACTTAAAACTGTCTTATCTGTCGATACGTACTTTGTGCCTCTTTCCTTGAATTATCTTACCTGTTTTGACACACTGTGTGCCTTGTTACTTAAAACTGTCTTATCTGTCAATACGTACTTTGTGCCTCTTTCCTTGAACTATCTTACCTGTTTTGACATACTGTGTACCTTGTTACTTAAAACTGTCTTATCTGTCAATACGTACTTTGTACCTCTTTCCTTGAACTATCTTACCTGTTTTGACATACTGTGTGCCTTGTTACTTAAAACTGTCTTATCTGTCAATACGTACTTTGTGCCTCTTTCCTTGAACTATCTTACCTGTTTTGACATACTGTGTGCCTTGTTCCATACACCCTCCATTCATCGTGTTTTTCCTCCAGATAATGATGACGATAATGATGTAACAAACAGCAATAATAACAGCAGGCATAACGAACAGGACTACTGCTATACTTGTCATATACAGCTGAAAAGAAACAGCAAAATCAGCTTACGTAAATACAGTTACAAACAGATGAATTGTCGTCATTGTCTCCTACGTCGAGCTAGAAGCCGTGAGGGAATGTCATCTTTGTGGCTGCTGTCAGTTCCAAACCGTGCCTGTGTAACATTTCTTTAATATCTTGTGCATCATCTATCGTTTTCTTGTTCTGATTTTAATGCTCAAGACCTACTGCAGGGTATTACAGGCTCGAGCTGCGGGTAGGTTTAGGGGCACTCTTTATAATTTGTCAAAATTCATTGTTGTTCAGTCTGGCCCAATAAACTTTACAATAAATCTAATTGTTCTCATCATCTGTCAAATTCTTCGCATCTCATTTTGTCAGTTTTAGCGAACGCCCTTCGCGACCATCTCATTTTGTCAGTTTTAGCGAACGCCCTTCGCGACCACCTGATTTTGTCAGTTTTAGCGAACGCCCTTCGCGACCATCTCATTTTGTCAGTTTTAGCGAACGCCCTTCGCGACCATCTCATTTTGGCAGTTTTAGCGAACGCCCTTCGCGACCATCTCATTTTGTCAGTTTTAGCGAACGCCCTTCGCGACCATCTCATTTTGTCAGTTTTAGCGAACGCTCTTTGCGACCATCTCATTTTGTCAGTTTTAGCGAACGCCCTTCGCGACCATCTCATTTTGTCAGTTTTAGCGAACGCCCTTCGCGACCATCTCATTGTGTCAGTTTTAGCGAACGCCCTTCGTGACCATCTCATTTCACACTTGTTTATCTTTCGCTTTTGTGTCTTGGTTGTTATATATGACTGCCACTGTTAACAAAGAGCTATTAAGAGTATTATATTGTTCATGTTTCACTTTATGCCTCCATTAGATTGTCTTGTTACCATAGTAGTCGCGATTGAAGTTATGTAATCACAATTGTTTTCTGAGTTCTGGATAATGTAACCTAGCTTTGTTGACAATGACTGTGCCCGACCATGTCTCGTAGACATCGGGATATAAAGTGCTGTTTCTGTACTAAATTTTTGTTCTACTGTCCTTCTTCTATTAAAGGAATCTAACATGTCAAGTTTCTTCTTTAAGTTTTCACAGTTAAGTACTTATGTATGCGCATGTCACCATCTGTTCATTTCTCGTTTGGTCTCTCTCTTCTTATCCGTCATTTTCCAATTATTCTTGTGAACTTTCCTAGCAAGCCACTTGCGTTCACTTAGTGGCATTTCCACAAGCCGTATCCGACTAAGTACATTTTCATAATTATGTTATGCGTTTGTATCTATTTTTTATGTTCATCTCTTCTTCCATAATGCGTTAGTTCATATGTGTACATTCAATTATTCCCCATGAAGACCTTTAGTTTGTAACATAGAGGTCCTTGCTTCTATCATAGGGCGGTATATGTTCCATACCGATTGATGTTTTAATACATTTATTAAGCTTGCACAGCGAACATCGAGTCTGTTAAAAAAAGATGGTTTTGGACTATTTATGAAAATACATAAGCAACAATTTCCAGATAACTTCAATGTTAGTGTTAGCAGGTGCATTGCCAACAAACCGATACGTGTATATTCATCCTTGCTACGGTAGTTATAGAAAGGAAGATCACGACATGAGTGGATTTAAAAAATAGAGGCCTGAAGTCACCGATATTTGTGTTCATCTGCTGTCATAGTCATGCTAGAGTTTACAGCAGCGAAACAGCTGACATTATAGCACCGGAAGAGTGTGGAAGTGTCTAAAAATAGACATACATAATGAAATCAATCAATGACCTACTTGATAATAACAATACAGTCAATAATGAACTAGAACTCTACAGATTACAGAAATTTGACATCAAGCGATAATTTTGCACGAAAGAATTAGTGAGAAGATGGTGAAGGAGTGTGTCTAATCAGCGAGCAGTGAGCAGCCATTAGATTACATAACCTTCGTCATTTATGTGTCTACCAGTTGTGCAGTTATGTTGAATCTCTTAAAATTGACATTTAATATCCAATATTCCATTAAAGACATTTCTTTAGTGTAAGAAAACTCACGCTTTAGTCACATTTTCCCGTTCTTCAGCGTTGATCTAGAAGAAAATTATTAGTACTTGATGCCAGAATGTGAAGTCAGGATTTCTAGCTACATACAAGATTCTTTCATCTTTGACACACTGTAGATACAGTACTGTCAATGTATTCCAATCACACAACGCAAGTTAGTTTACAACTATAATACAGCACAGATTGGACGCTGCTCACGGTTTTCCACATGCGCAGCCAGCGTCGTATCCTTGAAGTGTGCTTGCAAGATCTAATCACTAACATCGAAGTCTCTCTATGGACACAGCTCGACAGCATTTGCTCGACGCTGGATAGATGCTGCCTCTCTTTCTACGACCATATGGCCCACCTCTGTAAGGGTGATCCGGCTCGACAACATCGACACCTGTCCTTGGAAACTAGGGTGGGGAAGGGACCGCGTCTTATGGAGTCATCCCTGGGGTCGCCGGAGCAAAAATTGACTGAGACACATCACCTCATTCCATTTACCCTGGATGCTGGCTGGGACAGCTCTAAGCGGATTACTTGACTACTACTTGTCTCAAGTAGTGAAACCGCCACAGTGATATCCTGGTTAACAGGTATCGGACCACTGTAACCGTCTGAGCATGTCGTAAATAACAACATGGGGTTGTGTATCAAGCAAATAACTGTATCATGCACAAATGCCGCAATTGAAACCGGCACTCTAAATGCTGGCATGCTGGTTTCTCTAGAGGGGTCAGCTGTAGTGGCTGTCTGTGTCTCACTTCGATCAAAATGGTGAACCACTATTGTAGCAGAGAAACACTTTTTGAGTCCTGAGAGCTAGGTCATTGAGTATCTTTATGTGGGACTGTGTGAGTAAATTTGATAGCAAAATAACTTCTGATCACTACAGCTGTGTCCTCTGTACTAGCAGGACTTAAAAAAACATTTAACTTCATGTTGTGTGAACCTTCAAAACATGTTCGAGTATATATCAACTGACATTATTGGTCAGAATAGATTGCATAAAGTTAAATTGATTTTCAATTGTCATCTGTTTTTTAAACATAAACTGTTAAGAAATCTTGCCTTTGCATTCGTAGCCACATACAAAATATATCTAACGAGTAATACAGAGATGTATGGGAGATCTAGCAGTCTTCAATGTATCGACAGCTGTAAACTTGGAGCAGCGATTGTTAGCTTGCCTTTACATTTCATAATTTAGTCACTTTATTAGCTGAGCATAAGCTGGACATCCTCACATCGAGGAGCGCGTGGTAGAGTGAGTACGATATCAATCCGTTGACGAAGAGGACTACGGATTAAAACCTCGGTAAGACCTAGGCTTTTACAGTCAACTAGCCTGTACACAGGTAAGCAGTCTTTATTCTGTATTCTACTTTCTCTTATGCAGGATGCCAACAACGGATATTAACATCGCAGTTAGAGGATTTGACATCGTCAGATTGTCTACGTCGCTCTGGGCATAGTGGGAACGTATCCAGAGTGATGGAGTTCTACTTATCTCCTGTGTTGGATAGGTTGGAAGGTATTGAGAATGATGGTGTTCTACTGGTTCTGTGTTGGATAGGTTGGAAGGTATTGAGAATGATGGTGTTGTACTGGTTCTGTGTTGGATAGGTTGGAAGGTATTGAGAATGATGGTGTTGTACTGGTTCTGTGTTGGATAGGTTGGAAGGTATTGCGAATGATGGTGTTCTACTGGTCATGTGTTAAAAAGATTTGAAGGTTTCCAGAAGGAAGATGTGCTTTTGGTTCTGGTTTGGAAGGTTGGAAATATCTAGATTGATGGATTACTATTGGTTCTGGGTTGGACAGATTGGAAAATATAAAGAATGAGGGCGTTCTATTGGTTCTGGGTTTGGAAGGTTGAAAAGTACGTTTCAGAAGGAAAGAGCGTAATAGGTCCTTGGTTTAAAGAGATGGTACGTATGTATCCAGAATTAGTCTTTTGTTGAAAAAGTTGTTATTATATTATCCAGAAAGAAGGAGTACGAGTGGTCCTTGGCTGGAAAGGTTCGAAGTATCCAGAATGAAGGAGTATAATTGACTATGCGTTGGTCAAGTTCTAGGCATCCAGAATGACGGAGTGCGATTAGTTCTGCTTTGGAAAAGTTTGAACGTATCCAGAATGAAGGAGATCGATTGCGCCTGGGTTGGAAATGTTGGAACCTATCCAGAGTAATGAAGTGTGGTTGGTTGAGCTTTGAGTTATGTCTGTAAAATCAGGGAACAATTAGAAACTACGGGGCAGGTACATGTGTATAAATGATCAATGCCTGGCGGTTAATAAGTTAAGTGATATATTTTGTATTGATGGACTTAGGTGAGACTGATAACAGTTCAACGTGGGACATCCTTTGTTAGCGTCTTTATTGGACTAAATCCAATGGTTCTTGTCTTTATTATAGAAAGTCTAATTTGTGCTAGGTCGGTTGGAGCTCCATTCCATAATGCTATTTACTTCATAAACCAAGATTTTAAAAAATCATTGACTGCAATTTAACAACAGTAGACATTATTGTCGATGACAAGCATATGCATTTCGTCGACTTTGGCAGGTAACAAAATACGCGAGGCCTGCACGGATATCATTCAAAGCGTCGGTCTAGTTGCCGTCTCTTTGAACGCTCTTCATCAAGTCTAGAACTAGCAGAGGCGTTCACTGAAGGCCAAGCTACGAAGTCATATAATCTGTGACACAGCAGACATTATTCCGACTCCAAGTGGTAGCCTTTGAAACACTGCATCCATGCTTTACTGCCTGAGATAATAGAAATCGATCATTGAAGGCAAACTGGGTTCCAAAAATGTGTCGCGCAGAAAGCTGGATGTGTCAGACCAAAAGGAGCAGATATAGTGACATCGTTGTAAACTGTCAGAAAGAACGACACAGAAGAAGATAAAACAAAAGAAGAAGAGCATGAATATCTAAATCTACATTCCCTAGTTTCAAAAGTTAAGCACAAGAAAGGATAGGCCAAAAGTAACCTTTCCTCTGCGGTATTTACTTAGTAGAACCCCTTAGTTTATGTCGTTCCTGCCGCGAGAAACATACGTCACCACGTAGAAAGTGGTCCGATTCCGAATGCCTTGTACTAGACTTTATGTGCTGTTGCTTGGTGTCAAATGTACCCAAGTGCGTGCAATGTACTTGCCCTAGCGGTGGTTGTCACTCTTTTATTTACCATTTACAAGCCCACAATTCTGCATTTTACAGGGCTTATTCTCCGAGAGATTGTCAGTTTTCTAAGACAAATCAATAACTGTCTGTCTTTCCCAAATAATGTAGCAGACACAGGTGATTACCTCATGCGACATATCACAGACTTCACTTCCCTACAATTTCCGGGTTTGATAAAAGTACACAGGCAAAACGCTTCCTTGTCCAAGGCAGACAGTTATTTCATCATGTACGTCCTTATTCTTTCCCTCGCTTATATTCTCATTCTGTCCATCAATTAGTTATATTTGTCTGTTTCATCCATCATGTGATTTCTGTCGTCTATCCGCATTATCTGCCAATATTTTGTTAACACTATTATCTACTCTCTCTCTCTCTCTCTCTCTCTCTTTGTCTCACTCTCTGTCTCTCTCTCTCTCTCTCTCTATCTCACTCTCTCAATGAATTATTGAACATTATTTTGAAGTGGCATGGCTACTATCATCTCTCCGTCATATACCCATTATCCTCATTCAGTGACAGGACAAAGATGCAGCAGTAAATGAGCTGACAGCAGTCAGCGACTCAATACTGGCCGCTTGCATCATGGTTAATGACCCATAACTGACCAAGATCCTATTCAAGTGGTGAGCCTGTAAACGTATTACTACCATGCAGCCTGACTAAGAGATCCCAATATTTATTTATTATATTTGTATATCTAATTTGATAGATCTTTATTTCTTGTTTCTAACGTTTGTTCATTGTACATGCTTTTACAACCTACAGGAATTGTGATTATAACAATACAACTGATTATATAATATTTTCATGTGTGTGGTTTTTGTTCTGATGTCAAAATGTGTGTGGTTTTTTGTGTGTTTTTTTGGGGGTTTTTTTGGTGAAAAAATCTTTGGGCATTGTGAATCTCTTTCTGATTCCCGTCTTTGTATCTTTCGTACTCTGTTAGTGTATTTCTAAGATAGAAAAGGATTTTCACATCCTCTGGTGTTTTATGGTTTTTTTCGCAACCGTAGAGCTGCTTTCTTGTCTTCGTGAGAGAATACATACACACGATCAAGAATTGTGAAAGAGATAATCAAGATTACTGGATGAGGAACAACAGTTTAAGAGGTAGACAAGACTACTGAATGCGGAAGAACAGCGTAAGAGGTAGACACGACTACTGGACGAGGAACAACATTGTAAGAGGTAGACAAGACTACTGGATGAGGGACAACAGTGTAAGAAGTAGACAAGACTACTGGATGCGGAACAACAGTGTACGAGGTAGACAAGACTACTGGATGCGGAACAACAGTGTAAGAGGTAGACACGTGCTGAATGAGGAACAACAGTGTAAGAGGTAGACACGTGCTGGATGAGGAACAACAATGTAAGAGGTAGACAAGACTACTGGATGAGGAACATCAGTGTAAGAGGTAGACACGTGCTGGATGAGGAACAACAATGTAAGAGGTAGACAAGACTACTGGATGAGGAACATCAGCGTAAGAGGTAGACACGTGCTGGATGAGGAACATCAGTTTAAGAGGTAGACAAGACTACTGGATGAGGGACAACAGTTTAAGAAGTAGACAAGACTACTGGATGCGGAACAACAGTGTAAGAGGTAGACAAGACTACTGGATGCGGAACAACAGTGTAAGAGGTAGACACGTGCTGAATGAAGAACAACAGTGTAAGAGGTAGACACGTGCTGGATGAGGAACAACAATGTAAGAGGTAGACAAGACTACTGGATGAGGAACATCAGTGTAAGAGGTAGACACGTGCTGGATGAGGAACAACAATGTAAGAGGTAGACAAGACTACTGGATGAGGAACATCAGCGTAAGAGGTAGACACGTGCTGGATGAGAAACATCAGTTTAAGAGGTAGACAAGACTACTGAATGCGGAAGAACAGCGTAAGAGGTAGACACGTGCTGGATGAGGAACAACAATGTAAGAGGTAGACAAGACTACTGGATGAGGAACATCAGTGTAAGAGGTAGACAAGACTACTGGATGAGGAACAACAGTGTAAGAGGTAGACAAGACTACTGGATGAGGAAAAACAGTGTAAGCAGTAAACACTATTGCTGGAGTCTCACGCGAAGATCAGGGAGACGGCTCAAAAAGATGTAATGACGGACCATAGTAAAAGAAACTCAACAGAGATAAATGAGATTAAAGCCCCAGATAATGAATTTTATTAAGTGCTCAAGCAGTTATTTCTTGTCCATTCATCGCCATCAGCATTTCCCTCGTCACTCCAGGTGAGCAAAGTATAGGTCCAATTGTTTCCATAAACAACTTTTAAGGAATTATGAAAAATCCGCTTGTTGACTGTTTGGTTTCAGTGGCAATAGGTTTTAAATAGTGAGAGTGCCAGTTCCAACACAACCTACACTAATTACATTGCTCGTCCTTCTGGCAAGAAAACAATGACCTCTCTCAAGAACCACTTGGAGGAGGATATCAGTACGTTGAGGAACGATCAGCATTGCGAGTAGACAATGAAGATGGGGAAAGTTTATTGTGCGAACATATCTCACATGTCATGCTGATTCTGGACAGCTTGGGCCAATCTTTTGATGATGGAGCATTTCCAAATACTTAAGATCAAAGTCCGGGAATTGACTCTTTGACAATTTTACCATGCCAACCTCGTTCATCTTTTGCCTGTATCATTGGACCTTCCAAACCAGCGCAGATAGACTGACATGTGTAGTTCGCCTGTTGTGCAAATAAACCTCCTGAAATTTCAGATTAATATCCAACAGCCGTGGGCCTCAAACAATCATACGCGTCACTAATTAGATGACGAGGCATTCGGCTACCTTAACAGATTTCTAGTTACTCCCACCGTTTTATGCGGTTGGTGAATTTCTTCATTTTGATAGTCAGTGGTACAATAATATGCTAATTCATAAACTAACTAAACAAATGAAAACCTATCATTAGGGCGTGTTATTTATTCATTGAGAAAGTTCACTGATTTGTTATACAGGGAAGGAATAAAGCCCCTTGCCCCTGCAGTCGCACTGTACGGACTAGCATTTTAGCCTCTGATAAAAAACTACGTATGCCTTACCGAGCTTTTGAACACATGTCTTATTGGTCAGACGACCAATGTATGTCTAACTACTCGGCCAGCCGCTCATCTAATCAGTAAGCGTAGGTAGTTTCACAGC
This sequence comes from Ariolimax columbianus, assembly GCA_036924085.1. Lineage (NCBI taxonomy): Eukaryota > Metazoa > Mollusca > Gastropoda > Stylommatophora > Arionidae > Ariolimax > Ariolimax columbianus. Next base: position 21,216,213 of record JAVGWX010000012.1, read on the forward strand.
AGTGAGTACCGTTTTGGACCTAAAACAGAGACTGCACTACGAGATGAAGCATTATAATCTTCCATATGTCAGCTGGTGAGATTCTCACTTCGTCGTTCCTCTACGTGCTTACAGCAAAGTGGGCTACACGGTTTTAAAACCGGAAAACTGAAGTCTCGTCACCGATTAACGAACCAGACCCATCTTCTGCGAGAGACTAAAGCTTCAACAGCACTACCAACACGCCAAGGTATACCAATTAGTGGGTAATAGTTATCAAAATAAACATCTCGCCAATAACAGGAATGACCACAAGAATTGAGCACCTTGAAGAAAAGCACGGATTGAGAAAATTTAAGACAATTAGACACGACATGGATTTAGCATATAAAAGACAAGTACACAGCACATAGATTGAGAATAAAGACGACAAGAACAGGCACACCAAGAATTGAGCACCTGGAAGACAAGCACATGCAACAAAAATTGAGAATGTTAACGACACGCACGTTCAACAAGGATTAAGAGACTCGAAGACAAACACACGAACACATAATTGATCACATTGAGCTTATGCACAAGCACACCAAGAGTTTGATCACCGTGAAGACAAACACGCACAAGGATTGAGAATGTTGAAGACAAGTACCTAAGTTAGTTTGGACAGAGCTAAGAGTTACAGAAGATTGACTACCACAACAATATACAAGTACCTAAGTTAGTTTGGACACGGCTAAGAGTGACATAAGATTTACTACCACAACAATAGAAGACAAGTACCTAAGTTGATTTGGACAGGGCTAAGAGTTACAGAATATTGACTACCACAACAATTGAAGACAAGAATCTAAGTTAGTTTGGACAGGGCTAAGAGTTACAGAAGATTGACTACCACAACAATCATGGACAACTAAGAGACAGCGATCACGAGACGACCTAGAGGTATCTGGCAGTAAATCATAACACGGTTTCTTAAGGAAAGACAATTGCGCTGGAATCAGGCTAGCAGAAATACAGAAGATAGAACAGCCTATCGTCCCCCACCCCCCTTTCCTAACCTCGACACCACAGGAGTAAAAGAAGATTGACCAAGTAAGCAGGATTCACGTGTACACAACAAGCATGGATCATGTTGATGAGAAGCTTACCTTCCAGAACCAAGGCTCCGGGAACTGTATCCAGCACTGCCACTTGTCTCCCACCATCATGAGCTTGTTGATAACTAACATGGGGATGGAGAAAACGAAGGCAAACCCCCACGCCAGGCCGATGAGAACTCTGACTCGTAGCCCTGAAATACACAATTATGCAATGGTCGACCAACCTACTGTAATATGTTACAGAAAGAGGAGCACACAAAAAAGAAAACAATAAAAACTGCTTTTATATCCCTTTGATCCTGGGGAATGACGAGTTAGTATCTTTTGTACTAGTTTCTATCCAAAATAAAAATTTCGATTTCATCAGACATATTTGCATGTATCTATGAAATCATACCCTAGAACAATAGACCATATTGAACGTTGGATATGGATGGATTATGTAGTTGTATTGTCCATCCTTTCGGGACGTGCGCTTTCTCTGCGCCTCGCTGATTATATTACCTTCGGCAATGTGAGTACCTCGAGTGACGGTAATGCGCCAAGCAGAGTGAGACTGTCTGTTCAAGCGGCTCTCACAATGTGACGTCAATGCCGACACTGTTCAGAAACGCATTCATTGAGTCCGTGTAGGGTTCCTTTAGGTCACCTATTGATCTGTTCTGAGCGGACTTTTGAACATCTGCACTAGAAGGCGCTTATCGGACATGCGAACAACACATCCAGCCCGTCTAACTTTAGGTCACGGTAGCATCGGACAGGTGCTCAAGGATTTTGTTCTATAGAAAACATCAGAGTTAAGTACCCTATGGTGCTGGCTAGTACCCAGCAAGCAACTGACATGTAAATGTTTTAATCCATCCAAAATAAACATCTGATGGGCGTAATTTCAACATTGCCAAGCAATTGATCAATTCCCTATCATTATAACCAAAATAGACACTCTCTCAATTAGTCTATAAATATCATTGGAATGTGTACATCTAGTGAACTACATGTATCATCAGTACTTATTCATTTAGACATGTGTGAAAAGAGAATAAGCCCCTAAAGACATGCAAGTGATGTGGTCCTTTTGGTTATGGTTAATGAAACATTGCATCAAGAATGATGTTAATACTAAATGTGTACATGCGCATGTGTGCGCGATTCATAGCGATTAGTGCGTGACTACACCTAGCCAATTTAGTTGCCAATCCATTTGTGCCGGACATTGACCAATTGACCGCTAGATCTCCACCACGCCCTGTAGCTAGATCGTCATGTGTTATAACTGGGAGTCGATCAGACTGCATTCTCATAAGATGACCCTACCAACATGTCTTAAAAACAATGGGGCGGGGGGAGAGGTTACCACCAAATTATTCTGAAACCTTCATTTCTCTTTCTATCGCTCCTGGTGACAAGCGATGACTTTTCTTAGCCATTGTCCCCCTCCCTGGACCCTTGTCTTGCCTGACCCCCCTCCCCCGCCTCCTTGACTCCGTCTCTTCTCTGCCCGCCATCTCTGACCCCTTGTCCTCTCTGCCCCTTTCTCTGACCCCTTGTGCTCTCTGACCCCATCTCTGACCCCATGTCTTCTCTGCCCCTCTCTCTGACCCCATGTCCTCTCCGCCCCCCCCCATCTCTGACCCCTTGTCCTCTCTGCCCCCGCCCACTTCCCTGATTCCTTTTCTTGTCTGCCCCCTCCCTTCCCTGACCCCTTGTCCTCCCTGCCCCCCCCCCCCCCCCCACGCTGATCTCTCTGTCTCCCCCCCCTGACCATTTGGCTTTTCTCTCCCCCTCCCTCACCTCTTGTCATCCTTGTTTCCCTCTCTGACCCCATGTCGTCTCTGTCCCCTTCCCTGACCCCATGTCCTCTCTACCCCTTTCCTGATCACTTGTCTTGTCTGCCCCCCTCCCTGATCCCTTTTCTTGTCTGCCCCCCATCCCTGACCCCTTGTCTTGTCTGCCCCCCCTTCCTGACCCCATGTCCTCTCTGTCCCCTTCCCTGACACCGTGTCCTTTTTGTCCTCGCTCATGTCCTCTCTGCCCCGTCCTTGACCCCCTTGGCTTCTCTGTCCCCCTCTCTAATCCTTTGTTTTCACTGTCCCCCGCCCTGACCCCATGTCCTCTCTGTCCCCTCCCCTGACACATTGTCCTCTTTGTCCTCGCTCATGTCCTCTCTGCCCCCGTCCTTGACCCCCTTGGCTTCTCTGTCCGCCTCTCTAATCCTTTGTTTTCACTGTCCCCCTCCCTGACCCCTTGTCTTGTCTGCCCCCCCGCCTCCCTGACCCCTTGTCCTCCCTGTTCCCCTCTGTGGTTCCTCCCTTTTCCCTCCCTGTCTCTGCCTCCCTGTGTCTCCTTCCTGCATCCGCTTCCATGTTTCCCGATTCACTCTATTTTTTCCCCATCCTTGTGTCCCTTTCTGTTTTCCTCCGTGTTTCCCCATCTCTGACCTATTCATATACCCCCCCCCCACCCCAACCCCTTTGCCACCCTCCATTTTCCTTCTCACTGCAACTTCCTCCCTGCTAACACTCCTTGCCTCCATCCATGTCTCCCTCCCTGGCTCCCTGCCTGCTGCCCCCCTTCCTATTCTCTCCTCCCTCTCCACAGTACCTACATCCACACACCTCCTCCCCCGTCCGCCGCACAGGCAAGAAGCGTCAGTCTAGTGTTTTCTCATTAACTGGATTCTCTGACTCCCTTCTACCCTTCCCCACCCCTACGCCCCTAGAAGAAAAGCCAGAATAGTGATAAAAGAGTAGCTAACGAAATATCACGCATGAACAAGTTCACATCACAACCTGCCTAGGACGTCACCAGCTCCAAGAGATGGTTCAATGATTCACGCGCGAATGAAGCAGCAGATAATGATGCAGCGGCAATTTGAAGTAGTCCGGGAGAGACTGGGAGGGAAACAAATCAATCCGCCATGAAAACAGAAGATTCACAAAAAAGTGTGGCATACACAGATTGTGGACAAAGTTCAGCTGGCAGGGAAATAAGCACTCTAAGGTAGAAGATTCTCCAGCTCATGTGTCTGCAAACCCTGCCATTCACTCAGGTCAAAAGCATTTGAGGTTACTTTCTAAGTTTGAGTAAATCTATAGACGTAGACACCACAGAACAGGGTAGGATTCTAGCAGGAGTAATCAATATAGAACAAGGTAGGCTTTTAACAGAAGTAATAAACATAAAACAATGTAGCTTATAACAGATATAAGAAGTCAACATAGAATAAGGTAGGCTTCTGGAAGATAGAAGTAGTGAACGTAGAATAAGTTAGGTTTCTAGCAGATAAAAGTAGGCATTAAAGAACAAGTTAGGTTTCTAGCAGATAGAACAGGCATTATAAAACAAGTTAGGTTTCTAGTACATAGAAGTAGGCACTATAGAGTAAGTTAGGTTTCTAGCAGATAGAAGCAGGCATTATAGAACAAGTTAAGCTTCTAGCAGATAGAAGTAGTGAACGTAGAACAAGTGAGACTTCTAATAGATAGAAGTTGACAACATAGAAAAAGTTAGGCTTCTGGCAGATAGAAGTAATCAACATAGAACAAGTTAGGTTTCTAGCAGATAGAAGTAACATAGAACAAGTTAGGCTTCTAGTAGAAAGATGTAGTGAACATAGATCCAGGTAGTGTTCTAGCAGACAATGCAGTAGGCGTTGGGCTGCTGGAACATGGCTATACCGCTCTCAGTCTTGTCTCAGTTGGAGTAAAAGGCTATCTGTCTAGCTGCTTGGTCTGCTCAGACAGTAAGTAAAATATCCATTTAAAACTGGGTAGACTGCAACGTGTCGTTACATAAACCAGTATCCTTGTGAATTGGAATGGGCATACCAATCTGCATATACGTCATCATAAAAATATTATCTCGTTCAATAGCGAAAATGAGAAGAAAAAGAAGAAGAAGAAAAATGGCAGTATCATTTGAAAGTGCTTTTAAAAATGCATCATTGCAAGACTTGGTCTATCAGATAGTAAACAAAAAGTATTAAATAAGCACACAATGCTGAAAGAAAACAAAAAACAGCAATAACAAACGGGAATGAAATTAACTTCATTCGACATCAAATTCAACCATTGACAGAGAGTGGCAATCAATTGTACGTTCATATAGTGACAAATAACATGACGATTGTGGACTATGTCTGCTGTCTAATTATAAGCACACAATTTTGAACACAGGTAAGGATCTAGATATATTTCAAACTAGGATGTAATAAAGCCACGGACTTCACACTGATGTACCACAGGGCACTCACCATACCTATACACTGTGACGTACCACAGGGGGATATAATCTCCCTAAAACTGGTCACAGCTGAAGAAGTGTTTAGGACACTAACTTTCAAAAACAGATTTGTTCACATACTCGTAGATGGTGAAATGCTGTCACACCTACGTTTGGCAAAACATTGCGATCATTGGCTAGAGCATTGTAGAAGTTGAACAGAGAATAGGCGAGCTAAATGACGGTAGCAGGCAGAGGGGTTAGTCTAAACATACATAGACATCCCAGTTTATGCAGACATTTTTTTCCACCTCGAGTTCTGAGACTAGACAAGCGGCCTATCGATAAAGTAAATTTGTACGTCTACCAAAACTAAAGAAATCAACAACAGCCACACACTGGAGGAGAACAAATCGATAAAGTAAATTTGTACGTCTACCAAAACTAAAGAAATCAACAACAGCCACACACTGGAGGAGAACAGATGCAGGTTCAGATTCGGCTGTATTAATCCACATTCCAGCAGATGACAGAACCAAGGTCAGAGATCACGTTGTAAAAAGTATAGTTATTACAGTAATTATAAGTGGCTGTGAACCTTGGAATGTGCTCACATTAAAAGGCAGAGCTGAGTAATACCGAAAGGGCAATGGAACGTTGAATTTCAAGTATCTCTGTTGAGGATTTAATCTGCAACACAAGCTCGGTGACGAACATAATTCGGAGACGTCGTTGACTGCATAAAAAAGAAGGGATTGATGGGCCGGCCATGTCGGATAATAGATGAACACGAGGGTGGCATTCTGGTGACGAAAATTTCAAACGCTCACGCGGGCGTCCGCCAACGAAATGGATAGATTTTCAACATCACATCCTTAGAACATCATAGTATTCCAGGACAAAGGAAAGACACGATATCACTGTTTTTGGTGCTCTTATACCAAACACCACGATTTAATGCCATGATTTAAGTATTCAAATATTCTTCATGTTCAGCAAAACGACATTAACTTGCTCTCAAACACATAATTGTATGAGAAAGTCTGATCCCAGAAGAACTTTTACATTCTGTAGGTCTGCTGCAGCTGTTCCTATTGCTTTACTTAGTATCCAGTGCTTATGTCCGATATGTTTGCTTCTTATTTGCTTGCATTATGGTTAGAAATAAATTGTATTTTTGCTACGAAGTGAAGACACCTCTTCCTCTCTTTACTTTCTCTTGTTTGATTTGACAAGTGTTGGACATTAAGTTTAATAGACAACTTAGGAAATTCAAATCCACTTTACGTAGACTGACGGCGTTGATCGACAGGGAATCTTAAATGTAACAGAAATAAGTGGTCCCTGCAAGTCTGGGGTATGTTGACAAACATTGTTATAATAATAGCTGTCCATCGTTGTCGATGAGGACCGCCGACATCATCCTTGTCACAGATTTCCCTGTTGGGTGTGGATGCGCATGTGGCTGAACAGGCCAATGCGAGCACGAAAACATCTGCTACATATCGGGCACACGAGGTTTGTAGAAGGGGATGGTGTTCCCGCTGCTCGGGATTTCCGCGTCTCGCGTCTGTTCTGGGCTTTCACAACACGGTCATCTTCACCGGCAGCTACACCCGATTTGACTGCACTTCTCCAGTCAGTGCTGGAGTTGTTATTTATATAACAATTGTCATACATGTAAGGAATATGTATTATTTTGTTACCTGCCCAATCAGTATTTACGCGTAAACTAGTCTCTGCGCATACATGACTTTATATCAAATTAAAAGAATATGCGAACCCCTACAACGGATAACCAAATAGTGATGTTAAAACGTAACCACGGATTAGTAAACAAAAGACGGCAAAGACAATAGCAACAAAAGTCGTCCGTGTATATACCATCAATCTGGCTCTTATTTCTCATTGTTTCAATATATATTATTTTCAGAATGAGTTCACATACCCAGTTGCAAGGAGGATATTACACGAATGTATATTATTCTGCTTTGCAATAAATCATCTAGAGCAATGTTTTTGTTTTTGCATGAAAGGGCGTATTGTTTTGCACAAATTTTACATTGTGAAAAAAGGGATCAGGGAAGGGAAAAACTATTTCTGCGTATTTCCTTGAAGACGATAACAATGTCTGGAGGTGAAATAGTCAGTGTATGTGTTTGTTAGTGTTCTTGTGTAGAACTGAGTGTTAACTTTTATTCTATTTCAGCTTTATTTTAGTACTGTGATTTGCTGAAGACCCTTAAATGTTCTGAATCCAGACAATTCATAAGAACTGAGGGTAATCTTAGAATAGTCACTGCCGTTTGCAATGAAGCGTACGGGACCTCAATTGTTAAATAAGATGAGTCACCTATATTATTCCTGGTTATGGTTGTATTTCTTTACATAAACAAAGTCATGGACCCATTTGAAGGAGCTTCTCTATTTGCCAGGTATTTATTTGCAAATTTTGTCAATCATCCTGAATCTATCATAATAATTACAACTAGGACATCAGTCAGCACTTTCCATTCAGTCATCGTTACGTTAGGACAGTCTATCAATAACAACCCTAAGACCATACACCTGATCAGCAGCAATTAATATATGATCGATTTATCTAAATAATCAATCAATACTCAAATCAATAATCCGTATATAAAATCATTTAATCGATACGTATCAGTTATCCGTACATAAACAAAATCTGTCGCGCGTATTAATTGATTGTCCGTCCCAACATTCAGACCATCTATCAGCTCTAATCGTTGACTTGTTCTTATAATCATCCAATCTTTCAGCACATATTAATCAGTGTCACTTTTACAACCAAGCAACCTATATTAATCATGTGTTTTTCATTCCAACATGCAGATAACTTATCGGGTGAATAACTATTAGTTATTCGGTTACAGGCAATCGATCAGCCTTTGACAATCACTAATCCTTCCTCCAGAGAGCTGATCAAGTGATCAAATCAAACAAGTTTTCTTATATCAAAGCAAACGTTCAACAATTATCAATCAGTAATTCATTGAACGCAGATAACTAACCCATACGTATCCGTGTACAATTCACACATCCAGACAATCAATAACACGATTCATCCTATAAGTCTTCCCTACATCCAGACTATTGATCAGCACTAATAAATCAATAACAGATTCCAAAGTCCAGAAAATGTATCAGGACTTACGATCACCACTAAAGCTGAGAGGCCTGGCTATGGCATTAAGGCGGTCCAGACTTAAGGCAACCAAAGCGTAAGTTGAGGCGTAGGTAACCACCCCCTGACCATAACGGACAATCTTACATCCAGCGTTGCCAGCATACCAGTCTATGGTATTCTTCCACACAATGTCTGTCAGTACGTTCACCAGCCCCGCTGACAGATCTGAAATCAGACATAAGAAAACTAACAAATAAATGTTAAATTACAAGGAAAATATTAATATTTAAATATACAATTCAAAGAACACAACTTAAGAACAATCTAAATTTAGAATTAGAAGAAAAATTAAAAAAATTGAACAACCAATTACCAAAGTTAGAAAGAATATCTAAATATAACATTAAAATTTTTTTTAAATCAAGAGCCATCTAAATATACAATTCATCATCATCAGTCTCGTAATCTAGAAGGTCGTTGAGGCACCGTTGCTGCAGGTTATCGAACCAGTTCCCGCCATACGTCTCGAGTTTTCGCCAGGGTATTAGTTTCAGATATAGACTTTTCCGTCCACTCTTTTATATTGTCCTCCCATCTCTTTTTTGGCCTTTCTCTCCCACGCTTCCCAGGCACAGTGCCTTTCAGGGCAGTCTTGCCAGCCCCATTGATCGTGATATGTCCATACCAAGCCACTTTTATTGTTTTTACTATAGTCAATAGACTTTTATATTGACCCAACTCCTTCTTAACAGTTTGGAGAACACTTTCGTTTGTAACGCGATCCAAATATGAAATGCCAAGAAATCTTCGCAAGCACCTCATTTCCTTTGAGCAAATTATATGTTCTAGGGCAGCCGTCAGAGTCCATTCTCACACGTGTAGAGGTATACCGAGATGACCACTGTATACATTAAAGTCAGCTTTGATTTAAGGCTAATGTTCTTGTCTTTCCAGATTATTCGCAGTCTGGCCAGGACGACCATGGCTAATGCTGTTCTTGACTGGATCTCCGCTCTAGACCCCTCCGCATTCATTTCTGCTTCAGATATTTGAACCACGTAACACTTGCCAGTGGTTCACTTTTGACCATAAACTGGTTTAGAATACCCTTTGGGTCGTTGATCATGATCTTACTCTTCTCTGCACTGATTTCCATCCTAAATTGTCTGGGCAGCATTGTCGAGGTTTGCGAATAGGTTCGCAAGTTCAGGCTCTGTTCCAGCCAAACCGTTAATGTCGTCGGCAAACCTGAGGTTGGTGAGTTTGCGTCCACCTATACTGACCGTCCCTAAGTGTTCATCCAATTCTTTTGACACAATGAGTTATAGAAAAACATTGAAAAGTTTCCGAAAGGGAAGAAACACCCCTGACGAGCTAAGGTTGTTGTGCGGAACCATTTACCCGTGGTCCCGTTGAGGTAAACTGCACTGCTGGCATCAGAGTATAGTTTCTCAATGACGTGGGTGAGCCGCCATCCTATTTTTTACTTGCGCAGTTTCCCATAGGGCCTCATGTCCCACCCTATAAAAAGCCTTTTATAAGTCAATGAAGGACTGGTAAAATTTCAGTTTGTGCTGAGTGTATTTTTCACTGATCAAGCGCAGATTACAAATTTGTTCGATTGTACTGCGACCAGCTCAGAAACCTGCGTGTCCTTTCGCAATAATTTATTCTGCTCCTGGCTGCAGTCTGTTAAGGATGACCTTGAGAATAACGTTACTGGCGTGGCTAATCAGACTGGTGGTTCTGTAGGTCTGACACTGTTTAGGAGTTAACCTTCTTTGGTATCACTACGATCATTGATTTTGTCCAGCTTGTGGGCCATTCACCTACCACTACGATCAATGATTTTGTCCAGCTTGTGGGCCATTCACCTACCACTACGATCAATGATTGTTTCTAGCTTGTGGGCTATTCTCCCGTCTGCCATATCATGTTACAGATTTTTGTTAGAAAATGTATTACCACTGTAGCTCCAAGAATTAATAGTTTCCTGGTATGTTCTCCACTCCGGCCGATTTACAATTTTTAAGAGATCTAACCGCCACTTCTTCCTCTTCTTGTTGATCTCCTGTGGTTGCATCTCTAGGATCTTTAGGGGACTTCATATTGTACAACTGGGAGCAATATTCCGTACATCTCTGCATGACTTCCTTTTCTGCAGTCATGGTATTCTCTGTCTCATCCTGAATTGTTCTTATTGTGAGCGTGAACTTCTTTGTCAGTTTTCTAACTAGTTGGTAAGCTGTTCTACCATTGTTCTTGACAATGAAGTTTTTAATTTTGTGCACTGATCTATTATCCACTCCTCCTTTGCTCTCGTCATGTCCTTTCTTATAGCCTTGTTTATAGCTCAGTATTTTTTTTTTGGCGATCCGAATGTTGTGGTTTTCTCCTTTTTGAGAGCTCTCCTAATGTCACATAGTAGTAATATATGTTCAGAGATCCAGGGTTTAAGCCTCCGTTTGTACCTTCCCAGTATATTCTCGGTCGAGTCCTTCACTACAGTGTTGAAGTCATCTAACATAGACTGTACATCTTGTTGTTCTGTATCTGGGTCTGTGCGGGCTGCTAGGTTAAGATTGTTCCTCAGGCTATCATGAAACGCTTCCACGGTTAGTGGATCTTTCAGTCTATCACGGTCATATCTAATCCTTGGTTGTTGTGGTCTGGCTATGTTTTTTAGGCTGAGGCGAAATGTAAGCATAAGCAGAATATCGTCGCTGCCTATGTCCGCCCCTGGATAACTTCTTGGTTGGGCCTTATTGATGCTGGAGAGAAATCTGGTTTGTTCCATTATGGAGTGTATCTGATTATGGTGTTTCCCACTTGTGCTCTGTTGTCCACACTTTCTGCATTCAAAAGGACTCTTTTTGTGCTGTATCGTGTTTAATGTCTTTACATGTTTCCTCCTATGGAAGCCTACAAGAGCAATGAAGTCGATTTGATGAGCCTTTACAAGAAGTTAAATGAGAAGATTGAAATGGAAAATGGAAAACGGCAGACATGGCTCAGGCTACATGAACATTAAGTTCATGGGTCAACATGTGTCTAGCCAATCTTGGCTCTATCTCGTGGTTCCGGAATTAAGATGTCAACCTGGATATTCTTCGTATTACAAATGACCGACACAATTGTGAAGGGATTGGTAAAGTATATGTACAGGCGAAGATATACTCAATGGATTGATAAAACATATAGGCAAGATAAAAGATACTCAATGTTTTAGTAAAGTATATAGATGACAAGAGACTCTAAATTAATCAAAGTAGCTTACGGGGAAGGACTTCCTAGTAATAACCGACCACAATCTTAAACAATGGATTTTGTAGAGGATAATAATGTTAGTGAATGTGCATCACCGGTTACAGCATCTACACTAGGAGATCATGATTTCAAACCTATTGAACAGTTTGTACAGCCACATAAGATTACCCAGTATGAATTTATTGATTTAGTAAGAGATCTGGAATTGCCATTCCAGTAAAAAATGGTAAATTTGTGTTGACCTGATGGTCATTGCCATCTTGATGGGGCTAAATCTGAGGAACACACGGGTTTGCTGTTTCCTCTGTCTGTGGGACAGTCGTCTCGGGACTTCCCTACAAGAAAAAGTATTGTTTGTCCCAAACGACAATCACGTGAACAGAGACAAAATGATGTTCTTAACGAACCACTTTTAGAATCGCACAAAACCTTGTTTCCCCATCTCTGCATCAGTCGACTTAATGAAAAATATTGCAAAGACCATGAATCTTCTTCTTCTTCTTCTTCTTCTTCATCGCACGCAGTCAGACAGTAACCATTATTTTTTCGAAAAAAGCGGCGGTCATCCTGAGCCTGTCGACACTGCCATAGAGCTTGTCTTGTGGTTCCACTGGTGATGGCCACATCTGCTCTCTCTGATCCTCGTATGTCGGGCAGTTCTGTAGCAGATGTTCAGCGGTCATTTTCCCGGTACCACACGGGCATTCGTCGGTACCACCTATCTTCAATTTATTGAATAGGTGGTACCTCAGTCTATTGTGACCAGTGTCTCTTCTGTTCAACTGGTAATAGGCATCGTTTTTGGTGTAGCCGGTATGTTCAGTTTCCCATTTGGTCATGTATCTGGCTTTAATAAGCCGTTTTGACTCTTCGTACGTCATACTAGTATATGTTTGTGGTAGTCTTGCACCTTCTTTTGCCAGTCTGTCTGCCTCCTCGTTGCTTTGGATGTTGCAGTGTGATGGGACCCACTGTACCACTACCCTTTTTGGTGCAGACTGCTGGCATAGTTGACAGAGTACTGCTCTTAAGTCATTAAGCTCAGTGTTTTTCTGGCTTTTTAGCGCTGTGACTACGACCAGAGCATCTGTAAGCAGGACTGTATGGCTTTCATTTTCTTTATGTGTCACCATTTTTTTCCACTGCCGCCCTCAGTGCCTCTGCCTCCGCTTTGAAATTGCTTGTTTACTTACCAGTAGCGAATGACAGTGTTATTTTTCTGCCATTTAGTAGGTTCAGGAATGCTCCTGCCCCTCCGTTCTGTGTAGTGTTTGTTACAGAACCGTCGGTGTATGCATGGGTCCAGTCCATGTTTGGGTAGTTTTTCGATATAAAGATTAGGGTAGTATCTCTCCTTTCTTTTTCAGTCTGGCAGTTTTTGTTTGCAATACCTGGTATATTTTCTACCACCTCTGGAAATATATCCTGCCTCCAGGTAGGTTTTCGTACAGTAGTGATGGGTTTTGGTGTTGTTAGTGCGTTTATGGGATCTTCGTGCATCTTTGCTTTGGCTATTTCTGCAACGTTTCTCCGCTTTAGTTTCCCATTTCCCAAATTATTTAGTCTCTGGTGCATTGGATGGTCAGTCAGTCTTCGGAGTTTCTCTGACTGCAGCTGGGCTCTGCAGTCTCTTCTATCGGTCATGGATTGCAGTTTTGTAATCTTTTCAAGTTCTACAATTGGCGTTGACTTCATGCCTCCTGTTATAACTCTCATGGCTTGGTTTTGAATTTTGCTAACTTTATCGAAGTTCGCCTTTGCTGCTGTTGTCCATGCCGCAATGCCATACTCGAAAACTGGTCTCACTCTTCCAGTGTACAGTTTCTTTAGTATACTTTCGTCTGCTCCCCAGCTTGTGCCAGCAAGTTTCCTCATGATTGCCATTCTTTCTCTGGCTCTCATTCGGTTTCTCTCGATCTGACTTTTCCATGTCATGCGCCGATCAAATGTGACTCCCAGATAGTTTGGGTTGTCGTTTGGCTGCAGGAATTTGCCATTTAGACTTAATTTGGTGTTTTGGGGTTTGATTGAAAGCGGGAATATTGTACATGTGGTTTTCTCCTCGTTTATTTTTACCAGCCATGAGTTCGCCCACTCTTCCAGCGATGTTAGGGCCGGCTGCATCCGATTTCTTGCTATGGTGAGATTCTTTTCAGAGGTCCACATAGCCAGATCGTCTGCAAACATTGAGCTATGGACTCTTCTTGGTATATTCTCTGTAATGTCGTTTATATACACCAGGAAGAGTGTGGGTGACAGTATTCCCCCTTGGGGTACTCCCTGCTCGAGTGTCACCTTGTATTTGGACTCTGGCCGTTCTTTTTTTTGAGGTAGTGGTTGATCCACTTGTACATTCTCCCACAAACTTCACTTCTCCTTAGCTTGACTCTAAGTCCGTCTTTCCAGACTTTGTCAAATGCCTTTTCCAGGTCCACCCAAAGCGCTACTGTGTGTTTCTGTGCCTGGTAGGCATCTTCTATTTCCTGGGCTATGAGGATGATCTGGTCCTCAGTGGATCTGTGCTGTCTAAAGCCTGCTTGCTGTGGAATTAGTATTCGTTTTTCTTCCAGATGCCACATCAGTCTGGTGTTTATCATACGTTCCATCAGTTTGTCGACACAGCTCAGTAGGCTGATAGGCCTGTATCCATTTGGATCTGTTTTGTCTTTTCCTTTCTTTGGTACTGGTACAAGTACTGCGTCTTTCCATGCCTGAGGTACAATACCCCTTTTCCAGCTTTGGTTCAGGACTGATAGCAGTTTCCTCTTCGCTATTTGGACCAGCCCCATCAGCATTTCGTTTGTTATCCCGTCTTTTCCGGGAGATTTCCTTTTCTTTAATGTTCTCAGGCCATGAATCGAAACGGGGCATTATTATATATTTCCAAGATTTAAAAAGGCAAAAATCAAGGAAGGTGTATTTGTCGGTCCCTATATACGTTAGCTCTTGAGAGCACATTTTACACTCTCCTTTGGATTTCTTCCTTGCTAACTGTGGTTCTGTCTGCATAGGGAACGATAACATCAGGACATTACTACTCTCGGAAAAATGTTCCAAGGTAACTGAAATGCAGCAATGCTAGCAGACTTTTGTTGGACACATCAGAGAGATGCTTCAGAAACGCATTGCAAGGGACAGACGTAAGGACATCGATGTGAATCATGTCTGCTATTAGCTTTATTATCATAAGGTATTGTAATTGTGTGAAACTTGGTTTACGCATATTTTTTAAAAATCTAGAGCAGGTCTGGTGTTTTAATGGCCATATTCATTGTCAGCAGGCCTAACAACATGAAGGTTAATTGATTGTAACTGATTCTCAAATAGACATAGAATCATTGTTTGTCTAGAGTTATAGATAAACTGCACACGTTCTTAAATTATTTGAGCATTAAAATAATGTTGGGATATTGTTGTTTATTCTGTTACTCTCAATTCATCTATTCTGTTAGTTTTGATTTGTAGACTTGTTCTTGTCGTTTTGCTCTCAGGGTTAATCTGTCAGCGCTTCATGTACACAGAGCACTCATTGCCTATATTTTCTGCTGTAAGTACTGCTGCCTCTTTACATTATTTTGTACTTTGTTGATGTCCCCCATCACAGAGATCACTGCTGCATTATTTCTATGTTTTAGTTTAGTGAATGCGTGCACATTTATGACTAGACTAGTTAACGTGTTGTTATTTTTATCAGAGCGTATTTTGTTTCATCTGTAATGTGGCTTCCTGATTAGATTGTTCGAGATAAAATCTGTTTTCTTTGAAATAAAATTCGTCTATTTATCTGAACATAATGTGGTTTGTTGTCAGTTGGCCTTGGGGAACACTGCTTGCCTATATGATATTGTGTGATAGCTGGAGAAAACTAATGTATTATGTTATCATGCTAATAAAGGTATCAAATCTCATTCCTGTACTTTTAACACGTAAATATTTTTTTATTAAACTTAGTTTTTCGGTACCAGCTTAACAAGACATGTTTGTTAAAAGGGGGACAATTGGCAATGTGAAAACTAAATAGGTATTTCCCACCTTAGTGTCACTGAAACGTATTTTGGGAGACGTTTCTTTGGTGAATTAGCGGAATTTTAAAATGTATTTTTCAAATAAGCACCATAAAAAACTGATAGATTAACAGCTCGTACTAGTAGAGCGTGCGTTCACAATTGCAGTTCTCTGGGTTATGGGCAAGTTGGTTAACATGGGAGAAATAGACGTCCACGCGTACAACGGTCATGACAAATTCAATAACAGCTGTGAAAACCACGAGATCAAGTAAGCTCGATTGTGTTCGTCCTGAAATCATCATCACAAATCAGCTGGGATCGGACACAATACATGGCACCACACTACCCCAGTAAAACCTTCGATACATAGGTGTGTTGCCCCACACATGGCACCAAACTACCCCAGCTCCACTCAGGAAACATATTTGTGTTGTACCACACATGGCACCAATCTATCCCAGCTCCACTTACGATACCTTAGTGTGCTGTACCACACATGGCACCAAACTACCCAGCTCCACTCACGATACATAGGTGTGTTGTACCACATATGGCACCAAACTACCCCAGATCCACTCACGATACATAGGTGTGTTGTACCGCACATGGTACCAAAATATCCCAGCTCCACTCAGGAAACATATTTGTGTTGTACCACACATGGCACCGAACTATCTCAGCTCCACTCACGATACATAGGTGTGTTGTACCACAAATGGCAGCAAACTAACTCAGCTCCACTCACGATACATAGGTGTGTTGTACCGCACATGGTACCAAAATATCCCAGCTCCACTCAGGAAACATATTTGTGTTGTACCACACATGGCACCAAACTATCTCAGCTCCACTCACGATACATAGGTGTGTTGTACCACACATGGCAGCAAACTAACTCAGCTCCACTCACGATACATAGGTGTGTTGTACCACACATGGTACCAAAATATCCCAGCTCCACTCAGGAAACATATTTGTGTTGTACCACACATGGCACCGAACTACCCCAGCTCCACTCACGATACATAGGTGTGTTGTACCACACATGGCAGCAAACTAACTCAGCTCCACTCACGATACATAGGTGTTTTGTACCACACATGGTACCAAAATATCCCAGCTCCACTCAGGAAACATATTTGTGTTGTACCACACATGGCACCGAACTACCCCAGCTCCACTCACGATACCAAGATGTGTTACGCCAGTCTCTTCTCATCTCTCATTATTGTTGATAATTTATAATGAAATGTTACTGTGTGAATCTGACGGATAAAACAATATACAGAGAACTGCATATTCCCCTACTGGTAACACCGAAAAGCTTGTAAAGAAATATATGTCAGTATCAGTAAGTTGGTTTATTGTCGAAGCTTGATCGTTGGTATCCCTATGCGGCGTGGTACAGAAGATCTCAATATAGGAACAACCAACATATATAGCTCACATAATGTACAAATAAATAGGGCCAAGTCTCAAATCAGCAGTTTGATAGTAAATTCATGAAAATAAAGAGACAATTTCTTAAGGCAAAGCATGGGAATCTCAACTTATTTTATTTACCATTTCTTCAGATTTCCTCTGAATTGATACTGAATTGGTGGCAGATGTGCTACACTGTTTATTTTCGTCTCTTAAACCTAGTGCCGAATTTGTAGTATGTTCTTTATACCATTCATGTAGTCTAACTCTTGCCATGCAACAAAAAAAAGGTATCTTGTGTAATAGACGTGCATTGAAAATTCGTTCTTTATGTATTACCTCCCATTCCAAAATACGAATAAGAAACTGTCAGCTAAGATTGAACAAGTTTTAGACTTGGACTGGACCAGGAGACTGAAGATGCTGCAGTCAATGAGCTGACAGTATCCAGCGACTCAAAGCAGATTGATTGCTTCAGATCAAGACCCAATTCCACCTACAAGTGGCGGCCCTGAAAACAGACTGCAACCGTGCAGCCTAGTTAAGAGATTAGGGATAGAAGAGAGAAGACAAACCCGGTTCAAAAAATACCGTGTTCAAATTGTATGTGTCTGGCCGAAAGGCCAAGTTATCCCTGCCTCGCTGTAAACTATGGAGAACGTTACAAACGTTCTTTTTAGGACGAACGCAGAAGAAAGAGACGAAGAAGAAGAAGAAGAAGAAGAAGAAGAAGTAGAAGAAGAAGAAGAAGAAGAAGAAGAAGAAGAAGAAGAAGAAGAAGAAGAAGAAGAAGAAGAAGAAGAAGAAGAAGAAGAAGAGAGAATATACACCAATATTTTCCCACATTTGTGTCCGATGTGAAGCGCTTCTGTGGCTCTTCTTCTACATTTATAATAAACCAAGTAATGGAAAGGGGGGAGGGGGAGTGCAGTGGTTAGTGCACTGGCTTCCCTGTCAGGCGCTATTTTTCTGATCACAAGCCGGCCCCGGTGGTCGACCGTCGTAATGCTACCACATCATCCACTGTGTGCCGTTTGTTACATAACAAACAATATGGGCCTAACACCATGTTTCTTATGCGCCGCATGGCCTGACGGGATCTTTACAGTAAAGGAAGATGGGGTAGCACGGGGCTGGACAGATGGGGTAGAACAGGGTTGGACAGGTGGAGTAGAACGGGGCTGGATAGAACGAGGCTGGACAAGTGGATAGAAGGGGCTGGAGTAGAACGGGGCTGGAGTAGAACGGGGCTGGAGTAGAACGGGGCTGGGGTAGAACGGGGCTGGACAAGTGGAGTTGAACGGTGCTGGACAGGTGAAGTAGAACGAGGCTGGAATAGAACGGGGCTGGAGTAGAACAGGGCTGGATTAGAACGGGGCGGGACAGGTGGAGTAAAACGGGGCTGGAGTAGAACGGGGCGGGACAGGTGGAGTGGAACGGAGCTGGAATAGAACGAGGCTGGAGTAGAACGGGGCTGGAGTAGAACGGGGCTGCAGTAGAACGGGGCTGGACAGGTGGAGTAGAACGGTGCTGGACAGGTGAAGTAGAACGGGGCTTGAGTAGAACGGGGCTGGACAGGTGAAGTAGAACGGGGCTGGACGGGTGAAGTAGAACGGAGCTTGAGTAGAACGGGGCTGGACAGGTGAAGTAGAACGGGGCTGGACGGGTGAAGTAGAACGGAGCTTGAGTAGAACGGGGCTGGACAGGTGAAGTAGAACGGAGCTTGAGTAGAACGGGGCTGGACAGGTGAAGTGGAACGAAGCTTGAGTAGAACGGGGCTGGACAGGTGAAGTAGAACGGACCTTGAGTAGAACGGGGCTGGACAGGTGAAGTAGAACGGAGCTGGAGAGCTGGAGTAGAACGGGGCGGGACAGGAAGAGTAGAACGGGGCTGGAGTATAACGGGATGGGACAGGTGGAGTAGAACGGGGCTGGAGTAGAACGGGGCTGGAGTAGAATGGGGCTGGAGTATAACGGAGCTTGTTAGATGGGGGTAGAACGGCGCTGGACAGATGAAGTAGAACGCGACTGTCTGCTATCATACACATCATAATTATTGATCTTTCACTTTAGCTAGTGAAGCCGAATTGAAATACTGCATTTGTTTTAGAGACCAGATGTTAAAAAAACTTGAATATATTCGTGTATAGCTCGGCTTCCATAGCAATGTATTTTACATGATGAGGATGCTACCCACATCACAATCTTCCCTAGCAGTTCTGAAAGCAACAATCATAATAATAATAATGTTCACATAGGCATCTAAGGCCCGTTGTGTCGTACGACCACTACCATGTCCAATTGCTGAGGCGTGTTCATGCGTAGTGTGTCGACCGAAATTCCTACAGACTCTCCAGGTGGAGCGGAGTACTCCGCTGCCTCGGGATGAGGGTAGCGAGAAGTGTTTGTTAGACCAATGTTTGTATCAGGCTTGTTGTGTCCATGTTTGACGCCCTGTTTTTTCGTGTTCCGCCCCTGAGGCCTCTGGATTGTTGCCATCTTTGGGTCAGCGTGACTCTTGCTGTGCTGAGAAAACAGGTATGGGAGAGGTATCGTGCAAAATTCGGTTGAGGGGGGCAAGAGGAAGGCGGTTTGCGTCCAAGCAGGAAGGTCCTAGAGTAATAATAACCTGGACTGAATTCTGAGGTGCAGTAAAACGGAACGTTGAATACCATCATGGACTGGTTTACCACGGCTTAAACCAGGCACAGCTGCAGAAAGATACAGCATAACAAAAAGGATAATCGATCGAAAGCACATAAATTCAACAAAATAAAGTCCTTGATACAACCTGGTAACGGAGTTGTCAATTATAATCAGAACAAGAACTAGGAAACGCAGAAAAAGACACAAACAATGGATCGAGTTGAGAGTGCAGCTATTCAGACGTGGCCATCTTACTTGTCTCAATGAGGAAACAATGACCATATTATATTGAAAACATGGACCGATTATGCGTCGAACCATTTCCGCTTAGGTGTGATAACTAAAGGCTAGTGGACAGCAGTGATGCTTATCGTCTGTTAGAATACATTTAAAAGTAATTCCAGTCTCAAAAACTCGTATCAGCCATTCGATGATGTTACTACATGTGTTACTACCACCAAGATCCGCACCCAGATACTGGCGGATTGAACACTATTTGTTTTTAAACTACGAACTTTTCAACTATTCTTTTCTGATTTCTCTGGTCCGTACTTTTCGGCAGGTTACTAGAGTCGCTAATTAGGTTGTTCATTTATCTGTGTCACCAGGACCCATACATACATACGTACGTACATACATACATACGTACACACATACATGCATACACGCGCGCGCACACACGCACACACACCCAACCACCCATCCAACCACCCAACCACCATCCACCACCACAAACCCACCAATCCCCGCCAGCCGGCCCCACCTCGCCGGCGCACGCGCACACGCACACACATACGCACACACACACATACACACACATACATACATTCACGAAACACACAAACATACATACACACATACATAAACACACACATACATACATTCATGAAACATACACACACACATACATACATACACGAAACATACACACACACACACATACATACATTCATGAAACATACACACACACACATACATACATACACGAAACATACACACACACACACACACACAGATACATAAATACATACATATCGTGTATTGACAGATAAGGCGAGTTTATACAGTTTTTGCTGTCATCACATAATATAAATGCTCCTTGAATCCTTTATTAATATTCATTAAGCTTACATCACTGTTTTCTTTGATGGTGTTCTTCTTTGTCTAGTTCTTGATAAGGACCTTTATAATTAGTAACGGCCTTTTTATAAATGTTACTATTCACATGCAGAATTGTCATTTTGCAACAAAGTGAATCACCAGTGAATAAGTCAACGTAAACATCACATATAAACATGTATTTCTGAAGGAAACTAAAAAGAGGGGCACTTCAGGACAATGGAATGGTAAACATATGAATGGTAACAGTGACAGAGACAAATAAGATTCCAGGAGCTATGTACATTGGACCTGATTTTAGCTTATGCTAATTATTGCTTTTTTCCTTCTCTGTTTGGAAAATGCGATTACTGACAATTTTCCGGAGTGCCAGTGACAACACTATCTGTTCCACCTGACTGACTTTACAAGTCCACTTTTCCGACCCAATGTGTTTGCGTTACTTGTCGGATTTCTGCTACATCTTTTCAGTCCTTGAGACTACCAAATAATCTAATTTTCCGTTGATGTATTCATCACAAGAAGTACTTCTCACGATATTTCTGACGCTGCACTTTCTCATTCTCTCTCTCATCCTCAAATTATATATTTTCTCAGACCCCCATTTCACACTTTGTCATTTTCTCCAAAATGCCTTTGATATGGACTACGTCTAAAGCTGGGAGTAAAGATTGCGTATAAATGTACAATTTGTTATCAGTTATCGTGTTGTTAGAAAGCTAACATTCGAGTATTTAAGTAGTAGTCACAGTTGATACGTCATGGCAGAGGGCTTTTGACATCTAGTTTCAAATACTCTGCTAAAGTTTCCATGTTATGTAACAAAGGTTTTCAAGTTACATAAGTTTTCTTATTTGTTTTAGTTTCATATTGTTCACATATATGTATGCTGATCCAGGTATTCTGCTGATCTTCTTCAATTCTTATGTCAAATGAAGCTTTCCATTATGTTGTTTGATAAATTTATACTTATTCTCAATATTCTGTAGATCCTATTACTTTAATTTTTTAAATTTTTTTTTGGGTTGATTCGTTTAAAAGTTTTCCGATTGCTTAGACACACATTGGACTTCAATACCGATATTGATGCTTTGTAAAACATTTCGCTGAAGCTAAAACCTACAATAAATAACATCTCACGTTATTTTAAAAAGTGCTTTGTATGTGGTAGAGACGCAAGAATATTTCACGCAACTTAATTTCTTTCTCATGCAGCCATTTGCCGAATTCAGACCGGTTTAACGAAAGAAATGTTTGTCAATTTTTACCTGTCTATTGACCTTATCTCGACACTGGCCAGATAGGACGCCACTGTCATAATCATGTCCTACTCTTGCAACAAAATTTTGCAAACGCAAAAACGAACAGCAACAAAATCGATCCAAGGAGTGGAAGATCAACACATACCCTAAAAATGTCGCATACATAAAAATATAGCAATGAAGAAGCCGCAACTCTCATATTTTTAGACCTAACTCAATTTCCTGGCTGGCGGAAGTATAAGTATTAGGAATCAGGTCACATGCTTTCAGCGGAATTCTGGGAAAATGTCGACCATTTGCAATATTTGACTTTCGATATGAACAAGCTAGCGGGAGGGTGGAGGGTTGTCAATGTTTACTGAATACCGTTCGGTAAAGCAAACACACCAAATGGAGACGAGAACAACAAGTGGAAGACAGAAGCAAGGTTGTGAAGCACAGTTGGAAAAGTCAAACAGAAAAGCAACAACAATCATGGAAACAAGTACCTTGAAAGCACTTATAAAGCTCAACTGATTATCTTATGTATGTTGAACAGGTGCCATTGATCAAAGCCAGCTCTCGTGTGACAGAATACGCCTTTTCTTCTTTTCGCTTTTGCTGTTTCGCCTTTCAGCGTCAGGTTAAGAAGAGATCTATAGAAAGAGCCCGACTGCGTGTCACGTACACAGTGGCAGTCACCGTCACAAATATTTTGAAACGCCATCTGTTTCGTGCTTGGCCTTTGGCCTTGAATCCGGTGTATACAGACATAATACTTGTTTTCTTATATGTTCTGTAAGAATAATACCTCTCCCGTCATATCAGTATGTCGCTTTGAAACTGCCTAGCTCTGGTCAATTGACTGTTGTACCCAACTGATATTTGTCTTAGTTATGGGTTCATATAAAATATTGAACAGCAGAATCATTCTTTAGGTCGTGCTGGCTATAATGGTATGTAAGACCGAATATTTTGTTTGGGAAGAATTGCGACACAGCCAATAGCTTGGCTAGAGGCGGTCCTAAAATCAGCTCCCTCTCGGGCGGTACTTTTTTTTTTTTTGGGGTGGGGGGGGGGGTGGGGGGGGCAGCGCTTTTGGTCTTCTGCTTCTGCAACGAAAAGTATTTTTCTGCCTGGATAGTACAAGACGTTAGACACCATGTTTTGTTCACTACTGTTTACTAAAAGTAATTACTACAAAAAAATAAAGTCTAAATACAATAAAACTCCTTAAATTGCCTTATCATAACAATAATTCAAATTCTTAGAAATCAAACAATGAAACACATGAGGAAACTGATTAATTACTTACTGGTTTGAGCAACACCCCAGTCACTGTCGCCGACCTGCTCACTTCTAGCTGATTCTCGGTAGAATTAAGACTTCAATGACTGTCACCGGCCTGCTCACTTCTAGTTGATTCTCGGTAGCATGAAAACTTAAGCGACTGTAGCCGGCTCACTTCTAACTGATTCTCGGTAGCATGAAAACTTAAGCGACTGTAGCCGGCTCACTTCTAGCTGATTCTCGGTAGCATGAAAACTTGAGCGACTGTCGCCCACTCACTTCTAGCTGATTCTCGGAAGCATGAAAACTTGAGCGACTGTTGCCGGCCTGCTCACTTCTAGCTGATTCTCTGTAGCATGACAACTTGAGCGACTGTCGGCGGCCTGCTCACTTCTAGCTGATTCTCGGTAGCATGAAAACTTGAGCGACTGTCGCCGGCTCACTTCTAGCTGATTCTCGGAAGTAAGAAAACCCGAGCGACTGTAGGCGGCTCACTTCTAGCTGATTCTCTGTAGCATGAAAACTTGAGCGACTGTCGCCGACCTGCTCACTTCTAGCTGATTCTCGCTAGCATGAAAACTTGAGCGACTGTCGCCGGCCTGCTCACTTCTAGCTGATTCTCGGTAGCATTAAGACTTCAACAACTGTCACCAGCCGATTTTCTTGTAGCTGATTCTCGGTAGCCTGAACACCTCAACGACTATCGCTGGTTCACTTCTAGCTGATTCTCGGTAGCCTGAACACCTCTACGACTGTCGCTGGCTCACTTCATTTTCAGAAAGTTAGTGCACATTGGATTTGATCGCAAATAGTGTCCTGCTCCTGCAAGATAACGCTCGACCTCAAACGGTTCATCACACTATGTGCCGTCTGCAGCAACTCGGCTGGGAGAGTTGCTGCGGCCCAGATCTCTCTCCAAGCGATTTCCACTTGCTTGGAATCTAAACAGAATTCATGGGAGGTCAGTATTTCAGCACTGACGATGAAGTGAAACAGGCTGTCCTGGGTTGGTTCAGACACTTCCTGAAAAATCTTTTTACGCTGAGGCTTTTCAACCATTACTTAAACGCTGGGATAAGTGTATTAACGTTCCAGGAGGTTATATCAAAAAATGAATGGCATTTTGACTACTTGAACGATTTATTTGTTTCTTTCCAAAATAATCCTGGTGTGACTTGAACTCCCCTCGTATATATATATATATATATATATATATATATATATATATATATATATATATATATATATATATATATATATATATATATATCATCATCATCATCATATAGCACGTCCTTTATAGAACGTTGCTCTCGTCACAGTCTGTTTGAAATAAACTCTTTCCATTGTCAGAACTTCAACCTTCGCCACAGTTATACCTAAGCATTCTTGGTTATCTTTGAGCCATCGTCTTCTTGGTCTACCACTGCCTCTTTTACCTGGCATCATACCTTCCATCACTTTTCTCTCAAGACCGTTGTGTCTCTTGATGTGACCAAAGTATTTATATTCTCTTGCCAAAATGGAATATATATATACATATATCCCAGTAAGTACGTTGAGTTTTTTACTATCAGATAATTGCACGCTTCCCTCATGTCCTATGCATAGCCAAAAGTTATCTAATACTTATTACAGTTCTTGTGCATGTGGAGCATTTGAAACCATGTATATATAAGGTGTACTCAACTTAAATTTGTCCATGCCCCATCACTGAGACGCAGCTCGCGTGTAGATTTTGATAGAGCTACTTCCGGCCCTGTCGGGTTGCAGCTCAATCAGACTCCAGTGACCACGCGTAATGATTTACCGGCTCAACTAACGAAACAAAACCAAAACATACGAAATAACAGGGTAACAATATCGATGCATTTTTTACTGGCCACCGATGTCACTTAAGCCCCCCCCCCCCCCCCCCCCTTCCCCCCCCCCCCCCAAAAAAAAAAACGATATTTGTATGCGTATTTTTTGTTTGTAGAGCTAGTCTCAATAGACTTGATCCGGCCGTATAATCAGTTTAGGAAACTATATCCCATTAGATAATATTTGTCTGGAGATTCCATTTCAACCCAGAAACTAGTCGGCATCCTTGTTCTGGAAAAAAACATGGTTTGTTACGTCTAGACTATGCCTGATGTATCAACCAGCTCAGGTTATATTTGACTGGGAGTACTCACAAAAATTAATTAACTTTGTACAAAAAATATATAATACAGGCTTGTTCTCAATAGATTGTGAAGAGTGACATCATTTGAAAGTGTATATACACTCTATATTTTGAAAGAAGTTCATAATTGTAAAGTACAAATATAATGTGCTTTGCTTTACGATCCGCGCTTTATGCCGATTTTCTCAGATAACAATTTTTTTATTATGATTATACACAAATTAATCATAATAATAGCTGCCAAACACAAGCGTAGATTGTGACATCAGCAGACATGTGCTCCGAGATGTGATTTGATTGTAAAGTCCAATCCTGGAACAACAGACTGCTTCACTTGCGACACGCATGTGAGGAGTAAGCCGTGGACTCTGAACACCCTGAACAGGTGCATCGATTCTGTGCAATCATTTCCCAGGAGGGGACATCAATGTTGCAGATTTTCAGATGCATTTTCAAGGCTAGTTAGTTTGTGCCAACTATAGTGAGATAGTACTATGTTGAAGTAGTAGGGACATAAGGTAGGACTGGCCTAAGGGATCGAGCCAGCATGTTATTTAGTACAATAGAAAGACATTACACGAAGCTATCGATCATTTTAATGAAGACTTCAATATTTTTCCCAAGTGCAAGAAAACGGGTTCAAAACATTTTCGCTACTCTAGTGTGATACAAACTTTCTTCATATCTGCTTTAACTGGTTTCTAGAAAAGAGTTGAAGTGATTGTGATCTAACCCTCTTGAACAAATTCAATTGCCAGTTCTAAGAAGAATGTCATTAACTACCTTCCTCCGTATATGTTTACCGCACATGGCGACTTGTCGCAAAATGCAATGGATGTTTGTGAAGTTATTCCTTGGGACTTTAAGACTATTTCAGTTTGAAATTAATTTTCCAAACATTTTATTCGGAGCAAACTTCTAGTGCACTCTGGGTTTCCACAGACACGAGTTTCTTCCAAGGAAATGCAGCATTTTCTTGACACTACTCTCTCTGTTGTAGTACCATTCAACAGAGTTACGTCTAGCTCTAGCAGCTCTTCAGCTATAACACTGGACAGCACATTTTGACTATTTGTGTAGGACAATACATCGTGACTTTTTGTGTAGGACAGCACATTTTGACTATTTGTGTAGGACAACACATCGTGACTTTTTGTAGGAAAACACATCGTGACTTTTTGTGTAGGACAGCACATTTTGACTATTTGTGTGAGACAACACATTTTGACTTTTTGTGTAGGACAGTACATTTTGACTATTTGTGTGAGACAACACATTTTGACTTTTGTGTAGGACAGCACATTTTGACTTTTTGTGTAGGACAGCGCATTTTGACTTTTTGTGTAGGACAGCACATTTTGACTATTTATGTGGAACAAGACATTTTGACTTTTTGTGTAGGACAGCACATTTTGACTATTTGTGTGGAACAAGACATTTTGACTATTTGTGTGGGACAGCACATGTTGACTGTTTGTAGAACAGCCCATTTTGACTATTTGTATAGGACAACACATTTTGACTATTTGTGTGGGACAACACATTTTAACTATTTGTGTGGGACAGCACATGTTGACTGTTTGTAGGACAGCACATTTTGACTTTGTGTAGGACAACACATTTTGACTATTTGTGTGGGACAACACATTTTAACTATTTGTGTGGGACAGCACATGTTGACTGTTTGTAGAACAGCCCATTTTGACTATTTGTATAGGACAACACATTTTGACTATTTGTGTGGGACAACACATTTTAACTATTTGTGTGGGACAGCACATGTTGACTGTTTGTAGGACAGCACATTTTGACTTTGTGTAGGACAACACATTTTGACTATTTGTGTGTATCTGAGATCAAATCAAGTTACCTTTGTGTTGATTAAGCTGTGGAAAATGATTATGGTCTTTAAAACACCAGATTTGTTTTAGTTTTTAAAATATATGTAAACAAGTTTCACACAATTGCATATACATACTCAAAATTGAATCTGTGTCTGTTCTTAGTCCTGAAGTGCCAGGATGGTCCAAAAGCGTGGTGCAAATATATATTATCTATATTCGACATGATAATAATGCTCATTGCGAACACGACTCATAGTCACGCCTTTTTGTATGTCGCTTGTAATGCGTTTCTCACATGGGTCCAACAATAGTCTGCTAGCACTGCTGCATTTCATTACCTTTGGTACCTTTTCTTGAGGGTAGTAATGACCTGATAAAATCATTCAATAGGTTCGTCACTAGCCGCGCCCCATTTACCAGGCAAGAAATCCACATTAGATTGTGAAAAGTGTCATTTCAAGTATATGCTGAACCTATCTTTCAAAGCGCTACAGCATGGTTTCTACGTGATCGTGGTAATTGTTAACCGTATTGTTGCCTACGAATTTTGTAGCCACTTGCTGCAAGCATGTCAAGCTAGCTTTCATTCTATGTGAAGATATAATCGAATCGCTATTTATGGAAGAGCTGACGAATCTGTGGATCGACACATACACCCTCCTTGATTTTGACCTTACTAAGTCTTGGCAATTCATGACTACGGTATAAACATGTTTCCCTATTTCGATCTACGGCTTTTATAAAATTCTTCATTAGTTAAAGTTTTATATGGAGAGCAATACTGATCAGATGTGTTAACAGGGGTTAGGCAAAATATGCTGGCCAAGACCCTCACCTCGGCTTCCTTGCAGCCCTTCCTGGAAACGAACTGTTCTTCTTGATAATCTGGCTAACGAAATGGGGGACCGACTTAATCTCCGTAGTAATGAGCGACAAAAAAGATGAGGCCAAAAATAGCACAACTGCCTGGAGGACCCCGGTCCACCTTCATCAGCACGCTCGGGATGTGAGAAAAGCTACTGCAACCCGCCCCTAAAGGTCCTTTCCAGGGCGCACAAAAGAGAAAACTTACTCATTCTTGGCATTCTCAGCAACAACAACAACAACAACAACATATGGAGATCAGGTAGCCAGATCTTGTGGATCGTTAAGTACATAATGTTTCCTCTGTTCGTTGGGACCAATCATTGTTCTTGTAGTGGGAAGTCCTGACAAGGCTGTCCCATGGACAAATGAAATACCAACATTCTGTGTAAACCTGCTGTAATCTCATCAAGATGGCAATGAACTTCAGGTCACCAAATCTTCCACATGTACTTGTCCTAGTGGATGTGTATAACAGTTGTTTCGTGTTGTTGCAAGTTTCTTTCATGTGCACTGCAGATCCGATTGGAGCAGATGGTAAACCGCTACCATTATGAAGCAGTACAGCTTCTAAGCTCAACTTAGGCGAATCAATGAACCGCGTCCAATCATCATCTGTGTAGTTGATGTGCAATGCTGCCATCAGACCCACTATATCAACGCAAGCAATGAAGTTATGTCATTTTATAATATGTCAGCCGATCTTTTTGCCGAGCAGAAAACACATAGGCATGCACACATTCTCTTCTGTAGTCTGGACACCAATAGCTCTTCTTTATTTTTTTGGCAAATCTAGATCTCTTACTAGATCATTCAATTTGCTCTGGGTAATTTTATGTGGCGGCGAAGGCACTTATATAGGCATTAAATTAAGATCACGTAATATAGATGCTTTTACAGGGGACGAATGAATTATCGTCTTCATCATTAATTTCTATCCTATTCTGAAGAGTTCGGATCAGGAAGTCCTTCCACGTCAAGCATTGCCACAAAGCAGAGAGGATATTCGGATAGGTTAAATGTCCTTTTTTTCTTAGTAATTCAAGATCCAATTAGAGGAGTCATCCAAAAAAGTAAAATTAAGATGATTTGTCGGTTACCTCCACACCATTGGAGCTGCGTCCTGTTAGATTCAACTAGCTGCACATATTTGTTGTACAAGATTGACACCATATGAGTCGGGCCCAATACCGGTGTTGGTCACCGATCTCACAAGCAAAATAAATGCTATAAGATTTCGTTATCATCAGTGTAATATTCACCTCTGTGATAACAAGTTATTTGTTTGAAAAATCTAGTTATAATAGTTCGTACTGTTTACACATTCATGGGGGTCGGAGGGGGGGGGGGATATTGAACGAAATGTTTGCACTCACAGAATCCACAACACAAATGACTACAAGGAGGGTTTTGTTTGTAATAATTGCTACAGATTGCGTATTCCAATTGGCGCTTTCAGCCTCGTGGGAAATTACGCGTTAGGGCTATTACGTGACGGATAGTTGAAGCCACATCCAACTCAAGCACCAAACTGTCTTAGTAATTCTGTATGCAAAAGTATTAGCGGATAAGACAATGCCTTCAGATTTGTTCTTTATTTCCAGACATATAATTAAGCTTTTTTATCAAGACATTCTTTTATAATTTAACCTTCTGTAAAAAGTTGTGATGTCTTAGCAATAGTCAATCAGTCAGTCAGTCAGTCAGTCAACCAGCCAGCCAGCCTGCCAGCCTGCGAGCCAGCCTGCCATCCAGCCTACCAGCCGGCCAGCCAGCCAGCTAGCGAGCTAGTTAGTTCGTTAGTTAGTTAGTAAGTTAATTCTTTAGTAAGTTAGTTAGTTAGTTAGTTAGTTAGTTAGTTAGTTAGTTTTCGGTCCATTTGTACCCTGACTGGCGTCGGGAGGATTCTAAGTGGCCACAGCTGTGTCAGATCAGTCACATCTGACGTTCTCAATTCGTGTCATTAGAAAATCATCGTCACATCATCTATCTACGTTCTCCTCGGTCGTCCTCTTGCTCGGAAGCCGTACTGTCGAGCTTTATAAGTCCGCAGGGATGATGCTCAATGGACATTCTCGCAGGGATGATGCTCAGGGGACATTCTTGAAACATTTATTGAGCACATGGGATGGTACTGTCACTTTCATGAATGTCCTCGTTCCTCGATTTCTTCTAAAAACTCCATCGACCATTGACAGACATCTTATTTCGCAGGTGGGTATGTTATTCTCCTGTCCCTTGGACATGACCAACCTTTAGGTCTGGTTGCACAGACTCGCTGTAAAAATTATGTGGATCAGTCGTTGTTTTGTTGCCAGACTAAAGCGAAGATGTATGAGCGATATTACCATTTGATCTCAATCGGTCTGTGACACCTGCAAATCGTCTGAGAAAATAGTGCCCAGGTACCTGATTATTTTAGCCTGTTTTAGAGCCACTATCTAAAGGCTCAAGTTAATGGCCTCTTTTCTCTGCCCACCTACAGAGCTGTCGTCTTAACCGTGCTGATATGCATATTCTACTTATCACATATTGCGTCCATCACGGCCAACCGGTTTTTGAGTTTCTGTTCTTCTGTCTATGCAAGGCATTGGTCATCTGCAAATAACAGTTCATATATAGAATTACGATATGGGTCGTGTGTCTCAGCTTGATAGCCTCTGACACAATTATGTCCATATAAATGTTAAAAAGCAGAGGGCACAGCATACATCTTCAGAGCACACTCCTAGTGATTGGAGCACTTCTACGACACCGTCCTCCATTCGCAACGCATTTTCATTCCATCGGTACAGTGTTCTCACATTCTCAAATAACTGGCATCGTATCATATACTTCTCCATCACCGTAATAGTAGTTGTAGTTATGCCACTTATTTAGAAAATTATCTTTGCTGTATCCTTATTTGACTTGTTAATATTCGACATGGCATTTCAAAGCATTACACATGCTTGTTTCACTCGCATTTTTCCTTTCACATCAATGTAAGCCTGGCCATGCATTCTTTCGTTGTGGTGACGAAAGTGAAACACTTTAAAAACATAAAGTGCTTGAATACATACATGACATTGCACAAGTGTTCTCTTTTTAGACATCGACTCCGTATTTCAAGATATCTCTTAAAAATTAAATTTCGGTTAATAGTTAGTTTTTGTTTACAAACTATATCAGGAAAATAACTAATGCAGTTTATGGCTAGAAATTTCGTTATCTTTATAAGTGACGCTTGTCTCGGTACTAGCAACAGTTAATATAATAGTGCGAGAACTACCAGTGCCGGGAGAACACATATGTGAGCTTGTACCATTAAAAATTAAATACAATTTGTTTTGAGAATTTGTAACCAAACTAGCCAGTAGTGGAGCGAGTAGAATAGTAAACTGTGAGCTGTCTTACTAGACTGAGAATACAACGTGCCAGGATTTCGAACTCACGGGCGAACAGACAAAAATCCAGGTCGTTGTTGGTGCCTGGTACGATCTCTCCTCCAGTCGACCCAGTTCTAAATGGATACCTGACTTATGAATTGGGGAAGATAAAAACAGCAAGACAGGGAACTGGGTATCCCACCTCACATATGCTGAGGCTTAGCACATGAAGAGTTATCTTCATCCACTAAGGGAATTGTTGCCCTGCATGGGACTGACCTTAACCTTTACCTTTCGTTAGTAGAGAAAAACATATAAGAATTTGTATCTCATCGCGAGAAACATGCCAGTATTATGGGATATTAAAGAGGTATAAACTGGTTGTATACAGACTATGTAGAGTCTACTAAACACGTATAAAGACTTTAAGTTTAAGTTGTATGCCATCGTTTTGAGGAAAACCTACATACGAGAGGATCAGTTGGATCAAATAACACTTAAATTTGTGTTTCCCGTTTGCTGCATGCTTGCTCAGTGTCCATGCATTTATATCTTTATTCTGTAATAGGCTAATTTAGCTGCCGCAAAGTCCCGTTTTCTTGTAATTTCGTACATAAATTTCACGCATTTTGTTGTGATGAGTTGTCAGTTGTTATAACATAACTAGAGAGCAACAACCAACCTGTATCAGATAATTTTAATCAACCAACATGAAAATGTGAAGTAGAAAAGGCAATTACAATTTATCAAAATGGACAACATTTGGGAATCTGTAACATCTTCAGATAGTTCATTAGATATAGCAGATTATCTTTGTTAGATGTACTAACCATTCAATGCAATCAGATCTGGTAGACAGGAACATTTCGATCCAAATTTTCACGAAATCTTGTGTTCATTATTACAAAGCAGGTAAATCAACAATTATTTACCACTCATAAGCTTCATCAGTCTGATTTGTCAAGTAAAGCAATGTTCAAGATCACAATAAAAAGATTACAGCTGAAGATCTTAAATCAAAGCGAATGAAAAAGCTTAATTTCTCGACAATGAAGTACCACAGAACAAATCTTCAAACTCAGGCTGCAAAATGAATATTTTTTTAGAATACCATCTAAAAATCGAAGCAATCGTTTATTTTCGACAAAGTATGGCGTATGTTTTCTAAAATAGTATACATTAATACAAAATAGGATACAATCTCGCGCAAGTCAGAAAGTCAGTTTGTAGTCAAATATTACAATTACAGATGGAATGAACAGAAGAAATGAAATAGAATTAAAATAGCTGAAGTGAGACCGGGGACGCTCACACTGTTTAATGTATTTGTGGAAAACAAAAGAACAGAAGCTTTGGGTAGGAAAAATATAATTATAGTCGAAAGACGTCACATCAATAAAAAAAAAACTAGGACCAAGTTAATGCAGGTATTGATTCTCTCTGTTTACCTTTATGTGCGCAAAACAAGGACATTAAATGCTAACGTCGAACATAATAATTCAAAGAAATGGAGACGATATGCTTCAGACAGATTGTCAGAAAAACTTTCCAGGATCATATCTTAAATGTCACGATTCGAAATACAAACCTCTAGAATATCGACCATATAAAGATTTAATGACTGACACACACATGCAAACTCCAAGATCAAATGTGATATCTAACATCATATTCAAGGGAACATTCTGGGTGAACAAGAGAGACAGCTTGACCCGTCGTTCGCTGAAAAGATAATGTACAGAAATAGACAATGAAAATCATTATGGTGGTAGTAATACTGTCGATAAACAGATCCTCTTTTCTGACGACAGGACTATTAACAGTGCAAGGTATGTCAACAACGCTATATTTGATCTCACTATCAACACGAAACAAGTGGAAATAAAATGACAATCAGCTCATGGGAAAGCATACCATTAACCAAGCACCACTGTTTAAGACCAACGAATAGGGTCAGTTGATAGTTTCATCCATCTCGTCATGACGCGAGTATCGACAGATACGGTCCATACATGAATTGTAAGACTTCTACTGGTTTTAGAAGATTACGGGCAAATGTTTGTGACCAACAAGAAATCATTGTTGACACCAAGATCAAAGTTTAGCGTGACATGGTGCTAACCACCTTCCTTTACGCCTACGAAATATTGACAGTCTACAGCAAACATGTAAAAAAAATGTGTCTAATTCAGTGCCAGCTGTCTAAACATGTTGCTCATCATCAGCTGGAACGATAAAATGCCAATTCTGGAAGACCTCTACACGGCACGACTCTCAAACATCTATACTCTGCTGTAGAGCAGAGTATCCAAAAGCAGCATACCCGACACACGGCTCCTAAAGCAACATGTGTACAGTCAGTTCACAACAGGAGAACAAAGAAACGCTACAAGGGGGTCATGAAAATGTATCTGAATGTTTTCAACAAAGATATTACCTTCTGGAAGACGTTCGCAGAGGACAGCTCCGCCTAGTACACTATCATCACACAAAGTGCTCACATCGCGGAACGGAACATAATCGTTGAAGCTCAGTAAAAGCGCACTACACGAAAGCACAGAATGTGCAACAATCCAACTACCGAATTCACATATGTGTGACCCGCGTGGGGTATCTACGACATGTTGTGCCATTACAGGTCTACATTGCCATATACGATAACTTATCACAATACAAGACGAATGATGTTTCTATCTTCACTAGGGATGTCTTCTGCTATACATATTATGAACGGTGTATTTCAAAAGTACATATTTACTATACATACATACATACACACACACACACACACATATATATATATATATATGTATGTATATATTACTTAAATACACATATGGATACGTAAATACACATATGTACACATACACGTACAATGATACACACACAAACGTGCATACATTATATTATTATGTTGTGTCAAGCAGAACGAACGGCACTGGTCTCCATGGTGACGCATAAAGTATGTCTATCCCCGGCTTACAGCAACAATTACGTGAAATGATGTCTCTTGTGCTAACTGACTGTGCACACTCTTGGTAGGTTTTTTCAAGCGCTCCAACTAAATTCGACCCACGTTTTATACAGATTTCCTGCTCAACCAAGATTGCAGGTTCGTCGACTGCAGTGCCTAAAGATTTCACTAAATGTCTAAATATACCAATCTAACATGCTTCCACTGAATCACTCCAAAATGGCAAACTTACTTGTAAAAAATCTACTACTTGTTTTTGGAAGCATATCGGCTTGTTTAGCACCGTCAACCTAACCATGACTCACGCAGGCACCGAACTTTTAGCATTTACTATACATCATAGGCATGCTGATGCCAACCTTTATGTGGCTTCAGATGAACGAATTGAGAATTTGTCCCAACAAATTTGTAAATGAATGAGGTCTTAAATTGCCACAATGAAGTAAATGCGTCATTCCCCATTCTGGTATTAGACGCAAGACAATGTGGTGTAATGTGTTCCTTACAGTTCAGCAACATTACCCACCATATATAAACAGATACACAACAAACATTCACATACATCCATGACGACACACCCACAAAAACACTTACTCGCACATCCATTGATACATATGCGCAACCATTATCCATAAACATATATGGACAAGCTTACCTGCGATTGCCAGGTTTAGAATGAAAATATGCATCCGGGACTTCCTGGATTTGGTAAGAGAAATGGCCACGATTACCAGAGTGTTGCCAATGACGATCAAAGCAAACAGAATGTAGAGAAACGTCAGATGTTCGTCCTGGGGAGATCAGATATTGTGGTCATGAAATTATTTCAAATAAGTGGACATCATGACGTCACAACAATGCATTTGTCTCGTGGTGAGCTAAACAAAAAAAGTTAAAGTAGTCACATATCAGTGACGTCACAACAAAGCATTTGTCTCATGGTGAGCTAAACAAAAACAGTTAAAGTAGTCCCAAATCAGTGACGTCACAGCAAAGCATTTGTCTCATGGTGAGCTAAACAAAAACAGTAAAAGTAGTCCCATATCAGTGACGTCACAGCAAAGCATTTGTCTCATGGTTAGCTAAACAAAAACAGTAAACGTAACCCCATTTCAGTGACTCCCGTAAGCGATGAAGTATTCTCGGAAATAAAAACATATCTGACGAGCTCGTAGTTACAGATTCCCTTAAATGCATTTCATTGCCTCTTTTAAATCACCGTTCATACACATTAATACACATATATACAGATACAGACATACTTACATACATCCACTAATATTAGACAAATATAGACTGTCTCAAGGAAGTCATACGGAGAATGGTTACGGCAATACACAGGTTGAATAAATTGAGAAACTCATGGCAGAACTCTAATAAAATGAGAAAAATACAAATCCTGCGCACTTGCATCTTCCCGGGGACAACGTACGGATTGTGACACGCGTACCAGCACACACAAAATTTTCGAAAATGATTCAATCTTTAGAACTAAAATGTTACAGAATAGTGCTCAAAATACCATGGATAGCGAAAAGGAAAAATGAAGATATCCTTAAAGAATTGGATATCGATGGAAATTGGTTGGTAAACAATATCTTGTCCAGAAAGCCAAAATATGCTGGACACATCAAACGCCAGCCATAATGACTTGGAGTGA
Organism: Ariolimax columbianus; assembly: GCA_036924085.1. NCBI lineage: Eukaryota > Metazoa > Mollusca > Gastropoda > Stylommatophora > Arionidae > Ariolimax > Ariolimax columbianus. The sequence goes on from JAVGWX010000012.1 coordinate 21,252,532, forward strand.
ACGGTCCTGGATTGGTATGGTGCCTGGAAAGGGGGGCAGAGGCAGACCAATGAGAAGATGGACACAAGACATCACGAAGGTCCTGAAATTGACAGCGACAGAGGGAGGAGCTCTGGTTAGAGATCAAGAGTCTTACAGATCGACTGTTGTGAGAGCGACGTTCTGCAAACGACATGCTAAATGATGATGATGAAGAGAAGATTGGCTAGACAACTGTATACAGTTATTGTTGTTTCCACGTGGCCTAAAGCTAACAGGAAGGCTACCGATTCTTGGTTCATCTATCTCCAATTTAGTTTCAATATGACCTAAAGCTAACAGGAAGGCTACCTCAAGATTCTTGGTTCATCTATCTGCAGTTTGGTTTCAATATGGCCTAAAGCTAACAGGAAGGCTACCTCAAGATTCTTGGTTCATCTATCTCCAGTTTGGTTTCAATATGGCCTAAAGCTAACAGGAAGGATACATCAAGATTGTTGGTTCATCTTCAGTTTGCTGGTAGTATAAAGCTGATCACACGAGAATGGAACTTGCTTGTCCCCACCCCCCTCCTTTCCACCTTTCATGCCATTAAACTGTTAATGGGTTAAATTGTTGAAGAGGAGTGAGACTAATGTCTGGTCAGGTACAACATACTGCTCAGACATGTTAGTCAGGGTCAGGTACAACATACTGATCAGACATGTTAGTCAGGTTCAGGTACACCATACTGATCAGACATGCAAAATATACTGGCCAAGACTCTCACCTTGGCTTCCTCGTAGCCGTCCCTGGAAACCGGCTGTTTTCATGACAGCCTGGCTAACGAGCGACGGATCGACGTGATCTCCGTAGTAGTGAACGACACGTAAATGCAGCCAGCCATAGCACAATCGTCTGTAGGACCCCGGTCCACCTTCATCAGCACGCTCGGCATGTGAGGAAAGCTACCACAACTCGCCACTTAACGTCCTTTTTAGGGCGCACAAAAGAGTAGTTCTAATCAGTATGTGCATTCTACAAGAACAACGTAAATGGTTGAAACACCGTTTCCCCGCCGAGAGAGACACTTCCGACGATCAGACTTTCTTTTCTTGTAATAATCTGCACATAGTTTCCTGTCACACAATAATGTCATGTGTTGTTGAACATGTATTGTGGCCTAGGTCAACAGAATGCTTGATCATGTAGGTACTCTAGCAGAGCACCTGAATGTCACAGGGATCAGCGCTCATTCTTTTAACCTGGTTCAATGCCAAGTCTCGACACGTTCCTGTTTACCAAGATGTAATTCAATACCTGCCCTTCAGTTCAGAAAAGCGAGGCAGCAAGGAAAACAAACGGTTCACCTAACCTAGAACAGTTGACACTTTGTCAAAAAGTATGTACCACTTCATCGCCAACGACAGTGGGTACAATCAGGCAACCCTACCTAAGAGAGCTTCATATATTTTCAACACTAGATGTTGAAATTGCATTTAAATGACTGTCTTTTCAAAGACAATGCTCGGGATGATTGAATGACAATACCATGGATGACTCAATGACAATACCATGGATGACTCAATGACAATACCATGGATGACTCAATGACAATACCATGGATGACTCAATGATAATACCATGGATGACTCAATGACAATACCATGGATGACTCAATGACAATACCATGGATGACTCAATGACAATACCATGGATGACTCAATGACAATACCATGGATGACTCAATGACAATACCATGGATGACTCAATGATAATACCATGGATGACTCAATGACAATACCATGGATGACTCAATGACAATATCATGGATGACTCAATGACAATACCATGGATGACTCAATGACAATACCATGGATGACTCAATGACAATACCATGGATGACTCAATGATAATACCATCGATGACTCAATGACAATACCATGGATGACTCAATGACAATATCATGGATGACTCAATGACAATACCATGGATGACTCAATGACAATACCATGGATGACTCAATGACAATACCATGGATGATTGAATGACAATACTCTGAATGATTCTGCTATTGTTAATACCCATTGGTCTGATCTGCGAGTCGCATATCAGGTTGAGACTTCTCTGATTGTGTAGGAGACAGGTCGTTGCTGATTTGAGCTGTGTATACATGAACACAACCTCCAATATCTTCTTCTTCTTCCGCTTCTTCTTCGTTCATCCTCAGATCAAGGACCCGGTTTCTCTTACACAGGACATCGTTGTTTGTAAGACTGTTTCATCTCCATACAGCTTTTGTCTCACATGTGTCTCACGAGGCCAGTATTGTTCTCTCTTTTACTGCGTGAGCGTGCAGCTTTGCATGATGTGTTCCACGGTCATGATATGCTACCCACATGGGCACCTGTCATCTGTCCCAATCCTCATTTTGTCATAAATATGACCCTTAAGTATGTTATGCCCAGTTCACAGTCTGAAGCCGATGACTTGCTCTTCTCTAGTTAAGTTATAGTAGCTGTCTTCTTTTCGGAAGTCGGGGTGTTGATCAGCCTATTTTACCCCGAAGTTGGCTTTAATTATGGTCTTGGCCTCATTATATGTGATACTCAGGTCTGTTTGTGGGGATGCTACTCCACTCTTTGCTAGTTTTTCTGCACTTTCATTGTCTTCAATATTGTAGTGGGATGGCATCCACTGTAGGACCAAACGTGGGTGTTCTGTTGAGAGCTGTGTCAGGGAGAACATACATTGCTCAAGATCTTCATCTTTGTGTTGTTTTAGAGCTACTAATACTGACGTGGCATAAGTCATGAATACTATGTTTTCTTGGTAGATATCTTTATCTTGGATTACAAGCTCAGCCTTAAGTGCCTCTGCTTCTGCAAAGAAATTATTGTAATATGTTCCCGTTGTTAATTCTCGAGTTTTTTCTTATCCATTCCTTAGTCTGTAATAGACTCCTCCATCTCCATTGGATGTGGCTTTGGTAGATGAGCCATCTGTATATACGTGTGTCCATGTTTCTGGTAGGTATACTCTCCTAAAATATTTTTCTGTGATAAACTTCCTTTCTGAATCAGTCTAAGTTCCCTTTTTCCCTATTCCCTCTATGGTTTCTACCATCTCAGGGGACTTCTATGGTGGGATTTGGGATGTTTGTTTCAGATCTCTAACCACTGCCTGGCTTATGATTTGGTCTGCTCTTGCAAGTTCTTTAATTTTTTTTATGAAGTGGTTTCTCTTTAATCTCCCTCTTCCCATGCGATTTATCCTGTCATATATTGGCTGATCAGGCATTCGTTTGAACTTCTCCCCCTGCTGGAGTGTTTTTGTTTGGTCTCTGCGCGTCTCCATACTTTCGATTCGTGTGATGTTCTCCATTGCATTTATTGGTGTTGTTCTCATAGATCCAGTGATGATACGTATTCCTTGGTTTTGGGTTGTATTTATTTTGTGAAAGTTTTCACTTTAACTTTCAACCTCCAATATAAGAATGAGGACTGAGGCAGGTAATTCAGAGCTGAAGTGACTGGGAACTCTTTAATTGAAGCGCTTTTTGTGTGGGAATCACAATCCTTGCTCCAGAAAGCACATAATGAATGTATACCACTTAAGTGGATGACAGACATTGAAATCTGATACCTTCAAGAAGTAGAGCTGATCTACTGTCCTGATCATGTTATCGATTGCTACAATTAGTGAAAGCTGATATCCTGACATCATACGCACAGATGTGGATGGATGGAGTGTGTTTGGGGGAGGGGGGGGGGGGTTATAATGAAATTAATTAATGGCCATCTATCTGTTAATTGCACTGAATCGGAAATATAAAGGATAGCATAGTCGGATGTCCCTAACTAGACAGACTAGGAGATAAAGTAACAGGCTTCCTGCAGGGACTATCATTATTCACACCATTCGCTATTAGCTGAAAGTTACTAAGCACCCATGAATCAGCCGGCAGTGCAATGATGGCAGTTCTACATAAAAACATTACAGACAGAAGCTGATAAAAACATTTCAGACAGAAGCTGATAAAACCATTACAGACAGAAGCTGATAAAAACATTACAGACAGAAGCTGATAAAAACACAATTAGACACTGGCTCAGCTATTGCATGTCATGTCGTGCCAAATGCGCAGGACATGTGCGCATAATAACTACAACAGTGTGATGTTTTTTTTGCATTGTTAAGGACAAAAGTTTACATTCAAATGACCAAAACCCTCAATGCGCACATCAGTGAACGATCGTCTCCCCATGTATTAAACTCTCTTTATAATTAATAAACCACTCGCTAATTCATACTTCCACCTTCCTCAATTATAATCTACAGCCGTTTAAGAAGGGACAGAAGGTCAGCATATCCAATTTGTTGTCATGGTAGTACAACCAACGGCAATACAGCCTGATGTTCAATCCGACCTCTGGATTCTTCCACATGCTTGTTCATATTTTTGTGAATCAATAATATCGTTAGACAGAACCTGACAATATGTTGGAGAACCTCTAATTCAGATGAGGCATCTATATATATATATATATATATACACTCCATTAAAACTCGTAGATCTCAGCAGCAGTTCATTTCCTTCAACATAATATCAACTCAGCTGGCAAATAGAAATATCATAAATGTAAGATATAGGATACACTGTGTGCTTGAAAATAAGGTTTTGAATTCTGGTGGGCGGAAAGCGGTTTACGTAAATATTGAGCCAGAAAACAATAAATTGGTCTTATTTAAATATCATATTTATCAATGCACTTTTGAAAGTCAGATTGACCAGTACAAGTACATACATCTGCTCATTTTTTTTTTACTGAAATAATTAACTAAGTAACTATCAGTAGGTACAAACATTGATGAAAGCTATACGTATCTAGAGACATATTGGGAGATAGAGAGAAATAGAGAGAGAGAGAGAGAGAGTGAGACCGATGAAAATCACAAAATATACATTCATTTTTTACTAGTCAATGTGTATCATGGAACCCACAGGGGAAAAAAAAGACACCGGAATACGATACAGCACACGAACAGGAGACATAGTCCGATACAAGAAAAACAGGTGCACGGTGGAAAGCACTGGAGATAATAAAACAAGACAGGTCTGGCTGAAGAGAGTTGGTTGATTGTCACCCAAAGGTGATAGTGGTGAAGTCGAATCATTCATGCAGAACTCTGTATCCATCAGCCTACCGTCCAGAAAGCTGTAAAGTTCTTCCACTTCGGTTCTACTATGACATTTCTGAAGTATCTTCACTGGAAAACCGACTCTGTTGACGTCCTATGAGCTCTATATAAAGGTTACAGTTTGACACAACGAGCATATGGTCTGGCCAATACCCGGTACCACACATAGCCTTTGTCGTTCGCACATTCCGCCTGTTTATTCTTCTAGTGAGGACGTAGTTAATAAGGCACCAGTGCTTAGAGCGGGAATGCATCCACGACGTCTTGATGGTGATGGTGAGGTCAAAAGTGGCACAGAGGGTCAACAGTAGTAGCCTATTGCTGTTGCACTTGTCCGTGTCCGTACCCTGTAGCCCAAAAATGTTCGCGGTTTGTTCTCCAGAATTAAAGATGTCAAGTATACATAGCTTTTCTGAGTTTGGAACCGAAGAGATACCAAAGTGTAGCCCGATGTAGAATTGATCCTTGATATCCTCATGATTATCATTGTCGGAGCACAGCCGCTAATCAGTGTGGCAGGCCCCCCGTGTTCCAGTGCAAGTTGGAGATTTATTAGCCGGTCAATGACACCTTGTGGGATCTGGCAAGCTTGCTGACTAGATGAGATCTAATGGTGGATGTAACACCAGCCTAGCGCCATTTTGTGCCCACTCCAGAAGAACACGTAACGCCGACATTTTCTGTGGTCTGGCCATCTCCATGTAATCGCATCTCACTAAGAGAAACCACACACTATGTGACATGGCATAACACTGGTTATGATTATGTGATTCTTTTAAGAGCAACACAGATGGCCCCGAACAGGCTGCAGGCATAATTTGCTCTAGTGTTTTGGTTATTAAAATGGACTCGCGCATCGGTTAACCACTTTCAGCGACATTTGTCCCAACCCAGCGGAGTAATAAGCTTCTCGAGCCTAGCCCGCTAAGCAGGGAATCCTCCTCCCGGCTACATCCAGCTCACACCAGATCTGGGACCTGCACAGGAATAGCCTCCCCATATAGAAGCACAGGTCGACTAAGAATAAGGAAAAGATTTACGCTATCGTTAGCCTCACTCTCTCGTCCTGATCTACCTTGGTCCAGTGACAAGATAAAGTCAAGACATCTGGAGAAAACAAAAGATGCAGATTTTGCCTCAAGGCTAACACCTGAAGTAATCTTGCCGATTTTATAACTAGCTAGATAGCGGAGGGCATTTTTATCACATGAATTAGAATCACATTACATTTCTTCTTCTTCTTCTTCTTCTTCTTCTTCATCGTACGCAACATTACATTTCATTTTCTAGCAATTATACATTTGGACCATACATTAAGAGAAATTAGTCAATTATAACACTGCCGAAGACGGCTGTGTCGGACCGAAAGGTGCAAATATCGCAGTCAAGCTGTAAACTAGCGACACAACGCCTTCCATTCTCCAGATTACATCCTGCTACTTGCAAAGTCCTGTTTAGGACTTGGTAGCGGGAGATTGAGAACGAACGCAGAAGAAGAGTCAATTATTAAATTGCCTTACTACTATTCTATACCTATTCTGTAGTTGATGTATTGTCCACAAAAGACTGTACTTGGGTACAGAACTTGGAGATGGAACTGTTGCTGAGGGTAGCTGAAAAACACCCTGGCAGTCAAACTGGGTCAGAAGGATCGAATAGTTTAAGATAACTTAGAAATGTGCTGTCAATTTAGCAGATGAACACGATAGACTTGGTTTCTGCTAAAGATTCCCGAACCCTCTCTGGTGAGAAATTGCAGCGCAAGGTAGGGGAAACTGCGACTGTCCACAGGACTGCAACATCAGCTTATTGCCTTTCTATGCACCCCTCGGCAAGAGATGAGTCGGTACAGTTTTTCCTGAAGCAAGATGGTTATCATGAAGAAAACATTACTAGGGCTGATCAAACGTCAGCGGCTCTAGAATTGTTTTCACCTTCCAAACCAGACGACGAACCAAAAAAACTAACAGCACGATCCCTCCAGAGCATAAATTGCCTAATTATACATACCATAAGACCACGTGGCGCCCCTTTCTTACTAACAACAACACTTTCTGGCCTTCTAGATCACACGAATTAAACTTATATTTATTTTTATTTTAAAGAAAGATACTCCATATAATATCTACCAAAAAATGTTTTCACATACCTGTAGACACACACATTTAATGAAATCGTTGAACGGATTAGGTCAACTGTAGATGAGCAAGTAAAATTTATGGTGAATTCGACCAGGGGAATCATGTTGTCTAATTACAGTAAATCAAAGCATTACAACTGTCTAATTAACACAAAGCATTGCAACCGTCTAATTAAAACAAAGCATTGCAACCGTCTAATTAAAACAAATCATTACAACCGTCAAATTAAAACAAAGCATTGCAACCGTCTAATTAAAACAAATCATTGCAACTGCCTCATTAACACAAATCATTACAACCGTCTAATTAAAACAAAGCATTACAAAAATACAATACAATACTTCTTCGTTCATTCTCAATCTCCCGCGACCAAACCCTGAAAGGGCTAAGTAGCAGAATGTAGTCCAGAGAACGGAAAGCGTTGTGTCGTAGTTTACAGCTTGGCTGCGATATTTGCACCTTTCGGTCCAACACATCCGACTGCAGCAAGCATTTTTTGAGTACCGGGTTAGCATTCCCTCTTCGATCCCTTCTCCTTAGCCAGTCTGCCCTGCTGCAGCCTGTTATCCAGGATCACCGCGTGGAGGTGTAGAAGGGTCTTAGCAGCTATGGTTCGCTGGCCCTGACGCTAGCAGTCAGTTATGGATCGCTGACCACTGCAGCTCATGCGGTGCTTAGCATCTTGATCCCAATACAATACAATATCCTCGACTTCAGTCCGGCGGGTGTGCCGTATGCGAGGTAGCTAACAATATCATGTACGCAGTCCGATCTTTCGCCGTGTTGTACCATTTCGGACCCTGGTCTCTCAGCAATACCATCTCGCAATCGTAGGGGTTGGCGGTAGCGCGCTGTGAAAAATTAAATGGCCACCAGAACGTCGTTCTGAGTGTCCATCTGTTATCAGGCACGAGCACAACGTGGCTAGCCCAGGGGTATTTGCGAGACAAGGCAGCCTCCGCGACGTCTCGAAATAGAGTACGTTCTCATATTTCAGTATTTGGGATTCGATCTCTGATCGAGATCCCAAGAACTCGTCTTTCCATCGCGCACTGGGTAACTCGTAGTTTCTCTGCATCCGCATAACAACTGTCTAATTAACACAAATCATTACGACTGTCTAATTAAAACAAAGCATTACGACTATCTAATTAAAACAAAACATTGCGAATGTCTAATTAAAACAAAGCATTGCGACTGTCCTATTAAAACAAAGCATTGACACACAATACAAGCAAGAGAGTGAACAGTTAGTCATGTCTAAGATGTTCAAAACTAAGGTCCAGCTACGGTTGGCAAAAAAATTAGGACCAAAGGGTCAGTATTAGTGGGTAAAAATTGGTGGGAGTGTCAACTGCATCATCGTTCAAAAATTGATACATGTTCATAAGAGTCAGCAAGGACAATGAGATCAATCCTAACATCAGTCAATCAATATATCAGTAGTCGCAACAGTCTCGCCTCAAACTAACAGTGGTTCTCGGATGGTACCCTCGTTCCCTTTGCTTGAACCACGAGACAGGATTCCAGGAAGTTGTGAATGGACTTTCAACTTCACTTTCATTGAAACCACTGGCAATAAAACCACACTACAGACAAGAGGATTAATCATTCCTTATAATCTAGAGAAATTAAATACAAATGTAGATTTGGACCTAAGCTCTACCAATTGGGGTGACGGTTTAATAAGAATACGAGCTGTTGTTTGTGGGAATATTTACATTCGATATTGAATATTGTCAATATTTTAACCCAACTATCTTTGTATTGAATTCGTGTCAATTGAAATTAAATAATTCACAACACCGTCATATCTTTGAACTAATTTGCTGTTGATATCATTTTGTATTTCACATCCTGGTATTTTGTTTTATAATGTGTACATGTTATAACGTATAAGGAAAAAAAACCAATGTGTCCTAATATAACCAATGCTTTCAATGATTCAATTTACTCAATGACGACCTTCAACAACCACAAAATTCTTTCAGAATTTGTTAAAATATTGCTCTTTAAATGATATTGAGTCGAAAAGATGTGGTCACTGTTTTTTGGGGTTTGGGTTTTTTTGCGTTTTCTCCTCAGTCTTCTAATAAAGATATATAGGTATTAAAAAGTTGGTATACTTTTTCTTCTTCGTACGCAGTCAGACAGTAACCCTTATTTTTTCGAAAAAAGCGGGGGTCATCCTGAGGCTGTCGACACTGCCATAGAGCTTGTCTTGCAGTTCCACTGGTGATGGCCACATCTGCTCTCTCTGATCCTCGTATGTCGGGCAGTTCTGCAGCAGATGTTCAGCGGTCATTTTACCGGTACCGCACGGGCAGTCGTCGGTACGACCTATCTTCAATTTGTTGAATAGGTGGTACCTCAGTCTATTGTGGCCAGTGCGAAGTCTTCTTCTTCTTCGTACGCAGTCAGACAGTAACCATTATTTTTTCGAAAAAAGCGGCGGTCATCCTTAGGCTGTCGCCACTGCCATAGAGCTTGTCTTGCAGTTCCCCTGGTAATGGCCACATCTGCTCTCTCTGATCCTCGTATGTCGGGCAGTTCTGCAGCAGATGTTCCACGGTCATTTTACCAGTACCGCACGGGCATTCGTCGGTACCACTTATCTTCAATTTGTTGAATAGGTGGTACAACAGTCTATTGTGGCCAGTGCGAAGTCTAAAGACAACGACCTGCTCTCTTCGGTTCAGCTGGTAATAGGCATCGTTTTTGGTGTAACCAGTATGTTAGGTTTCCCATTTGGTCATGTATTTGGCTTTGATAAGCCGTTTTGACTCTTCGTACGTCACACTAGTATCTGTTTGTGGTAGTCTTGCACCTTCTTTTGCCAGTCTGTCTGCCTCCTCGTTGCCTTGGATGTTGCAGCGTGATGGGACCCACTGTACCACTACCCTTTTTGGTGTGGACTGCTGGCACAGTTTGCAGAGTGCTGCTCTTAAGTCATTAAGCTCAGTGCTTTCCTGGCTTTTTAGCGCTGTGACTACGGCGAGAGCATCTGAAAGCAGGACTATATGGCTTTCATTTTCATTGTGTCACCATTTCTTCCACTGCCGCCCTCAGTGCCTCTGCCTCCGCTCTGAAATTGCTTGTGTACTTACCAGTAGCGAATGACAGTGTTATTTGTCTGCCATTTGGTAGGTTCAGGAATGCTCCTGCCCCTCCGTTCTGTGTAGTTTTTGTTACAGAACCGTCGGTGTATGCATGGGTCCAGTCCAAGCTTGGGTAGCTTTTCGATATGAAGCTTAGGGTAGTATCTCTCCTTTCTTTTTCAGTCTGGCAGTTTTTGTTTCCAATACCTGGTATATTTTCTACCACCTCTGGAAATATTTCCTGCCTCCAGGTAGGTTTTCGTACAGTAGTGATGGGTTTTGGTGTTGTTAGTGCGTTTATGGGATCTTCGTGCATCTTTGCTTTGGCTATTTCTGCAAAGTTACTCCGCTTTAGTTTCCCATTTCCCAAATTGTTGAGTCTCTGGTGCATTGGATGGTCGGTCAGTCTTCGGAGTTTCTCTGACTGCAGCTGGGCTCTGCAGTCTCTTCTGTCAGTCATGGATTGCAGTTTTGTAATCTTTTCAAGTTCTACAATTGGCGTTGACTTCATGCCTCCTGTTATAATTCTCATGGCATGGTTTTTGAAGTTTGCTAACTTTATCGAAGTTCGCCTTCGCTGCTGTTGTCCATGCCGCAATGCCATTCTCGAGAACTGGTCTCACTCTTCCAGTGTACAGTTTCTTTAGTATGCCTTCGTCTGCTCCCCAGCTTGTGCCAGCAAGTTTCCTCATGATTGCCATTCTTTCTCTGGCTTTCATTCGGTTTCTCTCAATCTGACTTTTCCATGTCATGCGCCGATCAAATGTGACTCCCAGATAGGTTGGGTTGTCGTTTGGCTGCAGGAATTTGCCATTTAGACTTAATTTGGTATTTTGGGGTTTTAATCAAAGCGAGAATATTGTGCATGTGGTTTTCTCCTCGTTTATTTTGACCAGCAATGAGTTCGCCCACTCTTCCAGCGATGTTAGGGCCGTCTGCATCCGATTTCTTGCTATGGTGAGATTCTTTTCAGAGGTCCACATAGCCAGATCGTCTGCAAACATTGAGCTATGGACTCTTCTTGGTATATTCTCTGTAATATCGTTTATATATACCAGGAAGAGTGTGGGTGACAGTTCTTCCCCCTGGGGTACTCCCTGCTCGAGTGTCACCTTTTTGCTCATCTGCTCTTGTACTTGGACTCTGGCCGTTCTTTGTTTGAGGTAGTGGTTGATGGACTTGTACATTTTCCCATAAACATCACTTCTTCTTAGCTTGACTCTAAGTCCGTCTTTCCAGACTTTGTCAAATGCCTTTTCCAGATCCACCCAAACAGCTACTGTGTGTTTCTGTGCCTGGTAGGCATCTTCTATCTCCTGTGCTATGAGGATGACCTGGTCCTCAGTGGAACTGTGCTGTCTAAAGCCGGCTTGCTGTGGAATTAGTATTCGTTTTTCTTCCAGATGCCACATCCGTCTGGTGTTTATCATCCGTTCCATCAGCTTGCCGACACAGCTCAGTAGGCTGATGGGCCTGTATCCATTTGGATCTGTTTTGACCTTTCCTGTTTTTGGTACTGGTACAAGTACTGCGTCTTTCCATGCCTGGGGTACAGTTCCCCTTTTCCAGCTTTGGTTCAGGACCGATAGCAGTTTCCTCTTCGCTGTTTGGCCCAGCCCCATCAGCATGTCGTTTGTTATCCCGTCTTTTCCGGGAGATTTCCTTTTCTTTAATGTTCTCATAGCCTCTTCCATTTCGCGCATTGTTAATTTGGCCATCATGTGCTCTTCAGGTGCCGTATTCATGTTGTCGTGCCCCTTTAGTTCTTCGCTAATGTCTGTATGCTTATCTGCAGGGACCTCGATGTGGTTTGCTCTGGCATAGTGATCGACAAAGGCGTTTGCGGCTTTCTTACCTGTGATCAAGTTCTCGGCCTGCTTGATGGTAATTTGTTTATTTGACGGGGTTTCGTCGTTCATGGCTCTGACTAGCTTCCATAGCTTGTTCCCCTCTTTGTCCAGGTTTAGGCTTTCCGTTTTATTTTTCCAGCTTTTTCTTGCTGTTTGCTTAAGAGTGTGTTTGTATTTCGTCGTGGCGGCTTTGAGGGCGATGTTTGCCTCCATGGATTGTTCTCGCTCTGCCATGTTCCTAGCATTTGTTACTGCATCTTCCGCTTTCTGCAACTCATCATTCCAGTAGGGCTTATAGTTTTTCATAGCTCATCTTGGGATGGTTTTAGTGGCGGCTTGCATTATTGCCTTGCTTAGGCTTTCCACCATGGGCTTCATTTTGTTGTTTCGTGTGTTGATGGTTTCACACAGCCCATCTGTCAGGATTGCAAATCTGTCCCAGTCGGCTCGTTTGTAATTCCAACGTGGGAGCGGTTTTGTTTCCTGTGGGCCTACTTCCATGTCAATGGTTAGCCTGATCGGCCTGTGGTCGCTACCTGCCAGTTGGTTTAGCACCTGGCGGTCTATTTTATGGTGTATGTCCTGTGTGGAGAAGGCCAAATCTGGAGTCGAGGTGGTATGCCATGTTCTTGAATAGAAGCTAGGGCTATCCTCCGGCCCATTGATTAGGGAGAGATTTGCATCTATCTCCCAATCTTCCACATCGTCACCTCTGCTGTCTGTGTCAGAGTATCCCCATCTCTCCGAGTGGCTCTTGAAATCTCCAACTACTATGCAGTTGGAGTCTCTGACCTCCATACTCGAGAGCGATAGGTCTCTATTTGGTGGTCCGTACAGATTGAAAATGCGGAGCTCCGTCTCTTGAGCCATTATGTCAACTCCTACAAATTCTGCTTGTCCGGTGTGATTGACAGATACCGCGCTACTCGGTATGCAGTTTCTGGTCAGTATCAGGACCCCTCCTTTGTGGCCTTCTCTATCGAGACGGAAGGTCTGGTATCCTCTGATTGAGAATTTATGATTATTGCTGAGGTGCGTTTCCTGGATACATGCCACGTCAATCTTACCTTCATGCAGGTGATGTGTTAGGGAAAGTTTTTTGTTAATGACTCCCTCCGCATTCCACTGTAGTATTTTGAGGTTCTTGAGTTTTTGGTCAATAAAGGTTGCCCCATAGCCATGTGCCTTGACTCCACGACACATGGGTGGGTGACCACCAGTAGTCAAGGGTGGGCCCCTTCGAGGCGTGAGGCCCGGCACTATCGCTGCCTGGCGGGACTCCGCAGGATGAGCGCCAATCGTTTTTCTAATCGGTTGTACTGTCATCATGTTGCGATTTACGTTGCACTGTTTTGTTAGGCTTGCGGCCCCTTGCATCCGATTTCAACAGGCGTTTCTGTAGGGATGCCCTCCTTAGCCTTTGGCTGTCCCCAGCCTATCTGCAAGGCAGCAGTTGTTTATGATCAGAGTTGTCTCTCTTTTGGAAGTTGTCTTACCAGACTAACGAGTCTTCACTACTCGTGTATATAGGGTGCGGTGATGATATGTGAGATGATGTATGAGATATATGATATGGACTGGTTTACCCGGAAGAGAGGCAGTCCAGTGTGTCTGTACCCCAGGATCGTCACGTCCTGCCAGAAACGTAGCATTTGCATGTGAGTGGGGTATCTCTTTCTCCCTTTATTTTCTTGGCTTCTATGCAGGGATGGTACGCCTAGCATTCCCCGCCACCTGAGATGTTGACACAGTGGGGCAGGTGTGCAATGTCCGCTGGTCTGCATCTCTTCTGCGTCCATTGGTATGGCTGATAGCGTACAGAGGTAGATATCGAAGCAGAAGTGCATTTAACCAGGGGACAAGCCTGGTAATGTCACGGAGATGTTGTTCGCCTGGTCTGCGGACATATCTCGTGGTCAAGGAGTGAGTCTCGACAGTTCACAGTGAGGTGGCTGCTCTACTGTTTTCGATACCTCGACCAGGAACTAAGTCTTATGTTGGTGGTTTCGCACCCCATCGCCGTATAGGGTGAATATCGAGCAGTTATCCGCCAGCTTTGATCAGCGGATGGAAGAGACTTCTTTCTGTGGCTCGACCTGGTAGGGTTGAGGCGCGATCCCCAGGTCCCGACCATATCGAAGCCTCTCATTGCAGTGGTGCTGAGAATTTGGTCGGGATTCCGGCTAACAAGTGTCCGGCCGTTATCCCTCACCTGGTAGCTTATCAGCCTGGTACGTGAACCAAATGTCTGCGGTTCCTCTCGAGTTGAGCAGGATTTCCGTAGCAACGCCCTGTCATTTGTAGGGTAAAACTGACCTGTCTTCCGATGGTCTATTTCCAGCACCCGTTCATTTTTTGGCCAGGACGAATTAATCGAGGGCTTTTGTTTGTCCGTGACCAGGTATCTGGAGCCTGCGGTTTCCGCGGTGTTAAGGCACGGCTTCCGTAACGATCCTTCATAAGAAGGTTAGAGAGCTCACCTGTCTTCCGTGGGTCTAATACCAGCACACGTTCACTATTAGACCCAACGAAAGTGCTCTCGATTTGTCAGTCGTTCTACATTGTTTGCGTCTTGAGTCAAATTAAGCCACAGGCTCCACTCCTGATAGTGCTCTTCCGTCAATTCCTTTTTCAAACACTGGAAGCCGACCAACCGAGCCACAGAGGGCATAACCCCAGATTTCTGAGGGTCTAAATCCAGCACCAGTTCCATATTAGACCCAAGGAAAGTGGTCTCGGCATGTCAGTCATTTCAGTGTTGGCAGTGTTGAGTCAAATTAAGCCGCAGGGTTTTTTTTTTGGCGTTTTTTCCTCAGTCCTCTAATAAAGATATATAGGTATTAAAAAGTTGGTATACGTCATATTACTGTTGTAATGAACACCTGTATTTTTCATTGTATTTCTTCTCAGCTGTCCAAATAACAAACATGTTTTATGATAACAGAGAGGAACTGGCGTTGTTGCTGTTGTTTTTGTTTTTCTTATTCTTCTTTTTTAGGGGTACTTTTTGGGCTTCTTTTATGCTCCAAATGACTCATGGAAAAACCTCTTCAGATGACTGGTTTTGGAGAGGTGTGATTTAATACTGCAGCTTTTCACTTTATACCATGTCAGCTACGAGAGCTACTGCAGTGGTGGTTTCTGTGGCAATATATTATACATGATAATGTTGCTAGCTTCACACACAACCCTCTACTGTCGCCTTTTAGGGAGCTTACACTGGGCGTATTCTTTCTTAGACGTAACCTGGCTAAAGGAACCCAAATCTCAAACACCTGGCACAAATGTAACGAATCCCACACTCCGCCTTTATTAACAGCAGTAAGGTAAAGGTTGAGATAAACAAATAAGGGGCTAGGAGCAGTCACTTGTAACAAAACGTGCAATGTTGCAGAAATATTGTATAAAGCAAGTAGGGTGAATATCCTGTAACAGGCCATGGCAATCCGATTTCCTGGAAATTTATGAGCTCTCGGGACACGGATAGTCCATTATATAATTTGGAGAGGAAATTGTGATATTCTGAAGCCATCCCAGTTAATGAGGTATACTCGGTTATTTACGGGCGTTTAGTGCATGAATATATTCCGGATTATCAATTGCTTACCCAATTGGATTTAATCTTCAATCTATTTTTTTTATCAGAAATCATAAATGATCAGTTTATTTGACACGAACTGCAAAACGTAAAAGTGCTCGACTATTTATTAAAGCTCTTGACTGAATGCGAGAGATTATTATTTTCACAAGGTAAAAAGTCGATAAAGTGGGTCAAGGGTATGACGACTATCAATGAATCAATCGAAGCCTTTCAACTTTTGCGAAGCATAAATCCTCAACAAACAATCGCCATGAACTTCGATTAGCGGATAGCCGCTCCAACTCTGCTCTACGATAGAGACATGTATTCATATGTGGACACGTTCGCTACAACCTGTGATATGTTCGACCTCCTTTCAGCCTGTCCCTAGTGACGTATATGATGACAGAGCTATCATAGTCAAGAAAAAGCGTCTCCAGGCAGTGGACAATTTTACTTATATTTGCAGAACTCTCTTCAGGGAGAGACTAACAATGATTCTGAGGTCAGAAAACACAATCTTCGAGGCTAGTGTTGTTTTTGAGAGGCTACAAGATAGCGTGTGGGATTGGAGCAGGCTCAACCTTGATAAAAAACTCAAAGTCTTCCGCGCCATAGTTTTCACCTGCCTTCTATTTGCCAATGAGAGGTTTACATGTAGCGCGGTCATCAGAGACACCTTCACTGCTGAGAAACGCTGTATCTCCGATGCTGGTAGAAGACATAGTGCGCGAGGACAAAACAACTGACACTGACACGTCCAGGTTTGGCAGGGCCTTATATGTTATATATGTTGACGGGAATTATGTGCCAGAACTGATCTATACAGCCAGTCCCGGACTCACCGGTGAGGGGCAACTCAACATGTCTGGTTACTGAGGTCATCATCGCTTGCAAAAGACGGCTATAATAATAATTATTATGATCATAGTCATTATTATCCACGACCAGCCAATGCTCTCTCTAGTTGCCTGCACTTGCCGAATCCGTGTGTGTCGAGTCTACCACTCTTTCACTTTCCCATCGGGCTCCAATACAGACACAGTAGAGCAATGCTACAAGTATCATAATCTCACGGTGTGCCCTATCCGTCCACATCGTCTCTTCACCCATTGCACCACAGATAGTTGGTTCGACCTGCACCACAGGTCGACATTTGTGACACTTTCATGCCACATCAAAGACACAATTCTGCTCCGGCTGCCGTCCACGAACGTCTACATCATGCTTGTTATCTCCTTCTATTGTGCGCCATGCCTCTGAACCGCAGAGCAAAACTGATTTGAGGTTTGAATATCTTCGTCGTCGACATTTCTGCTCGGAATCTCCAGAGTTTTACGAACATAATAAACTCTGCGGTGCTTTCTGGATTCTTAAGAGGATATTGTTCTCTTCCACACTAATATCTTCTTTTTTTTCTTCTTTTTTTTTTTTTTTGGGGGGGGGGGGGGCGCGAGGTTGCCTACTTTGCTGCTCGGCTAAAGGAGCACATTCTAATATTAGAGGAGAGCAGTGTCCAGCATAATCGGGACAGTCTCACCCGTAATTGTTCTCGCCTCTCTTGCTCGAAGCCCTAACCTCTGAGACCATATATCGAGACTATTTGTCTTTGTAGTTCATCCCGGCTCTGTGACAGAAGGGTCAAGTCGAAATCTGCCTGTCGACTGTGCACAATGTATGCTATGATCCTTTGCTACTATCCTTCTTTTCATGATCCAGTGGTTAGACAGTGTAGAGAGGAAAACTGACAAGAGGCGTCCATGCCACCCACCCGTCTTTATCTTGAATAACTTGTACAACTGACCTTCTATCCCCACTCTACATTATATGCTGTTGTAGTGGCTCTACGATCATTCTACATTATATGATGTTGTAAGTCTTCTGTCACCACTATACATTGTATGATGTTGTAAGTCTTCTGTCCCCGCTCTACATTGTATGATGTTGTAAGTTTTCGGTCACCGCTCTACATTGTATGTTGTTGTCAGTCTTCTGTCACCACTATACATTGTATGATGTTGTAAGTCTTCGGTTACCACTTTGCATTGTATGTTGTTGTAAGTCGTCTGTCCCCACTCTACATTCTATGTTGGGAGTTTTATGTCACCACTCTGCATTGTATGCTGCTGTAAGTCTTCTGTCACCACTAAATATTGTATGTTGTAAGTCTTCTGTTATCACTCTACAGTGTATGTTGTTGTTATGACTTCTGAATCATTGTAAAAAATGTTTGAGACACCCCATAGTGGCCCAGCAGTTTCCACTTTGACTCCCGGTCTAAACTGCCGAAATCCTTATCGTAGTCCACAAAGCCAATCCACACTCTGGCGCACTATAAACCACAAGATAATAATCTAAGGTTCTCCGACATGTTAAACAGTTTCAGTAACGATAGTTATGAGTGACACGAAAACCAGTAAATATCAACATCCTCAACCAGCTCTCTCTTTTCGTTACTTTAGAAAATAAGTACTACCTCTGCTGTTAGCCTCCTTGCAGTAAGCCTGTGACAAGGCCTGTTATCAACTGTTACGAAATTCAATGTCGATATAAAACTAGGTAATAACGTGACACGGTAACAGGCCAACTAAAGGAGCGATCATTGGCTACTGAATCCTTTGACAGGGTCGAAGAAATCTTGTGAAAACAGGATTTGACAAGCCAAGAGAGACCAGGGTTGCCCAAGAAAAAAGATATGAAACAGAAAGACAAGTTGGGTGAGAAAACAAAGAACCTCAGAGCTATTCGAATGCTCACTTGACATATTACGGTGGCGGAATTTGATTATCACTACCTTAAGGCGAGATACAGTTCTGATATATGTGTGTCCATCCTGAGACCTGGTAACGATTACTTAAGGTTTGTCTTTTGAGAGCCGCAGTGCTTGACAGAAGATGGCTCACTCACTTGAGAGCTGCGAATGGGTCAAGAATACTGCATTATCCTATACTTTTACCACCATTACAATTAGCCACATTTGATTGAGATCTCAACGAGAAGACTTATGTGAAGTCGTCTTAGTAGTCAGCTGTTGTAGATTGGTCAGCTACGGTACTAGTGGTCATCTTCGGTATGAGTGGTTCATCCGGTGTGGCACTGGTCAGCGACCGAAGGAGGGGTCGGTCTTTGTAGGAGGGGTCAGCTGCTGAAGGAGGGGTCAGCTGCTGAAGGAGAGGTCTGCCACAGTAGTAGTGGTCAGCCACAGTAGAAGTGGTCAGCTGCTGTAGTATTGGTCAGCTGCTGTAGTAGAAGTCATCCACAGTAGTAGTGGTCAGCCACAGTATGAGTGACTGGTCGAGTAGTTTGGATGTCAGCCTCTTACCACAAGGCATCCATTCGAATTCTCAGTAGATATAGTGTTGTTTGTCTAGTGGACGGAAACAAAAACCGATTGTACAGAACGAGGCGGCTGCTAGGACAAGCAGCCTTTATTCATTAGCCATGTCAAACCTTCTGGCTGATCTCATCAATGAGAGAAGATACAGTAGTGGTAGTTTTGTTATATGTATAAGTCGTTCTCGTGACACAGTGTTTTACACAATAATGTCGTCCCATCCACAACCCTAGTTAGTTGCCTTTAACGAAATGCGTAGTAGTGACCCTATTCGTTCCTTTCATCTAAAGTACCAAGGCGTAGCCTTAGTACGTCTCATATGTATTTGTTTGTTTATACACATAAAACTAAGGCTCACGAGATACGTGAACAAACTGACAGGAAACATTTCTACAGGAATTGAAACGCAAGACGATCAAGTCCCAATTGGCTGACTTTCATTGAGAACCTGAAGCGTTTCTATTTTACTGTAAAAATAGCAGGAAACATGTCATAGTCGTGAAGAGCACTCGCTTAACAAATTGTAAATGGGTACCTAACAGTCAGGGTTTGGGAAGGCAATCCAGAGAGGTAGAGAACTGGTCACACCCCCCCCCCCCCCCCCCAATAGCTGAGACCAAGCACAGTACACCTTGCTGCATGTCCCACTTGAATGTTCTGTTTGCTATGTGTCCTTGCTGTGAAAAGTCCATCTATTTTGTTGATAGCGTGTTTTTCCATTACAAAGAGCTTGTGGGTGTACTCAATAATTACTATCTATTGAACGCTGATTTCAGGTATATACTTTATACTAAAAGAACGAATGGCCGAGCGGTTAGCGTACCAAAAGTTTTATAGTTAGAAAGACACAGTTTCAAACACCTTTAATGATATAGACTCGCAAATAAGAGTTATGTTTACTTCTTTAATGTATAAAATATATTTGTTAAAAATTATTATCAAGTTAATTTTCCAATTTCTTTGACAACATTCGAGTAGATAGAGCTGACAAAAATATTGCTGCGTGCCCCGGCAGTCCCCATGCAGCAAGCAGCTGTTTGATATATATATACCGTGTCCAACAGCGCTAATATTTATAATTAAGGACGAGCGCGAGTTTGGCCCTAGTGTCTCAACGTGAAGGGACCAGGTTCTCGTCTCAGTCACAGTGTGTTCCATTCTACCCGGACTAAACAGATACCTTACTGACACTTAAAGAGGACATAGCAGTGGGAAATTATCTTTCCACCTTAGGAAGATCTGAAACTAACAAACATGAAGTTTCACAAACATCATCCCACACAGTTGATTATGTAACATGACAAATTTGATCTGCTCCCGAAAAAGAACACATATTTCCGGTGGTTGAAGACGGTATCTTACAGGACTACTTTCATCTGTTTCCGTAACAATGAACACATACTTCCGGAGGTTGAAGCCGGTATCCTACGTTAAGAAACTACTTTGATCTGTTCCCGTAGCAAAAAAAAAACATTCCTGATGGTTTTAGGCCGTTATCTTACATGACATGACTAATTTGATCTACTGGTCGTAACAACCACACACATCTTCTCCAGTTTTAAGATGGTAGGTTATGTTTACTGTATCTTATCCAGTGTGTGTGTGTGTGTGTGTGTGTGCGTGCGTGCGTGCGTGTGTGTGTGTGTGTGTGTGTGTGTGTGTGTGTGTGTGTGTGTCTTTATAGGTTTGTTTCTATCCATACGTACAAATGCAAATTGAAATGGTGATGTATTCCCGCTATATCAATAAATACATGCATAGTACATTGTGGAGATAGGGTCATTTAATACATTCAAAAATAGATTGGATGCACTTACTTTTTTTAAAGACTATATTGAGTGGAAGAGACTGGTTGTATACAGATTCTGCAGTCTTCTAATTCAGCATAAAGAACTTACGTTATAATTACAGTAATAACCAACGGTAATAGTTGTATAGTAACATTACTATGTCATAGGTACAGTAGTAAATTCAACAATATCCTTAATACTTTACCCAAAACCAGTTCATGTATAAGAGCATCACACTTGCAGCCGCAAGATTTTCACTAACAGCGGTCTTGGTCGTGACATATATGATAAGCACACGTGATAACTAGCGCATATCTTTGAGAAATATCTGGCCAATAATCACAATTTTATAGGATTAACAAATAATAGAAATGGTGATAAATGGGTCACACTAAGGTGAAAACAACCATATAACCAGACAAGGGCTGGATTGGAACTCATGGGAGCAGAATAAAATAGGGAGCCCAAAGACGACATGACGAGGATTTGAAGGAGGAGGAGAAACTGAAATAATAATAATGTTCGCCCAAGCATCTACGGCCCGTTGCATCGATCGACCACTACCACGTCCTGCTGATGAGGCTTGTGGTCAAACCTCGTTCAATGCCGAAGGTGTGACTGTTATCTGGAGGAGCCATGTAGAACGGGGGCGGCTCCTCCAGCGCCTCTAGTCGGCGGGTGGGAGACCGTTGTTACACATAGCTGAATTGGACATGATCTGGTGAGCCGGAACTTCCTGCACCAGGCCAACCAAGTGACCAAACACAGACAGGCGGCTGCGGACCAGAGTGACCGAGATGGAGGGAAGGCTGGTCTTTGCAGAGACCTCGACATTACGGACGAGATCGAACCAAGGGATACCTAGGAAGCGTCGCTGGTTGCGCATATGGAAAGCATCGAGTCTTGATATGTCCTGTTTAAGTAGGGTCCAAGTCTCTGAACCATACAGGAGGGCAGGAGTCACACACGTCTGACAAATCAGGTCATAAGTTGAAAGCCATTCTATTTGAAATCGTATTGATCTGAAGAAGCCTGGGAATGGATAGAGTGGGACTGTTACAGTCATATCTTTATGCCCTTTAGTAAGTAGAATCGACATCACCGACATGATGGCAGACCAACAAGTGCTCAATTTCATTCAGCATATTACAAAGGCTGTGTTTACTGATGGGTTCTTATTGTAACAGTTCCGTGGGGAAGCAGATACGTTGGAACTTAGCAACTTATTCTCAGAGTAAAGTAATATGATATTTAAACTCAGATAGAAGTAGGTCAAGGTAAGGTAACGTACATTGTGCAATCGTTTAGAAAGCGGGGTTTCGATCTATAACACGAGCAAGGGTGAGAAGTGAGAAATGTTTACTGCGGTGAGTTGGAGACTGTTGTAAAATGTGTAAGGGGAATGCTGGACCAGCTAATTTGCTGTATTAACTAGTCACAGATGGGGGGAGGGGGGGGGGGTAAAGATATTGAGCGACACGTGTATTGACGTCAGGCTGTCACATTTAGATTGACACGGTGACAGGATAATCTGTGAAGTTAGTAGGACTTGAGAAGGGAGGAACTAGATAGACTGGCAAGTGAATGACACTGACTGCTGACCAGTCAGCGGAGCAAGAACATAGGTACCTCATGATTATCGGTCATGTTTTAGGGATGAACTAAGATACTAATAAAAAATTGAGGCAATGCTCATTTGACATAGAGATAGCTTGACAGAAGACTAACCGGCTATGCTCCAGACCTATTGCACTTGTGTCAATTTGGGGTGAATGGTGGCCCTTCTGTACCGGTGACACGAGCGAGAAATCTGATCAGTTGGAGAGACAAAATGAAAACGTTAATTGTACGATCAGGTGTGGCAGACACCTGGGAAACAATCCCGAAGAGAGGTAACTCGTACACACGATTCAGTTCAGGACAACGCATCTGTTGTCTTCACATCCATCAGATCTGCTGAGACCAAAATTAGCTCAAACGAGGCGAAATTATTACCTGAATCCTCAGAGAGCACACCCATAAAACATCATGAGGGACTTTTAGTTTCATATGAACCAACGATTAGAAGATCTGCTGAAACGGCAGATTAGGCACATCACCAACTGCCTAGGTGCACTACGAGACCACGAGACTAGATTGGGATAAAATAAGTAAAATTGTAGATAATAGAATTAAGTAGAAGACAATAGAACTAGGTAAAGATCCAGGAGTATCATCCAAGCTCATGCTGACCCATCTTTGAGTTATAAAGTTGTAGCTATATTTTGTGTAGTTAGTTTTGAGACTGTTGTAAATGACTAGACTTGTAATAAATGAATTATCTAGTTTTTTAATTATTATTTTTCACATACGTTTTAGTCTTTTATATGTTGATGTCGTGTAGGAAGTATAACTGCAATTAATGAGATACGTCACAGAGTAAGTGTGAGTGAAAGAATATTAAAGAGAAGAATTGATAATGCTATTACATGATAGTGTCAATTTGTCCATGTGACCAGGATTGCTAACTCATTTACACTATATCTTGCTAACTGTGTACAGTCCACAACCGGCAGCTTCCCTTTCGTGACACACTCTTGGTTACAAGCTCACGCAGTCTGAGCGTTGTTCGTTCATCGATTATATTATCTGAACCTAACAGACGGTTATTTATGGATTTTTGTTTTTCCCCGATATCCGTATCTAATTTCCCCACTATTAATGCTTTAAAACCCTGAATATCAGTTCTGTCATTGTCCTGAACTCCTTATTGACCTGAACAATAGATATATTCAAGTTGCTGATGGCTTACGGATTCACTGTTCTCTATATACTTATGCAGTAGCTATCCTTTCTGAACCTAATGACAAACGGTCTGAGAGTAGACCACAATAATACCCCCCCCCCCCCCCCCCCGCCCTGATAAACGGGAACTCAGAGAGGCACATAAGAGCCAATGTAACTGCCTCAATCTCCATTCACATTTTGGGTATTGCTGTCATGTATTCTCTGCTCCGCTGCACATCGACTTTTGTTCTCTTCGAAACAGACAGGCTTGATCCTGATATCTCCCCACACAGCACTGCCCCATAGTTATGTGCAACAGGATTATCGTCTCTAGCGCTTTCGCATTTATGGTGAACATTTACATAATCAGAACAAATGGCTCAGTGATGTACATTTTTAAAAAGGTAGAGTGACGCGCTGGATCTCTGTGCCATTGTGGCACCGGGTCTATAGGTTCCGTAATACTGCTGCAGACCTTCCATTAATGCACTAGTAAATGCATAATCAGCTGGAAGGAACCTATATCCCTGCATAAGAAACTGAAAAGTAATGTCAAACGCATTGTGCTGACTGCTGCGTTAGTTAGTTATTAGTGTTGAAATCCGATTGCAATCAAGGAAGATTCAAATGTAGCTCCATACAGAATCTACAATACAAAATAAATTCTGTAACAGCAACGATCCCCTATAAATTCCAAGTTTCAATTGAATATATTCTGATATCTAAAACATGGCTAGCGACAATTCTAACTGCGCACTGGCACAAAGTTATGTCTCGTATTAGGGACTACAGATCTCACGAAAGAAATATATTTGGGTCTCTTTGTGGCAGGACTCACAAAGAAGGTAATGAACCTATATCAATTTCGTCCAAGTTAGAATCAATCGCGATCGCTGCAGGGAATTTGAAGATGTTAGTTGTATGGTTATATTAGCTTTTAATTAGGTACTGAGATATGGTTTATAGCCAGGGTCTCAAACTCGCGGCTCGCGGGTCAATTATGGTTCGCCAAGCCAGTCTCTTTGACCCGCGGCGTGATTGGTTTTTAGTTAAATGATAAGGGATACAAAGATTGTACAAGAATTTAGGGCATTATTTACTATAAAAGAGAAACCTTCATGATTCAAAAAACAGAAATATGATCTAACTACTGAGAATACATTGATTAAATGTGAGTTTACGTTACACATCATAGATATTATAACAAGGGACATCTCATCATACTAGAGGGTGTGAACTTTATAGAAGAAATTAAACAAGAAGAGCAGAGCAAGCACATTCAATTACATGGAAAAAGCAAAACATATTAAAAAGCAATACATCACCATAGGTGTCAATCATGTGCACTAAGCTTCATTGCAGTTCAGTTCATCCCGTAACCCATCAGGTCGTTGGGGCACACATGAAGACATGAAAATCCCACGCCAACCCTCTCTGTCTGTCCGGGCTGCGACCGATCCGGTATAATAGATTTCGTTTTTTGTCCTCATGTGTGATTCTTAGGCTTGAAATCACCTGGCGGCGCCCATCTCCTCTCCAAGCTGGGGTGGGCCAACATCTGCAAGTAATCTGAAGGACCCGTCCCCCCAGGCGAGCCATTGCCTCGTTAGCCTAGAGCCTCACGGTTCTAGTTGCACACTAAGCACTAAGCTAGTACTTAGTAATCGTGAAACATATTTAAGTTTCACTTGATCCAACTGATAGTCATGTCAGCAGGTCTTCAGCAAAATGTTGGCAGGGGTCTTTAATATTTAGCCCTTCCGTTAGCACTCGCACCTTTTTAACAAACGGATAGAAAAGTTTTCCTTTACTGGGTAAAGGTCACAGATTCTTAAACTAAGTCATGTTTCATGTATGATAGAGGAAGTCCACACATTTGTTTCTTCCGGCAGCGATAGTTTTCCTACGATTACAAGAACTGTTAAAGACATGAGGCATCAAGCATAAATGTGGCTATACAGAGATGACCATCCCGCTTACATCAACCCTTCTTCAACCCGGTGGTAGGGGGTGTTTTATTAGCTTGTACTAAATGCGACCGACAATTTATGACTCCGATTAGCCTATCTAGCCATCTTCAAAATAATGCGAACGGTGGATGTTGACAAAGTGGTTCTCATCGATTACGATGGACGAACACAACAATAACTGTTTATAGTGTCTGGGGAAACCATCATTTCTAAAGTTAGCGGAATTCATAGCCATAAACTGCATTACCATTTTTCCAAGATATATCTTCTAAACACAGTGTTAGTGTAATCATTTATTTTGATTGATTGGCATCCTGTCAGTCTCGAGAGACAATGGACTTCACGCTAGAGAAAAGTCAGTCAGTTGTTGCCCTTGCTTTTGCCGCACACATCTGGGGTCTGTATTTTCCCGCATCCTGTCTACCCCTGCCTGCAGACCAACACACAAAGCCTGCCTACAGCCGGGTCTGTCCTTGACACATCCTGTCTACCCCTGCCTGCAGACCAACACACAAAGCCTGCCTCCAGCTGGGTCTGTCCTTGACACATCTTGTCTTCCCCTGCCTGCAGACCAACACACAAAGCCTGCCTCCAGCTGGGTCTGTCCTTGACACATCCTGTCTTCCCCTGCCTGCAGACCAACACACAAAGCCTACCTCCAGCTGGGTCTGTCCTTGACACATCTTGTCTTCCCCTGCCTGCAGACCAACACACAAAGCCTGCCTCCAGCTGGGTCTGTCCTTGACACATCTTGTCTTCCCCTGCCTGCAGACCAACACACAAAGCCTGCCTCCAGCCGGGTCTGTCTTTGACAAGTTCCTCCCAGTTGCAAGTGTTCATATCCAACGCTTTCAGGTCACGCTTGAAAACATCTTTGTAGCGGAGGAAGAGTCTGCCTTTGTTACGCTTGTCCGTGGTCAGCTCACCGTGTAGAATATATTTTTGGTATTCGCTCATTCTCCATTCTGCGGCCCTGGCGAAGGATCGTAATTAAACTGAAAATCTGTGCGCCGTCCAACACGTCGTTGTTTGTCACTTTGTTACTCTTTGAAATTCCAAGTATGCGTCTAAAGCAACGCATATGGACAGCATGTAGCATTTTTTCGTGTGAGGCATACAGAGTCCATGTTTCAACTGACTTCTAAAAAGAGAAAACTCGTTGAAAAAGGGATCTGGTTCAAAATCTAATATGTCTTCAAACAATAAATGTGCTTAAATAGTAAAATATTCGTGGCTACTATAAAGAATGCATGACCTGGCTTATAATGATGTGACTGGATTCATAAAATAGGAAACAGTTCTCAAACCGAAACAAGCATTTCTCAACCAACAGAATGTCTTTTAAAATATTAACAAGTCAAGTGAACATAAAGGCAAGCAAGTTTCTTCTTTTTTTAAATTCTCAAAACCATTAACAGAAGGTCAATTTATTAACAAGTGCCTTATTAAGAGTGCCTTTGTTAAGAGCGTCTTGTTTAGAGTGTCCTGAACAGCCTGAAGAAATTATGGCAGAGCACCAACAAAACGATAAAAGTAAAAGTCCTGAGAGCCTGTGTTTTTCCTGTGGCAGCTTATGGCTGTGAATCATGGACGACTACCAAAACTTCTAGACAAAGAATCGAATCCTTTGAGTCAAAATGTTACAGAAAGATCCTCAGAATACTCTGGGCAGAGATCAGAACAAATGTAGACATTCGGTAAGAGTTGAGCATAGAGAAAAACTGGTTTATCAATTCCATTTTGGCTAGAAAATGCAAATACTTTGGTCACATCAAGGGACACAACGGTCTTGAGAGAACGGTGATGGAAGGTATGCTGCCAGGCAAAAGAGGAAGGGGTAGACCAAGAAGACGATGGCACTAAGATATCCAGGAATGCCTAAGTATGACAGTGGCGGAAGCTGGTGTTTTGGCAAGGGAACGAGTTTCTTTCAGACAGACTGTGACGGGAGCGACGTTCTACAAAGGACATGCTACATGATGATGTTAAAACTAGTCAAGATCTTTGTCTAATTAAAATAATATATTTGAAGGCATCAACCTATCCGCTAATACCTGATGTATACACAATTAATAAGCTAGCAAGTAAAGTCAAGTAACAATTGATTCTAAATTTTGAAAACCTTGGAAATATTTTAAATTCTTCTTGACGTGAGTACATATGTATATGTCATTGCGCAGTGTGTAACGTTTATAAGAAATATATATGTCAGTTACAATATAACTGAAGAGTTTCTAGATTTAATAACGCTGATTGGTACCACAACTGAACGTCATGGACTCAAAGAGCGTCTAGAAAAGGCATCATTAACTTAGAACAAATTCGTATCCGTGGCAACCGATAGTGAACCAGCAATGTTCTTTGAAAATGTTGGCGTTGATGGGCTTATAAAGTTCAAACTGAAAAGTGTCAGTCCCAGGAAATAACTACACAAGTATCAATTACATGTTGCACCAAGAGCCTATGTGTGGAAAAAATCAAAATGAAGGAAGTTAAGGCCATTGACGTTAAAAATGTCCATTTAATATGTTCCAAAGGACTAAGATAATTCACCTCTTTTATTGAAAACATTGAAAATGGAAATGGAGAACTTTTGTATTGCACTGGAGATAAGTGGTAGCGACGCGGACAAATTTTGTATCAGACTGCAGTTAAATGGAAAAGACGCGAACATATTTTGTATCAGAGTGGAGTTAAATGGAAAAGACGCGAACATATTTTGTATCAGAGTGGAATTAAATGGAAAAGACGCGAACATACTTTGCATCAGAGTGGAGTTAAATGGAAGAGACGCGAACATACTTTGCATCAGAGTGGAGTTAAATGGAAGAGACGCGAACATACTTTGCATCAGAGTGGAGTTAAGTGGAAGAGACGCGAACATACTTTGCATCAGAGTGGAGTTAAATGGAAAAGAGGCGGACATATTTTGTCTCAAAGTGGAGTTAAGTGGAAGAGACGCGGACATATTGTGTATCAGAGTGGAGTTAAGTAGAAGAGACGTTGACATATTTTGTATCAGACTGGAGTTAAGTACAAGAGACGCTGACATATTTTGCATCAGACTGGAGTTCAGAACAAGAGACGCTGACATATTTTGTATCAAACTTGAGTTAAGTGAAAGAGACGCGAACATATTTTGTATCAGAGTGCAGTTAAATGGAAGAGACGCTGACACATTTTTGTATCAGACTTGAGTTAAGTGAAAGAGACGCGGACATATTTTGTATCAGAGTGCAGTTAAATGGAAGAGACGCGGACATATTTTGTATCAAAGTGCAGTTAAATGGAAGAGACGCTGACACATTTTGTTATCAGACTTGAGTTAAGTTGAAGAGACGCGGACATATTTTGTAACGGGATTGATTTTTTTCACATATAAAGGGGATTGAGATATTCACGAAAATTGGAATTGGTATGTTTCTCATTTCTTTGATTCAAACTGATTCTGTAACCTGGTTGATCACGTGAATGCATCGATTTTGAATCTCCAGGCAAGAGCATGGTCATAACACAGATGCATAGTTGTGTAGTCATTCAGTCAAGCTCACTTTGTGGAAAAAGCAGCTGCTCTTTGTAAATTGTCAAATTTTTCTACTGTGAATTCTTTAGGGAAAGTTTAAGAAATGAAATTCTTCTTTACATATATAATCGATCACTGGCTGGCACGCAATTTGGTTTCTCCGTTAAATACTTAACAAAAACACACAAATCCCAAATTTCTTATTTTCTCTGCATCGTTTCATGTAGATATTGAGAGCTTTTCTAGGGGAATATAGACAGAGATTGTAGAGCTTCGGAGTGATACTATTTTTTACAATAAATGTTTGAACACTGGCTTTCCAGAATTCTACAAGCTCTTGCATCGAGATAGTTGTTTTATTTTTCCGGCAGATTATAGCAATGATTGGTAACATTTATATTTGTGAACAGTATTTCTCGTTACAACAGTGTTTAGGTCAAGACTCAAAAATAAACATTTGACAGCAGTAGTTAAGACGCCTCATCTCATTATATTAAATTGCAAACATTGATGTGTTGGTTAAAGAAACATTTAGACTAGCATTATCTCATTATATTACCGAACACAATTACGTATTTAACACTCTCCCCTTGACGGCAGCACCTACAATGAGATCACATTTCTATCTATCTACCTATCTATCTATCCATCCATCCATCCATCCATTCATCGATCCATCCATCCATACATCATCCATCCATCCATCCGTCTATCTATCTATCCATCCATTCATCCCCAAATCCATCTGTCCGTCCGTCCACCCACCCATCCACCCACCAATCTATCCATCCATTCATCCATCCATCCATCAATATATATCAATCTATCGCTCTATATATCTATCTATTTATCTATCTATCTATCTATCTATCTATCTATCTATCTATCTATCTATCTATCTATCTATCTATATATCTATATATTTATTTATATATCTATCTATCTATCTATATATCTATCTTCAGTCTGCTTGTGTCGTTTGACGTCATTGGAAGATGTGACCTCCTTTGCTGCATTTATTTTTTGCAGACGAAAATCTGCTGGTGACTTAACTTAACGTCTTTATACTGGTTTAAAAGACTCTACAGAGTCTGTATACAACCAGTTTGTTGAAGTGTGGTTTTTATTGATGTGCAAGTACATCTTAATAGGCTCAAACACTAGAGATAGGTAGACCCGCAGCCAGTTAGGCGTCATCTATAGCTGCTCTTAACAAGAGCAGACCAACTGGGGAAAGACTCTGGGAGAAGTTCATTCTTCATTAGTTTGTTTTTCTGCATTTTTGTTTATTTGGTTCAGAACCTCGAGGGAGTGGGGGTGTACATCACAAGTAAATTTTGGACAATGCCCAAAAATGCCCCCCCCCCCCCCCCCCTATCCTTGCATTACTTGATGTCACTGCTAATTATGTGTCAGACATTCTAAAAACACTTGAATCTGCTACCAGACTAGGGAAAAGGAAGGAGAACCATCTGCAATGAATATCGCCAGCCACGAATAGAAGCCATCAGCAAATTATAACTCGTATTTTCAATGAAAGAAACTGAGCACCTATGAGTCTCCCTGGAGTACAGTTAAGCCAGCTAAGTTAACCAGTAAACATTGTTGTCGACCACGTAGAAATCCCTTCATTTGCCACCGAATGCTCTCGTTCATGAACATTAAATCTTCCACAAGGGAACACGATATGCAGATTATGTCTCTCAACATGCATGCATCTATTGATGGAATTTCATTGAAATGCATCTCAAATACATAATAGCAGAAATACAGACAGGGCTAAAAACACAGATTTGCATAGAGACAGTAACAGGCGTCCTTTACTAACGAGAACAACAATACAGCGAATTAGCTTAAACAAACAGCATAATGGAATAGGTAGCAAATCGAGTTAGCTGTGAGGTTTATGAACATAGATATACAACCAATTAGGTTCACGATACATGAATGGGGAAAAAGCGAATAGTTGCAGTCAAATTGAGGAAGACTGAATACATGAGAAATTGCAGTAATGAAAAACTGTATATATGAGAGGCTGCAGTCATATACAACTGAACGTACGAGTGAATGCACTCATGTAAAACTTTAAGCACGAGTGAATGTACTCGTGTAAAACTGAAAACACGAGTGAATGTACTCATGTAAAACTGAAAGCACGAGTGAATGCACTCATGTAAAACTGAAAGCACGAGTGAATGCGGCCATGTAAAACTGAACGTACTAATGAAAGAACGAGAACTACATGTAAGAGACTGGAAAACTATATGTAGAAGACTAAAGAAATACTTGTAGGTGACTGTAGAACGATATTTAGATGACTGGGGAACTATGCGTACGAGACTGTAGAGCTATATTTAAATGACTGGGGAACTGTTTGTAGAAGACTGTAGAACTACATGTTGCAGACTGGAGAACTACATGTAGGAGACTGGATAACTATATGTAGGAGACTGGGGAACTACATTTAGTAAATAAGAGAACTGCATGTATGAGATTGGAGAACTACATGTAGGAGACTAAAGAACTATATTTAGATGACTGGGGAACTAACTATATGTAGGAGATTGTAGAACTACATGTAGGAGAGTAGAGAACTACATGCAGAGACAGTAGACTGGACAACTATAGTTATATGACTGGGGAACTTAGTGTAAGAGACTGAAAAACTATATTTTGATGACTAACGAACTTTTTGAAAGAGACTTGAGAGCGACATTAAGATGACTGTAGGAGACTGTGCAACTATATGTAGGGGCCTGGGGAACTATATTTAGTTGACTGTGGAACTATATGTAGGAGACTGGATAACTACATGCAGGAAACTGGAGAACTATATTTAGACTGGAGAACTACGTGTAGGAGACTGGAGAACTATATTTAAATGACTGGAGAACTACGTGTAGGAAACTGGAAAGCTACATGCAGGAGACTGTAGAACGAACTACATGTAGAACTCTGGAAAACTACATTTAGATGACTGTGGTATTACATGTCGGATACTGGGGAAATATATGTAAGGGGCTAGAAAACGGGGTTTATGGGACTGGATTCGAAGACACATCTCAAGGTTTGTGAGGCCTTTATATCCGTTATCTAATAATGTTGTTGTCGTCCTTTCTGTACCCTCCGAAGCAAGGACTAAGAGTCCAACACGATGGTCGCCCTAGTTTATGTGTTCTCACATAACGCTCTGAAAGCTGTTGTTAGAGAAATGAGAAAATAAGATGTCCATGTAATGATTACTTCATTAGTAGCGGGAACCATTTTTAGTACACTGTTTTAGCTGGCATGACGTAGTTGCTGAAGACAACCAGACGTTAATTATCTGAGGTCATATTAATGTAAGGTCTCCGCTGTCTCAGTAGAAATCTTCCTGTACGAAGGTGGAAAAGTCTGAGAGTAATGGAGGTCTAGGATAAATCTGAAATCCGTGGATAGAAACAATGGTGAGAGGACAGGGCGGAGAGGGGGGAATGGGATAAAAAAAACAAATAAAAAAAAGGTAAAAGTTGATTAAGGTTGAGTTTAATCAAAATTTAAAAATGGGTATGGTCAGATACCGCACCGAGACGAGAACACAAACGAAACCTACGTTACGAAAAATAGACCTTCAACAGGGACAACAAATAACAACAATACTGAACTAACAAATCAACATATAAGGAAAAAATGGTCTATTTATCTGATAATTTACCCAGTCTGTCTAAGCGACTGGTTGGGTAGATGCTTGACTGAATATGGAATGGGGTGTGTGTGTATTTATTTATGTTTGTGTGTGAGATAAAGAGAGAGAGAGAGAGAGTGAGAGAGAGAGAGAGATGGGGGAGAGAAAGAAATACTTGAATGGACTTGTCATTAACGTTTTTGCCATGGATTGTACATGTCTTCTTTTCTGTTTTCACGTACGTGTATGTACATACGTGTATGTACGGATAGCAGACCAATCTCCAACATGTTATATTCTGTAGGAAGTTTTAGTTTGTTTACTTGTGCTAAGACTTAATGATCATGATATTGTGGAGAGTATTGTCTGTGAGAGTTTTGTTTTGGCCCGATCTTGATGAAAGTTTTAAGTAGTGGAAACCTGGGTCATCATCGTTTTTTAAACAAAAAAACTACATTGAAACTTTTCAAGTCTTTCAATTACAAATTACAATAGTTATTTGTTTATATACATATATATATATATATATATATATATATATATATATATATATATATATACATTCAAAGCGCTGAGTGTAACGAGCTTAGGATATCCCTGCGCTGAGGGTGCCCAACTCAGCATTGCACAAAGCTGAATGCATCCAACTCAACACTGCACTTCGAAAAGTGTCCCATGTAAATATGCCAAACTGAAACACGGCGTAACTGAAGAATACTGGACAGATCTCTGGGTCCCGTATGCTGGTGGAGATGATAAGGCGCGTAAGGGCTCCTCAAAATTGTTTTAGCTTGGTACTCGACATTGCATCTCGTCGAATACATCACCCTATCCCTTTATGGTCGAGAATGAGCCAACACTTCTTCATATTACTGAGGAAAGACAATCCACATGATTTCGCTCCCCCCCCCCCCCCCCCCCCCCATCTTCATGAATCTAGAATCTCCAAAATATCATCGCTCAGGGAAGTTGATCATTAAAAAGAAGAAAAGCATTTGATGAGTTCAGCAGAAGTGTGATGTGGCAGATCATGTCCGAGCTCGGCTGCTCTGGCAAATGTGGAACCTCTCCATGAGGTCGTTCGAGCACCTGTACTTCACAATGGCGAGACCTCTACATCAATCGAGGCCAACAACGGCGTTAACAAAAGTATGTATATTTGCCCCGACCCTGTTTAGCATATTTTCAGCTGTCTTCAATGACACCGAGTAAAACGTACCAATAACGTTACGTATGAATAGTGGTCTATTCAATCCCCGGAGACTAAACGCAAGGTAGTGGGAAACACGATATATTTAAACTTGCTTGCGAATACTGTGCTCTGAACAGTACTTTAGAACGGAATATGCGCGAGGGCATTGACCGGTTCTCTGCTACTTGTGACAGCTTTGGATTGACCATACCATCATGAGATTGGTTGACAATCGCAATTAATCTGTCGGAACAATCAAACTCTGCTATGATCTACCAAAACCCTCGCTACTGACGGAGTCTAAGGCCTTGGCTAAGTCAACAAAATTGTGTATAGGTCACAGTGATAGTCTTGGCTTCTCCTGAAGTTGACGTGCTACATATATCATGTCGATCGTCCCTTTACTCGTACGAAAACCACAGTATCGCTGTGGGAGTAGACGCTGCTCAAAGTAACCTAATAGGCGGTTGAGCAGGATTGGGGCTTAATTTTTTCCCCTATTGACAGCAAGAAGAAACCGCTGTGGCTGCAAAAGGAATTACGGTTGCCCCTTTGGTTCTTTAAGTGTGCAATGGTGGCGTCTGCCATCTCCAGTGGAAATTTCTCGACTTCCCATATACAACGAAATAGAGCATTCATTGTCTGAAGAAACAGGCGACAACCTGCTTTGTGAATCTCAGCAGGGATGGAATCTGTATGACATATATTCTGTGTATTCCATATACCATATACACGTATTTGGCGTATTGTCTTTTTGTTTTTGTATTCGAAGCGTCACCATCACGCAGACACAAAGTAATTTGTGCACGCGTAAAGTGCGGTGGGCGTAAAATGAACGCATGATAGACACAAAGATGCGTAAACACAGGAACCTAAATATAGGTGGACGTAAATTGCTATTTCTATGTGTACATCCCCGATGTAAAGTTGAATATTTGTCAATACTAATTAGAAGATTTTGTATTGTATAGAGGTTGTTGTTTTTTTTTGTTTTGTTTTTTTGTGTTCGCCTTATTTTTCTATTCCCCAAAGGCGGTGTGCGTTGCACTGTGGTTTTTTTTTTTGCGCCTGTCGACCCAGTGCATCCAAATTCAGCTTGCATTTTATGTAAGACCTGCTTCCTCCTGCATTTTCTAAGGGTTTGCTTCCCCGGGGTAACGGCCGGTGATGTGATAGAGATCGAACCCAGCACCTTCTGGTTGTGAGCCGTGTCACTTAACCACTAGCCCACGATGTCCCCATTGTCTATAGAGGTTTAACATGTAAGGTCGTCATCGTCATGTAGTATGTCCTTTGCAGAATATCGCTCACATGACAGCCTGTCTGTAGGAAACTATATCTTTCGCCAGTCTGTAGGAAACTATATCTTTCGCCAGTCTGTAGGAAACTATATCTTTCGCCAGTCTATAGGAGACTATATCTTTCGCCAGTTTGTAGGAAACTATATCTTTCGCCAGTCTGTAGGAAACTATATCTTTCGCCAGTTTATAGGAAACTATATCTTTCGCCTGTCTGTAGGAAACTATATCTTTCGCCTGTCTGTAGGAAACTCTATCTTTCACCTGTCTGTAGGAAACTCTATCTTTCGCCTGTCTGTAGGAAACTCTATCTTTCGCCTGTCTGTAGGAAACTATATCTTTCGCCTGTCTGTAGGAAACTCTATCTTTCGCCTGTCTGTAGGAAACTATATCTTTCGCCTGTCTGTAGGAAACTATATCTTTCGCCTGTCTGTAGGAAACTATATCTTTCGCATTGTCAAATCCAATGTCATCTTTGATGTCCTGAGTCCATCGTCTTCTAGGTCGACCCCTGCCTTTCTTCCCAGCGACCATTCATTCCATAACTACTCTCTCCAGTCCAGTGTGTGGCTTGAGATGTAAGGTACTTGAGCTATAAGCATCCTAAGTTAATTCTTCTTATCTCGTATATGTTTTTATTGTCTCCTAAGGGGTTTGGCATTGTTGTTGGAATATCTCCTAGATGTGCTGCTGGAAAACGCTAAGTAGCAAGACCATGACCGACATATGCAGAGTGATGCCTTTATAGTGATAGACAGCTGAAATATCACCAGGGATTGATCTGTATGGTGGACACCACATATTCGCCCCAATCACATGTCTAGCGAGGCGCAAGAGGGAAATCACATTAAGTTCATATGAAAGTTCAAAATATATACCAAGAAAGACACATTAAAACACATTCTTAGGAACGACTAGATGGATTTCCAGAACACAAAAAGAGCTTTTTGCTAAATGGCATCAGGCCTAATTGAACACAAGGATTCCAATGTGCCTAAATTGTGAGTTTGCAATTGGACAGCGGCCAAATCGGAAGCTGATTAATGTGCACGTGCATATAAGGTGACATCAAATGTGACATAAGCTGTTTCCAGAGGAAGTCACTCAGATGAAGGTTTAGAGTTCAGTTTCTGTGTCTTTCTATTGATTATCACGAGAAACAGACGATACTGCACACATCATGTGTCTTGAAAGCAGGATATCCCTTAACAGCACTTAGATAGTACACTGTAAATGACAGTGATTATAGTATTGTGGGCTTAATTGTTCATCTTACCCTACACACATCTTTTATTTAGTCTACATCTTCTTCTTCTTGTCCTACATTTACCTATTCTCAAACCTCTACTTATCCTCTTACCTCCATTTATTCTCCTGCCTGTACGTATTCTCCTATCTCTATGTATGCTAATACCTCTACTTACCTTTACTTATTCTCCTATCTGTACTTACTCCTATCCCTTCTTATGCTAATACCTCTAATTACCTCTTCATTTTCTCCTAGCTCTACTTATTCTCCTACATCTACTTATTCTCCTACCTCTACTTATGCTAATACCTCTACTTATGCTAATACATCTACTTATTCTCCTACCTCTACTTATTCTCATACCTCTACTTATTCTCATACCTCTACTTATTCTCCTACCTCTACTTATTCTCCTACCTCTACTTATGCTAATACCTCTACTTATTCTCATACCTCTACTTATTCTCCTACTTTTCATACTTTCTAAAAATTCGTACTCCGTCTATTACTTCTCCATCGTATACTACTTATCTATCTACTTACAATCATATATTACTTCTATTACTCCTCCCTTATACTACTTCTACTACGTTTACAACTTTTACTACTTTTAGTACTTCTACATCTTATACTACTTCTACTACTTATCCATTTTTTGCTACGTTTACTACTTCTATATCGAATGCTACTTCTCTTCATTTACTACTTTTATATCTTATACTACTTTTACTACTTTTCCATATTATAGTACTTCCACTATTTCTCCATTTTATGCTAACTCTACTACTTGTACTACTTTTACATCTTAAACTACTTTTACTGCTTCTACAACTTCTACTACTTCTACTACTTTTTCCTTTTACACAACTTTAACTACTTCTACATCATATACGACTTACTACTTTAATAATTTATGCTACTTCCACAACTTCTACTATTTCTACTACTTTTACATCGTATACTAGTTTTACTTCTTTTAATACTTTTACATCTTATACTATTTTTACTACTTCTACACCTTATACTACTTCTACTACTTCTACTGCATCTACATCTTATACTATTTCTAATACTTCTACTTTTTACACTATTTTTACTACTGCTCCTACATTTACTCCTACTACTTCTACTAATGTTACTACTTCTACTGTGTCTGCTACTTTTAGATCTTACACTACTTCTATTAAATTTTAATCATATACTACTTCTACTTCTTATTTTACATATAAAATTGCTTCTACTACTTTTACATCTTATACTACTTTTACATTTAATAATACTTCCACTAATTCTAATACTTTTACATCTTGTACCACTTCTATCACTTTTACATATATTACTACTTCTACTAATACTACTAGATTTGCATCTAATACTACTTCTTCTAATTCAATTACTTTTACATCTTATGCTACTTCTACTGCTTTTACATTTTATACTACTTCTACTATTTCTGCTACTTCTACTACTGTTTCATCTTATACAAATTCTATTACTTATAATTGTTTACATATTCTACTACTTCTTCTACTTCTCCTAATTTTACATCCAATTCTACTTTACTACTACAAGTTTTACATCACATACTACTTTCAGCATTTCTATTACTTTGACATCTTATAACATTTGTAATACTTTTACATTTACAATACTTCTCCTACTTTTTACATCTCATTTTGCTTCTGCTACTTTTACACCGTATACTTTTTTTTACGCCTTCTACGACATTTATATCTTATACTACTTCTACTGTCAATATATCCTATTCTAATTCTACAACATCTTCTACTTTTTTATTCTATAGTAATTCTATTAAGTCTACTATTTTCATATTTTTAAATTACCTCTATTACTAATATTTTTTTTTACATCTGATATTATTTTTAAGAGGCTTTCCATCTTATATTACTTCTTTTACTTCTACTACTTGTACTACCTCTACTACGTGTACTACCTCTACTACGTGTACTACCTCTACTACGTGTACTACCTCTACTACGTGTACTACCTCTACTACGTGTACTACCTCTACTACGTGTACTACCTCTACTACGTGTACTACCTCTACTACGTGTACTACCTCTACTACGTGTACTACCTCTACTACATCTACATGTGTTTAGATGGTTACATTGGCTATATTCAACCACCTCCAAGTACAACGTTAGAAAATGTTACTTCAAAGTACAAAGAATATACCAATTTCATTACGGAACTTAAAATGCAAAACTATTTATAGTGCAGGGTACCATGAATACACATGACTTTAACAGGACTGCCTCTACACATCCTATTATAGTTCCAGTCAGACATTAGTGTAGAAATACAAAAATGACTTCAACGGGTATGACTGTACACATCATACACAGTTCCAGATATAACACTTACAATACAAACATGGCTTTAACTGGTCTGGTTGCACACATATAGAAGGTTTTTACTCGTATAACTCAAGACTGGCTCCATATTTATCTGCGCACACCCCCTGCGCCTGAGAAGGATTCCAAGTTTCCCAGCAGCTATAGAATAATTACTTTATGGAACACCTATTGCAAGTTACTAAAAAAGTTCGTCGCATGAAAAATAATGTCTCATTTAAAATCTGAACACATTCTACTTGAAAAGTTCGTCACATGAAAAATAATGTCTCATTTAAAACCTGAACACATTCTACTTGAAAAGTTCGTCACATGAAAAATAATGTCTTATTTAAAACCTGAACACATTCTACTTGAAAAGTTCGTCACATGAAAAATAATGTCTTATTTAAAACCTGAACACATTCTTCTTGAAAAGTTCGTCACATGAAAAATAATGTCTCTTTTAAAACCTGAACACATTCTACCTGATACCCTCATCAGTTACAGCCCATTGAAGAAGATTTGGGGTAAAGCTGGGTCATTTACATATGCTGTGTTTAAGGGCACCCAGGTCAGGTAGGAAACATTCGCAGTTGATCTCGACCTGGAGGATGCATATAACTTGGAAGACTTGAGACCTTGATGCAGCAACAGTGGTAGAGGAGAACAGTAGTAGAGGAGAACAGTAGTAGAGGTTAGAGGAGAACGGTAGTAGAGGAGAACAGTAGTAGAGGAGAACAGTAGTAGAGGTTAGAGGAGAACGGTAGTAGAGGAGAACAGTAGTAGAGGAGAACGGTAGTAGAGGAGAACAGTGGTAGAGGAGAACAGTAGTAGAGGTTAGAGGAGAACAGTAGTAGATGAGAACAGTAGTAGAGGAGAACGGTAGTAGAGGAGAACAGTAGTAGAGGAGAACGGTAGTAGAGGTTAGAGGAGAACGGTAGTAGAGGAGAACAGTAGTAGATGAGAACAGTAGTAGAGGTTAGAGGAGAACAGTAGTAGAGGAGAACAGTAGTAGAGGAGAACAGTAGTAGAGGTTAGAGGAGAACGGTAGTAGAGGAGAACAGTAGTAGAGGAGAACGGTAGTAGAGGAGAACAGTGGTAGATGAGAACAGTAGTAGAGGTTAGAGGAGAACAGTAGTAGAGGAGAACAGTAGTAGAGGAGAACGGTAGTAGAGGAGAACAGTAGTAGAGAAGAACGGTAGTAGAGGTTAGAGGAGAACGGTAGTAAAGGAGAACAGTAGTAGAGGAGAACGGTAGTAGAGGAGAACAGTAGTAGAGGAGAACAGTAGTAGAGGGTAGAGGAGAACAGTAGTAGAGGGTAGAGGAGAACAGTAGTAGAGGAGAACAGTAGTAGAGAAGAACGGTAGTAGAGGAGAACAGTAGTAGAGGAGAACAGTAGTAGAGGGTAGAGGAGAACAGTAGTAGAGGAGAACAGTAGTAGAGGAGACCAGTAGTAGAGGAGAACGGTAGTAGAGGAGAACTGTAGTAGAGGAGAACAGCAGTAGAGGAGAACAGTAGTAGAGGAGAACGGTAGTAGAGGAGAACAGTTGTAGAGGAGAACAGTAGTAGAGGAGAACGGTAGTAGAGGAGAACAGTAGTAGAGGAGAACAGTAGTAGAGGGAAGAGGAGAACAGTAGTAGAGGAGAACAGTAGTAGAGGAGAACGGTAGTAGAGGAGAACAGTAGTAGAGGAGAACAGTAGTAGAGGAGAACAGTAGTAGAGGGTAGAGGAGAACAGTAGTAGAGGAGAACAGTAGTAGAGGGAAGAGGAGAACGGTAGTAGAGGAGAACAGTAGTAGAGGGTAGAGGAGAACAGTAGTAGAGGAGAACAGTAGTAGAGGGTAGAGGAGAACAGTAGTAGAGGAGAACAGTAGTAGAGGGTAGAGGAGAACAGTAGTAGAGGGTAGAGAAGAACAGCAGTAGAGGAGAACAGTAGTAGAGGAGAACAGTAGTAGAGGAGAACAGTAGTGGAGGAGAACAGTAGTAGAGGAGAACAGTAGTAGAGGAGAACAGTAGTAGAGGAGAACGGTAGTAGAGGAGAACAGTAGTAGAGGAGAACAGTAGTGGAGGAGAACAGTAGTAGAGGAGAACAGTAGTAGAGGAGAACAGTAGTAGAGGAGAACAGTAGTGGAGGAGAACAGTAGTAGAGGAGAACAGTAGTAGAGGAGAACAGTAGTAGAGGGTAGAGGAAAACAGTAGTAGAGGAGAACAGTAGTAGAGGAGAAAAGTAGTAGAGGAGAACAGTAGTAGAGGGTAGAGGAGAACAGTAGTAGAGGAGAACAGTGGTAGAGAAGAACAGTGGTAGAGGGAAGAGGAGAACAGTGGTAGAGGGTAGAGGAGAACAGTAGTAGAGGAGAACAGTGGTAGAGGGTAGAGGAGAACAGTAGTAGAGGAGAACAGTGGTAGAGGGTAGAGGAGAACAGTAGTAGAGGAGAACAGTGGTAGAGGAGAACAGTGGTAGAGGGAAGAGGAGAGCAGTAGTAGAGGAGAACAGTAGTAGTGGAGAACAGTGGTAGAGGAGAACAGTAGTAGAGGAGAACAGTGGTAGAGAAGAACAGTGGCAGAGGGAAGAGAAGAGCAGTTGCAGAGTAGAACAGTGGTGGAGCGGAACAGTAGTAGAGGAGAACAGTGGTAGAGGAGAACTGGTAGAGGAGAACAGTGGTAGAGGGTAGAGGAGAACAGTGGTAGAGGAGAACTGGTAGAGGAGAACAGTGGTAGAGGGTAGAGGAGAACCTTGGTAGAGGAGAACCGGGGTACAGGAGAACAGT
Source organism: Ariolimax columbianus (assembly GCA_036924085.1). NCBI lineage: Eukaryota > Metazoa > Mollusca > Gastropoda > Stylommatophora > Arionidae > Ariolimax > Ariolimax columbianus. The sequence goes on from JAVGWX010000012.1 coordinate 21,294,274, forward strand.
GGTAGAGGAGAACAGTGGTAGAGGAGAACAGTGGTAGAGGAGAACAGTAGTAGAGGAGAACAGTGGTAGAGGAGAACAGTGGTAGAGGAGAACAGTGGTAGAGGAGAACAGTGGTAGAGGAGAACAGTGGTAGAGGAGAACAGTGGTAGAGGAGAACAGTAGTAGAGGGTAGAGGAGAACAGTGGTAGAGGAGAACAGTAGTAGAGGGTAGAGGAGAACAGTGGTAGAGGGTAGAGGGGAACAGTGGTAGAGAGTAGAGATGATCAGCAGTAGAGGAGAACTGGTAGAGGGTAGAGTAGAACAGTGGTAGAGGGTAGAGGAGAACAGTGATAGAGGGTAGAGATGATCAGCAGTAGAGGGTAACAGTGGTAGAGGGTAGAGGGGAACAGTGGTAGAGAAGAACGGTGGTAGAGGGAAGAGGAGAACAGTGGTAGAGGAGAACAGTCGTAGAGGAGAACAGTCGTAGAGAAGAACAGTGGTCATTGATCGAATAAGTCCGTGATCTACTCAAAGCACGAGCGGCTTATTTACTGAGTTCTAATCAAGGGATACAAGGACCAACTCTTCTATTAAATGTTGGTTACTGGGTTCTGATCAAGGGATAAAAGGACCAATTCTTATATTAGATGTTGGTTACTGGGTTCTAATCAAGGGATAAAAGGACACATTCTTCTATTATATGTTGGTTTCTGGGTTCTGATCAAGGGATAAAAGGACCAATTCTTCTATTAGATGTTGGTTACTGGGTTCTGATCAAGGGATACAAGGACCAACTCTTCTATTAGATGTTGGTTACTGGGTTCTGATCAAGGGATACAAGGACCAATTCTTCTATTAGATGTTGGTTACTGGGTTCTGATCAAGGGATACAAGGACCAACTCTTCTATTAGATGTTGGTTACTGGGTTCTGATCAAGGGATACAAGGACCAACTCTTCTATTAGATGTTGATTACTGGGTTCTTATCAAGGGATAAGGGGACCAATACTTCTTTTAGATTTGGTTACTGGGTTCTATTCAATGGATAAAAGGACAAATTCTTCTCTTAGATGTTGGTGACTGGGATCTGATCAAGGGATAAAAGGACAAATTCTTCTTTTAGATGTTGGTTACTGGGATCTGATCAAGGGATAAAAGGACAAATTCTTCTCTTAGATGTTGGTTACTGGGTTATGATCAAGGGATAAGGGGACCAATACTTCTTTTAGATGTTGATTACTTTCCTAGCAGGGGGTGGGAATAAAAAGATATCCTGCACATTGTGTGGCGACTGCACTGATTTGTTTTTTTTTTTGTAAATCCAATTTTCGGACCCATTCATTATGAATAAATGCAGAAATTGAAGTTTTTTATGACAATAAAACTCAAACCCCACATGTACCACACCCATTCAACAGATTAAACCTTTATCACACCACAATGTGAGTCTCAGACATATTATATCATACGTTATCAGTTCTAGATATGATAAACGTTACAGTTGTCTATGAAATCCGAGTATTCTACAAGCGTAGGTCATGTTCACCTGTTTATCTGACTTTATCTCTCTCAAGCGTGTGTCCCATTCATCAGTTCTTGTTATTACAGATTACCATCGTATGTGTTTGATGGTTGAAATAAATTATTTATTGTGGTTGTGATATGTCTATATCTGATTGAATGTGTGAGTCTTAACGCTGATAAAGATTATGTTGGCATGTCCAATGTCTAAACTACTGCAGGTGTTCAGCAAGTAACAGTACTATTGTTCTGTGCTCCTATTTCGGCCCCAATAACACACGGACGAAACACGCCTCAATATAACCAATTAAACAATACAGCTTCACAGACGAATACAAGTACATTGTAACTACTGAGAAAACATACACGCTAGCCCAGTATTTCCCAACCTTTTTACAACCGCGGACCGGTGAAAATATGACAAATTGTTCCATCTCCGGTGAAAATGTGACAAATTGTTCAAGGACCAGTGAAAATAGGAAAAATTGTTCGACGTCCGGTGAAAATATGAAAAATGGTTCGCGGATATGTGAAAATATGACAAATTGTTCACGTAGTAATAGTCGATCAAGTTTCCAACAACGGGCCTTCAGAGATGTGGCATGCGCCCTGCTACAAAGAACGACACGAGTTAGGGGACTGGTCTTATATAAAACGAAGCTTATGTGTGAGGTTGAAAGATGCATGTCTCACCCCAGACACGTATTCCATGTGTCCGCTGTTGTCAGCCATTTCATTTAAGACAAGTTCAAAAATTCTGATTGAAGACAATTCCATATATCCACTACGACAAGACCATGTCTCAGTCTGTGCTTGCATTTTTCAATGAATACTATTTTTTTAAATCCGGTACACGATTCATTGCTTGACTATTTCGTACTTAACGACTTCCTTCCATGAGGAGATGTGGAAGCTTTGATCTGCCGTCCTGAAATATATTCGACTTTTCGTATGACAGGCACGCAGACTGCGTCCAGACGAGATTGTCCCGACATGTCAGCGGCAAATTGCAACTAGATGCCAGGGCTTCCTGTCTGTAGCCAGAGCTGAATAGAGAATCACAAAGGTAGAATCTTAGAAATCGTTAAGACATTCCTCAGTAGAGATTTGTACCTCTAGTATGATTATGATGAACGAAAATATCACGCCAGTTCAAGTGTGTGCACACCCACGCACACACAGACGCAGAGAGAGAGAGAGAGAGAGAGAGAGAGAGAGAGAGAGAGAGAGAGAAACAGAGACACATACAGACACACAGACATACACACAGAGACCCACACGCACAGACACACACACATAGACATAGACACAAACACACACACACGCGCGTAACCACGCATGCACATGAGCCCGTACAAAGGCGATCTGAGTTCAGACAGATAAACCAGGTCCCTTTACGATTTGACAACCAAGCGTAATTGATATATTTTTGATTGTGTATCATTTAACAATGACTGTCATACGTCCACACTATTAATAACGATATCACTCTCATTAACACCATCAATAACTTCTACCTTGTCACTCGCTGCCTACTTACCACACTTGCCTTTCTTCATATTTTGTTGTATTATGCTTCAAATAATCTTCACACTTCTATCTGGACAGGTCCATATATCAGCGGAGATTTCAGCAACTACCCAGCGTTATGCATCGCAATGTATTATGCTTGGCCGTTACAGTATATGAAATGGTTATCCATATACACTGGAAGGACAATCACTGGATATCTATGCGGCCGAAGGTGCAACACAGTTATGAACTGCTAGCGACTAATAGCTGGCTGTTTGCATCAATTTTAGTGAACCAGAGCGGACCAAGATTCGATTTCGCGTCCAAGCGGTGACCATGGAAACAGACTTCACTATAGTCCTTCTCATAAACACGGTCCGACACAATTTTCTACTTAACAGCATATCAGACCAGAATCATTTTTCGCATGCAGCCTTAGAATATCCATGGCGTTAAGTAAATATTTTTTCTCTAAGAAATTTGATGAATTTTGAAAAAAATCTATCCATTAGGCAATACTAAAAGCAACCTCACTGAATTGGACATAATTTTAACATGTAAACGGTACACAGTCGTGCTGTTTTAAAAATAGATGTTTTGGCATTCAAATAGGCTGAGTAAAAACAAAACATGATTTTTCCGTGCACAAATTAGACACTTTGTCGAGTGCGGGAAAACAACCAAGGCCATTCATGTGAAACTGTCGTTCATCATGGGCGTATCCCGATATTATAGTTTGTGGTGTTGTTATTGTGACATATAGTTGCTTCTTCAAAGTTTCATTGATATAAATTTCAAAATGAGTTTGAAGTGTACATTTATAACAATGCAGAAGGTTTCCGTTTTACTATACCAGTTTTTCCGCAGGAAATTTAAGATGGGTAATCTATATTCCTATATCCATGACCCAGAGAAACGAACGCAATTGGGGCTTGGTCTCGATAGATCATCCTTTTACCGTTTGATTGGACAGGATTCAGTGTTCACTCGTATCAAGCAAGGTAGTAAAAGTAAATTTGAAAATTTCGACAGAGATGTCATAAAACGGAATATTTTGAAACTTATGACGAAAAATCAACTTTTTACTCTCCAGAAACTAAAATTAACATTGCATTCCGACTGCAGAATTGACATTACCAAAAGTACTGATGGAAAATTACAATAGCCGCTGGCTTTACATTCAGGAAAACTTTAGGAGGCAGGAATATTATATGGAAAAAGCCAAATTTGATTGCTGCCAGAAGCAAATACATGAGACAGACACGAAACGGCGTGGGCAAGGCTATAGTTTAGTATACTTGGACGGATCCTGAGTCAATGCTCACCACACCTACGGTAAAGAATGATAATCAGTTGACAGGGAACAGGAAAGAAATTATAAAAAAATATTTTCTCTAATCCCCAAGGCGGTGTGCGTTGCACTGTGGTTTTTTATTTTGAGCCTGTCAGCCCAGTGCATCCGACTTCAGCATGCATTTTATGTAAGGGTCTGCTTTCTTCTACATTTTCTAAGGGTTTGCTTTCAAAATTCAAATGCTTTAAGCAACATAGATTGATAAAACATGGGGTATAATGGTGACCGAAGGGCTGTAGTAACGGTTGCATATTGGTGCCATTTTTACTATTGTACATGAAGGGCAAAACCAACAATCAATTGATCTATCAAGACATTAAAGAGATACGCCGATGAATTAAAGACGACGAGAAATTAAGCTGCGTACTGTCAAATCTTAAATTTAATCACATTTCTTTGCAAGGGTCCTAAAAGATCAAAGTAATTCGCCGATGTGCAAAATTGTTAACATCTATGTACTAAATAAAATCAATGTTGTAGCGTCATGGATATTACAAAAATGCTTGTGAAAAATCATTTGGACATGACTATAAAGTTTTGCAGAAAATTGCTTCAGATCGAATTCATGAATTAGAGGGCAGGTTATAGTGTAGTCTGGCTAATAATAGCTGTCCATCGTTGTCGATGAGGACCGCCGACATCATCCTTGTCACAGATTTCCCTGTTGGGTGTGGGTGCGCATGTGGCTGAACAGGCCAATGCGAGCACGAAAACATCTGCTACATATCGGGCACACGAGGTTTGTAGAAGGGGATCGTGTTCCCGCTGCTCGGGATTTCCGCGTCTCGCGTCTGTTCTGTGCTTTCACAACACGGTCATCTTCACCAGCAGCTACACCCGATTTGACTGCGCTTCTCTAGTCAGATCTGTTTTTCGCAAGATATTCCCAGTTGTCGTTGTCTATCTGGCAACTTTTTAGTGAGTCCTTCAGACCGTCTTTAAAACGTTTCTTTGGGCGCCCTCTCTCGCGCCATCCCTCTCTCAGCTCGCCGTAGAGAAGCCTCTTTGGGAGCCGCTCGTCTGACATACGGACGAGGTGTCCGGCCCATCCTAGTCATGCTTTTTCTAGCAGTGCATGGATGTCTGGCTTGTAGTCTGGCTAAAAGAATAGAAATTGCAGTGGAAAGGCAAACCAACTAGAGACAGCTGAAACCAGATGTGTGGGTGTTGAAAGACACATATTTCGTATCCTCACTGTAAACTACGACACAACGTTCATTTTAGAGCAAACGCCAAAGAAAAGGGAGAGGAAGAAGAAAAAGAAGACGAACTTGGCTTTATTAGCACCCCGCCTACCATAGTAGTTGTGCATACCTACATAGACACATTTACACACACCACACTCACACACTCAAACACACACTACACGGACACATGCACACCACAAGGACACACACACACACACACTTACACACACCATATTTTGGAAAATATCCTGCTAATTGACTTGAACGTCCGTGCCACAGAGAGGTTAGTCCGTTTGTCTCCAACTTCAAATAGACACAACACGGCGTTGGTGATCCCACGTATAATCTGTAGCCTTGTACCATGGCATCTTGAACAGTTGATCTCTATCTTTACATAAAGATTTATTTTTTACAATTATTTTTAGTATTTAAAGATTTAATAGCAGCAGAAAATGGAGATGGATTTTTAATATGGAATGCATTTTTCTTTTAAATATCTGTAACTAATGACTGACTGAACGAAAATAATGGACTCATAATTCCTGAATCTCCACCCCCACCCCCCCCCCCCCCCCAATAAAACAACCCAAAAACCCCCGAAAAAACACGGCTCTAGGACACAGAATACCCTTCTGTAGGAGCGTGGGTCGGGTGAGCTTGCAATGGAGGTCTCGCGTACAATGAAATTAACTGTGATGGCACAGAAATAGAAATCAGATAATATATGAATAGAAATATGGACCAAGAACATATGAAAAGAAATATGGACCAAGAACATATGAAAAGAAATGTGGACCGAGAACATATGAATAGAAATGGGGACCGAGAATATATTAATAGAAATGTGGCCCGAGAACAGACGAATAGAAATGTGGCCCGAGAACAGATGAATAGAAATGTGGACCGAGAACATATGAATAGAAATGTGGACCGAGAACATATTAATAGAAATATGGCCCGAGAACAGATGAATAGAAATGTAGACCGATAACATATGAATAGAAATGTAGACCGAGAACATATGAATAGAAATCTGGACCGAGAACATATGAATAGAAAAATGGACCGAGAACATATGAATAGAATGGGTAACCGAGAACATATGAATAGAAAGGGTAACCGAGAACATATGAATGGAAATATGGACAGAGAACATATGAATAGAAAGGGAAACCGAGAACATATGAATAGACATGTGGACAGATAACATATGAATAGAAAGGGTAACTGAGAACATATGAATAGAAAGGGTAACCGATAACATTTGAATAGAAAGGGTAACCGATAACATATGAAGAGAAATGTGGACAGAGAACATATGAATAGAGAAGAGAACCGAGAACATATGAATAGAAATATGGATCGAGAACATATGAATAGAAAGGAGAACAGAGAACATATGAATAGAAATGGGGTCATAAAAATGATATTTCCTGTTTGTGTAACTCTTACTCTAGTGGTTTCCAACTTGCCGCCCATCCAGCAATTGATGCGGCTCTAGTCGTCTTTGGTTTGAATGGCGGAGTAAAGACGTGATTGAGTCACTTCTCACCTACAGTGGGATCTAGACGAAGTCATGGCTTCCTCCAGTAGATTCATGGTTCCTGAGGGATAAGGTAGCTGAAGCGAAGCTCAGCCCTCCTTAGTGGACTCTTTTACCATGTATGGCAGGTTACAGTACAACAATTTGCTGCTCCCCACTTGGTCCCGCTCAATACACAAACCACGAGAGAAGGGGCAAGAACGGAAAAACACATTAAAGATACTAAATACACACATTACTCCCACACTACAATTATTTGGCATGTTCGCATTACTCTCTCGAACACGTTTTTAAGATGTTGTCATTACTCCCACACTACATTTATTCGATTTGTTCATATTACTCCCACACTACTATTATTCGATATGCTCACATTACGCTCACGCTACAATTATATCAGATGTAGACATTATTCCCACGCTATTTTTATTTCAGATCTACATATAACTCACACACTACAATTGTTTGAGATGTACTCAGTGCTCATACAGGACTCTTATTTGAGATGTACACTGTACTTCTAAAGAGCTCTTGTTTGAGATGTCCTCTGTTCTTCTACATTGTTCTTGTTTGAGATGTACTAGGTACTTCTACATGGCTCTTGTTTGAGATGTCCTCTGTTCTTCTACATTGTTCTTGTTTGAGATGTCCTCTGTTCTTCTACATTGTTCTTGTTTGAGATGTCCTCTGTTCTTCTACATTGTTCTTGTTTGAGATGTCCTCTGTTCTTCTACATTGTTCTTGTTTGAGATGTACTAGGTACTTCTACATGGCTCTTGTTTGAGATGTACTAGGTACTTCTACATGGCTCTTGTTTGAGATGTACTAGGTACTTCTACATGGCTCTTGTTTGAGATGTACTAGGTACTTCTACATGGCTCTTGTTTGAGATGTACTAGGTACTTCTACATGGCTCTTGTTTGAGATGTACTAGGTACTTCTACATGGCTCTTGTTTGAGATGTACTAGGTACTTCTACATGGCTCTTGTTTGAGATGTACTAGGTACTTCTACATGGCTCTTGTTTGAGATGTACTCAGTACTTCTTCTTCTTCTGCGTTCGTTCTTAATCTCCCGCTACCAAGCCCTGAACAGGGTTTGTGCACATAGCAGTGTAGTCCAGAGAATGGAATGCTTTGTTTCGCTAGTTTACAGCTTGACTGCGATATTTGCACCTTTCGGTCCGACACATCCGTCTTCGGCAAAGTCAGTACTTCTAAATTGCTTTTGTTTGCGAACTCCGTACCCAACTACTGCAAAAACTAAGCCAACGATCAATATGACACTTATGATATTAGAAATGATCTATATCGCTTATACCCGTCGTTATTGGGGATGATATTTAATTGAAACCTCCACGAGCAGCTCACTCGGTTCCATTACGGGATTGCACTGTTGTGTCTGAGCGTCTCAGGACCCACTGGTTTGAGTGCCGGATCCTGGCGCTTACTATGCCGGTCTTGTTCTCAGTCTCGACACGTCCCAATCTACTAATCTGTAAATGTGCTCCTGATTTAATGTAAAGAAAGGAATAGCAAAAAAGGAAACTGATCACCTCACTTAAAATCAAAGCTGAGGCATTGAGTAATCAAATATCAAACACTGTTTCCCTGACTCCGGTCTCATCCACAAGACCGCCTTTAATTATTGTTGTGACCATTTCCCTCTTCAATATTTACGTTTCCCCAATATAACCTTATCTTCCTAAGGTCGTTAGTGACACTCATCGCACATGTATGAAACAGCAACATAGACACTCGTCTCACATGTATGAAACAGCAACATAGACACTCGTCTCACATGTATAAAACAGCAATATAGACACTCGTCTCACATGTATGAAACAGCAATATAGACACTCGTCTCACATGTATGAAACAGCAACATAGACACTCATCGCACATGTATGAAACAGCAACATAGACACTCGTCTCACATGTATGAAACAGCAACATAGACACTCGTCTCACATGTATAAAACAGCAATATAGACACTCGTCTCACATGTATGAAACAGCAACATAGACACTCGTCTCACATGTATAAAATAGCAACATAGACACTCGTCTCACATGTATGAAACAGCAACATAGACACTCGTCTCACATGTATGAAACAGCAACATAGACACTCGTCTCACATGTATGAAACAGCAACATAGACACTCGTCTCACATGCATAAAACAGCAACATAGACACTCGTCTCACATGTATGAAACAGCAACATAGACACTCGTCTCAGATGTATGAAACAGCAACATAGACACTCGTCTCACATGTATGAAACAGCAACATAGACACTCGTCTCACATGAATGAAACAGCAACATAGACACTCGTCTCACATGTATAAAACAGCAACATAGACACTCGTCTCACATGTATGAAACAGCAACATAGACACTCGTCTCACATGTATGAAACAGCAACATAGACACTCGTCTCACATGTATGAAACAGCAACATAGACACTCGTCTCACATGTATGAAACAGCAACATAGACACTCGTCTCACATGTATGAAACAGCAACATAGACACTCGTCTCACATGTATAAAACAGCAACATAGACACTCGTCTCACATGTATGAAACAGCAATATAGACACTCGTCTCACATGTATGAAACAGCAACATAGACACTCGTCTCACATGTATGAAACAGCAACGTAGACACTCGTCTCACATGTATAAAACAGCAACATAGACACTCGTCTCACATGTATGAAACAGCAACATAGACACTCGTCTCACATGTATGAAACAGCAACATAGACACTCGTCTCACATGTATGAAACAGCAACATAGACACTCGTCTCACATGTATAAAACAGCAACATAGACACTCGTCTCACATGTATGAAACAGCAATATAGACACTCGTCTCACATGTATGAAACAGCAACATAGACACTCGTCTCACATGTATGAAACAGCAACATAGACACTCGTCTCACATGTATGAAACAGCAACATAGACACTCGTCTCACATGTATGAAACAGCAACATAGACACTCGTCTCACATGTATGAAACAGCAACATAGACACTCGTCTCACATGTATGAAACAGCAACATAGACACTCGTCTCACATGTATGAAACAGCAGCATAGACAATCGGCAAACAAGTCAGAAGATACAATTTTGGACTTTGAAACATAGAATAAATAGAGGAAGAGCGAAAATGGAATAGCAGGGAGACAACTAGAACAAACATCAATTAAGATAAGAACCCAGGTACAGCTACAGCAATAAGAAAGACAACATGGACACCCTGCAGATCTTTTTGAGAGACTAATGGTTCAGCTGACGTTTTACACACAAAGAGAGCACCACCCCTATAACCAAGGATCCGTGCTTTGGTACACACATTTGATTCTGCTCAGCAGTTCCCTATCCTATTTCTAGTGGCTTAAGATAATTGTCTTTTCAAACGACCAATGTCAAACACATTCGTAACTTCAACTATTTCCATTCCCTAGTAAACATCCTCCTGTATATGATGTGTTTTGTTGACTGTTTCAGCTTTAGTTATTATAGAACATCTTCAACCTGCCACTGGCTCTTCTTCCTGCGTTATAAACTAGGTCGTCTTGTGTTTAAGATGAGCAGGAGTTTCTGATCATGATCCATTTTCACGACAGGATCAAAACATTGTATTTTATGTCTTGCTATGTCTTCTGTATACAAATTGTGATTCCACCATTTCTGGTTATATCTGTGTTATCAGTTCGATTATAATTAGTAAAGGGCTATTTGGCTGTATGCAAGGTTATGTTCTGTGACATCACGTCTGGATGCAGTATTGATACTTTAGTGTTAAGCAGAGACTGGTAAACCTTCAATCGATATTACATCAACACTATCACTTACATTGTTAACTGCATCGTCACTGGCAACCCGTTAAGTTTACACCTACTCAGCTTTCATTTCGTCTTGGCTGTGTTATGGATAGTGTGCTATGTTAGGTTACACTTCATTGTATTATGGCGTTATGGTGTGTTATGTTACCCTTATGTGATGTTATTAAATACAGGCACTGATGCAACACTGACAGAGCCAGATTTGTATTTCTTCTAATGCTGATATTGAGCTTCGTTTGTAGTTTTTATTGTGCTGTTTTTGTTTGTCTTGTTCTAGATAAGGACTTATTTACGTGGAAGCATTGGTAAACATCTGATTATTTGTTTTGTAAAACATTACTCGAACCTTGCTTCAATTTCAAATGAATGTATTCTGTGGATTGGCAATATATGATTTGCATTGTTAAATGTTTCACGCTTAAATGGATGTGTGAGGTCATAGGAGTACCTAGCACAAAACCTCCAGGCATTACGTAACACCGTAAACAGACGCACCTTAATTTCTTCGGATCGTCTCCTGTGATCAGAGAAAAAGTGTGCGGGAATTTAAAACAACTGACTGCCACATATCCAACCCTGAACTTATGTTAAAAGGGATTCTGCTCAAGAATTGGACTATACAGTTACCTCCGAACTCACCAGAGTGTGCAGCGAAACGTCTGACTGCTGGTGATATTATCGCTTGCAATTTTATGTTTGACTGGAGCGCTTGTCCATGTGCGTGTTGGTCTAAATCTGTCTCTCTTGCCCTGGGTACACCAGAACAGAGACTGCCTTACAATATTGTCAATTGGTTTCCTCAATGTATTTCCAATCCAATACCATAGACGTATCATCACATACTGTTCCATTAATATAGTTCTAACAGTTTCACATTTGTGAGCTTAAACATTGCGATCCATTTATTCTGCAAAATCATCAATTTATGAAAGGATGCACCATTTTGGCAGCTCTTTTTGTTGTTCTTCATTTTTCAGAGCCGTATCACAAGACGCACTTGACATTGAAGGTGGAGATTTTTAAATTTCGTTTAGGAGGTAATTTTTTTTTAATTTCCATAAGTTATAAAATGATCCACTGGCCTTTTAAAACATTCTTATTTATATATTTGTATCCGTAACTCGTAGTCTGTTTATATTGCTATCCAAGTATATTAATGTCATCACATGTTTTAGAAGTTAGTTTAGAAGTATTTGGATTAGATTCATATCTGGGGACGTTCCGATGTGTGCACTAGGCGAAGGACACAAATCTGGGGAATTCCACTGTGTGCACTAAACCGGAGCAATTACGACACATTGCAAACGAAAAACTATTGCAAATAGTCAAAGATCATGCCTTGATAATTGAAGGTAGAAACACTACAAAATGAACGAACTAACTAATCCAAATGGAAAACCACAGCACGTTTCAGTGGTCACAAGTGTAAGTCGTCAACTAATGCGAATTTCAGTCAAATCCGTGCCCTGACCACATCCATAATGGACTAAAACATGAGAACAAAACTAGACTGCGGCCGGTTATACGCCATCTTTATTCGGCTCATGTTTTATGAATATGTGCCTACATAAATTTGGGAATAATTTTAGAGATGGCAAATGGAGTTTAATGTAGATAAATGTACATCCATCCACATGGGTAGATCTAATAAGTAACATCATTAAAGAATGGGAGAGAATAATATTTCAGAGATAGATAAGGAAAAGAACCTAGGGGCCATATTTGGTCAAACTGATAAGGTGTGTGCGCAAGTCCATGTAGCAGTAGAAAAAGGATGATAAAAAGAAATATTAAACTTAGGAGCAGGGAAGTGATAGTAAAACTGTATAAAGCATTAGTTATATCTTGATTGGAGTACTGTGTATAGGCGTGGGGTCCTTATGGTAGAGGAAATATAAACACGCTGAAAGGATACAAAGAAGCGCAACAAAACTGATTGTGGAATTCCAGAATTATAGTTTGGAGGAAAGACACAGAAAAACCGGCCTGTAGTGTATTGAAAAGAGACGAATTCGAGGTGATTTAATACAGGTTTATAAGATAATAAACCGAAAGAATAATTTACAATATAACAAGCTGTTTTTTTTTTAATACAGCCACATACAAGAACAAGTGGACTTTCCCACTAATTATTAAAGAAAGGTTCAGATTAGATACCAGAAAATATTCTTTTTAGTCAGAGATTGGTGAATGCTTGAAATGCATTGCCATGGAAAATAGTGAAGGCAAGGTCGAATAATGCATTTAAGAATAGATTGGATGCACTTAGGTATTTTTAGATCAAGGAAATGTGAAAGAAACCTGCTGTATACAGAAACATCAGTCTTCTAAACAAGTAGAAAGACGTTAATCGGATTGTGGTTAACGTTTTTTTAATCACATAATTCTTGTTATTATATATGTATATTCTTACTCTCAGTGTATGGGGGTTCTCATCATGTATACGCCTTTATTTTATTTTACGGGACAGAAGGGTCATCAGCAAAGTCAAGATAATCAAACTGTTTTGTCAGAGTCCACTGAGTTCAATTTTTGTTGGTTGATGTTGCTGGCGCCATAATCCAATCAATAGCTAGCACAAAGAGGAATGGTGATAAGAGACATCCATGTCGCACTCTAGGTTTTATCTCAAAGACATCATGTGGTTGACCTACATGTATAACTCTGTATTTCAAATCTTCATAAGTTTCTTTGACTATGTTAGTGAACTTGAAGGGCTCACCACAGTGTGTGACCAACTTCAAGATGATTCTCTCTATCTAAGCTTTCAAATCGCATCAACGAATCTGATGTAAAGTGATGAGTCCCGATTGATTTTATAGAACTATTTAAAAGTTCTTGGAAATATTCTGTCAATGTTTTCATCAACTCTATTATGTTGCTAATCAAATGTATTTTCATAGCTTGAATAAAACAATTTGCTTGCTTATATTATTTTGTGTACAGGATTTTCCTATTTCCTTTAGCCGCAACTTACTCTGCATCAACTGCCAATTCATCAATATATTCTCTCTTGTCTCTTCTTGTGCTCTTTCCTACCTCTTTGTCAGCTTCCACGTGTGCCTTGAGTCTAGATGGCCGGTTTTGCTATTGTTTAAATCTTCCATCTTCGTTTTCTTTCATTTGGTTTTGGTAAAGTTGATATTGTTATCCATACAGTCAAAGCTCGTCCTCTATTTATTTTAGTTGTTGTTGGGAATTATATTATTACCCTAGCAAGGGAGACCACGATTCACAGTAGCTATCAAATGTACACAAATCAGAACGTTTATGTCAAAATTCTTGAGACAATAGCAGTCAGAAAAATATTGTCCAATATATTCGTAGATCTCGAACATATTCTACCCGTAATGCTGAAGAGTTACAGACCAGTCAATGAGAATTGGGGATCTGAACACATTCAACCCCGTTATGCTGACAAGTTACAGACCAACGAATGAGACTTGAGGTAATGCTAGGACATTTACATAGGAAGTATAAAGGCTCCCAAGTCGCACAAAAAACATTCTCGGTGTCTCTCGACCTGGAGGATACATTCAGCCGGCTTGACCAGGTGACCTTGATGCGCTGTTTGAAGGAGTGGAGAATTAATACATGGCTGGTGAGCTGGATATCAGATGCCCTGATGGAGAACAGTTGTACTTCACTTGCGATCTTTAATTTGACATCAGAGCCAATGAGAATATGTCCTGGATTTCCAGAAGGTTCTACGCTCTTGTCGGTGCTGTTCAAAACCAGCACACACGTATTGGCCAATATTCAACCTGCAGGGCCAGAGTGAACAACATCTGCATATGACATCCTGACATACAGGGCTGGTCCACATAGGTTTGTGAGGACAACAGACATCTAGGATACCTTGTGGTCAGTACCAGACTGGGGTGGGGATTCCAGATCAATTCTAACAAGACTTGAGTTATGTAGTGTTCATTAAACACCATATTGAAAGGTGATCTCCCTGACGCAACTTTTCTTAGTGGTGTCATTGATAGGTGTGACAGGCTGAAATACCTCAGAGTAACATTTTATCTCAGCCTATCATATAGGTACCGTGCATTCCATATCCTACAAAGACGTAAGCGAGCACTGGCGGGACACTCAAGATAATGACACCTACACATTTGGATCAGCAACTGCTCTTCTTCTTATATCATCAGTTATCTCAGTTGTTGATTACGGACCGGGCATTCCCACACTATCACGACCAAAGTGTGAAAGGATAGAACGCATTTACAATTAAAGAATCAGCTGGTTCTAGATTTTACGAGATAACTCAACTATAATGGCGAGGTACATGCTAGGACGTGTGTCTGTAAGATCCAGATATAAATTGGCATATGTGTACGTCTATATGCAATATACAGCAAAAAAGGGTATCAGCTGTTCAATAACACTTCATGCATGAAGGGAACAAGAATCCAGAGAAGGATGTTATAGAAGGTACAAGCAGAAAGAACGATCGGGTATGATGCTACAGTTGAGACAATAGTCAAGAGAGATGAACGGATTCACACTGGTGAGAGAATGCCAGGTTACTACACTAATCATAACCCCAGGCAGGGAATACAGAAAATGGTGTAAGGAGAGCATAGCTGAAGGTTAACGATCTGATATGTGTTAACACTCACGTAAGTGATGCTGTCCTAAATACCGGAGGATTGATGCTGAGCAGTGAGAAATCAGTTTAGGCCGTCTCAGCTAAAATATAAAGTGGGCGGGCTATAGCTGTGTGAGGAAGGGGATACAGGTCACATATCTACAAAACGGGAATGGAGATGATGGCAGTGACTTTAGACCTTGGATAGCCATCTGGAACCTCTTTAACAAGAGCAGTCGCCCTGTCAGATCCAAGATCCTTATTTCGGAAGATGCAGAAGTGCTGACTAAGGTATGGATGTATCTCAGATGAGGATATCTACATCCCTGGTCATGCTGGGGTTACGAGCAATGAAAACACTGACTTCTCATCCACCAAGGGTACTATCAATATGAATAGAGGAAATGTGCTGAAGCCAATCAATAACCGCCTGATGTGTGACCACAATGCAATGGCTGATGCAGCAGTACATAGACTGCTGCACTTTGATATCAAACGATAGACAAGTGGAATCAAGAGCATGTGAGGACGGAGCAGAAGTGTGTTCAAATTGTTACAGAGGAATCACACATTCAACTGGTGTCTCTGGTTATTGGGATGTTATTTCACTTTTAAGCTTCATTTTATTTTGGGTATCAGAAGTTGGTGGTTTGATGCGACGTCTGCTTCTCTGCAAACTTTTACATCTTGTAATGGTGACCTACACTTCTTATCTATACTTGTACATATATGGTTAATCTGGTATTCATTTATCTGGGAACATACTGACACCAGTCATCAGTTCAATTAAAGCACAGACGTTCAAGAGTAAATCTCATTGTTCTAATATTAAACCCTGATTCTAAGTCTTTATTTGATCTAGGAAAACCGCTATTATCATTCCCAACTTTATAAGTTATGTTGTCCCTCAAAATTGCGATGTATTTCTTTCTCCTGTTAGATGTGAAACCTTGAAGTTTGGTGCAAAATTTCGTTTTTCATTAAGCCTTCTTTGTTTTATGTTGGTGCAAACCAATTGATAATGTTATTATTTCTCTTTGTTTTGGCAGTTCAAAAGTGCCTAGTTTCAAACTGTGACTTATTTTCCCTTATTTTAAAAGTGCATTTTTTGCCTTCTCGATTAGCATTAGGGCCACACTTACACTATGCTGTGCGACTTATTGTTCTCAGAGGACAGCAGCATATATTCGATACTCAGTTTCGTCCTTTCCATCTTGCTTTAACCAGTCCCAGGTTATCAATTCAGTCATTTCATTGGCCCTATTCGAACATTTTACAAACGTTCCAACTGCCAAATCTGGACATTTTCCTAGAAGAAAACGGAATTCTGATTGTAATATTCCTTGCGACTCTCTCTCTGCGCCCGCTTCATTATCTCCCTTGATGAATGGCTTGTTATCTTTCTTGGATGGTTGAGTACAACATTTTCCTTTTGGCTGACTTGTCCCTATATCTTGCAGTTTTTTGTGGTTTTGAAGTGTCTGCGAAGCGAAGTAACCAACAACATACACAACCCTCCTTAGATGCCTCTTACAACATGATGGCATATGTAGGGTTACTGTCCTTTGCTGACATGTTGGTTCTGGTAATACTCGAGACAGCAGAAACAAAATCAAATTTAGTTCACGAATTATTATTTGCAGATGTTCAATGTCTGTTGTACATCGATGCAAACAAATTGCAAAGTCATATGAACACGCCTTTGACAACCTGTACCAAATACAATATGCAAATTTAGGAGTCGAAGACAATACCGTTCATGATAAGTAGAACACCTGGGCAACTCAAAAGTGATAATCATATTGTTCTTCAACACAACTATGAGTTTAAGTATTTGAATGGGAGACTGAGACGATAGTCCAGTCAGGCACAACATACTGACCAGGACATCGCGTCAGGGTCAGGCCCAATATACTGACCAAGACCACGATCTCTCTTCCATGTAGCGTTCCATGGACCACGCTGTTTTCAAGGCAGCTTTACTGCCGACATGTAGATCGATGGGATCCCTGTAGTACTGAGCGCCACGCAGCTGAAGCAAAGCAAAGCACATCCGCCTGAAAGACCGCGGCCCACCTTCAGCAGCATGCACGTGATGTGAGGAAAGCTACTACAACCTGCCACTTAACGTCCATTTCAGGTGGCACACAGGAGTAAACCTTCTCATTGTGTGTATTAAATAACAACAACAACAATTTGGGTAGTATTTTTTTTCTAAGCAGAGAAATGGAGACTAGGTGTCAGAAAGCATATGCTGTGACTTTTCAGATGTCACCCCTGCTTAGGCACACGATCATTAGTTTGGCTACAAAGTAACAGCTGATAAACAGTATATGCATGCCGGAACTGCTACCAGTGCCAAAACATGGCATCCGTCCAAGAAGGTGGACGTGTTTGAGGAATGTCATCGGTGGTACCGGGAAAGACAGACTACGACACGAAGACATTACAAGTACGGTCGGCACAGTGTCTTGTGAAGAGTACATTGCCAGGCAAAACATACGCTGGTTCAGTCATCCCTCATTAACTCCACTGATGACTTACAACGGCGGTAGACCTGGCTACATGGCAAGAAGATGGCCACGCGGCAGGTAGATAGATGACAGGGTGATTGTGCAAAAACACGAGATCACAACGATAGACACAACACACATGGTGCAGAATAGACGACTTAAGCTCAGCACGTCCCTCGGCGGCATAAGTGGAAAGGAAAAAAACTAATTAACACTCGGGTGAATTTATGTCAGCAGTTCTAAATATTCATTCAAAATAATCCCATTAAAGAAGCTGTCGAAATCAAAGGTACCTGCTCTTTCATTGCTGTGAATGCGAGAAAGATCAGGATATATGATCGACATAAGCCCCTGAAGGTTTCGAGTCTTCTTTGTCTATGTCCGCCATTCACTCATTGCGTGGCCACTTTCAGACGGATTCTTCATAAATATTTTTAGAAGCCTCGTTTCTACTTCGCTTCAATTACCACCCCTCCCCCCTTCCTGCCCCCCCCCCCCCCGCCTTCTTCTCCAAACCACCCTCTTCACGTCTATACTGTCAGAACGTATCTAAATGTATTTACGTGTATAGTAGTCAAAGAACTGTAGACAGTTCTACATTATATATACAGGACCTTCAGACCTGGATTCTCCGCAAGCGGATTCTTCCAACGCTAGCAATATGCATGTACTGTCTTTTATGTGCGCACTCGAGGTGAACTAAAGATCAGGTCTGGGCTAGATGGGCTTACTTACGAGTCACGCTGTCTGCATGAAATAGTATTACTTCGGTTCGGCTCTGCCTTGTCTCGGGATAATGTCTACCATCTCATTACCTTCAGGTGGTCATTTGGGTGGCGTTTGGAGCAATGGGGATGGGGGGACTAGGAGGCGGGTAGAAAGTGGTAGTAGTTTACGCAGCGTGGGGGCTGGAAGGAGGAAACTGCTGGTAGGGGTTAGTCATGAGATGGAGGGAGTGTGGCTGGTTAGGTCCAGGAGGGAGGACTAAGAGGTACATGAACACTGGGTGACAGAAAACGAGTGTGACTGGAGATAAATGATGAGGAATAAATGGCTATACAATGGATGGTAGAGGGAAAAGGAGATGCGACTCTTGGATCCGGTGTAATAAGAATGGAGTTATCGACGATTAATAGTAGAAGAAAAGGGAGGTGTCACTGTGGAGTCAGTGGAATAAGTTGCTAGACGACATTTGGTAGAGGGAGATGGAGGTGCGACTCTGGAGAGTGGAATATATTGCTAGACAATGGGTGTTAGAGCAGCCAGTGGAATAAGTTGCTAGGCGATGGGTGGTTGAGAGAGGTACAACTCTAGAGTCAGTGTGAATAAATTGCCAGACAATAGATGGTTGAGGGAGAGGGAGATACGACGATGGAGCCAGTAAAATATGTTGATTTGTGATTGGTGATTGGTGGTTGAGGGAGATGGAGGTATGACTCTTGTGTTAGTGGGAATAAATTGCTAGACCATGGGCTGTAGAGGGAGATGCCAGTCTGAAACCAGTGGAATACGTTTCTAGACGATGTGTGGTAAAGGGAGAGGGAAATGCGACTCTGTAGCCGCTGTAATAATTTAGTAGTAGCCTCTTTCAGTCATGACTGACTAAAGGATGATATAACTTGGAGTGATAGAAACAAACACAATTTTGTTTTTAATTTTAAAAAACATATTTTTTTTCAATGTATACTTAGCGTTTATTGTCTTTCTTCTTGCGGAGTTGTCTTTTCACTTATCTGTGTTGCAAGAGCTTCGCTTCACCAAGCGTCATATGGCCGTTCAGGGTACATCTCCACCTGGATTGGTCTGCAGCTTCGTCTTCCCAGGATCTCAGATCACGCCCAGGGCCTTCATACCACGCGTGTTCTATCTTTATGTTGTTATATCTTTACGTTGTTTTATCTTCATGCTGCTCTATATTTTTGTTGCTCTTCATGTTGCCTTATCTTTTTATTGCTATATCTTCATGTTGCTCTATCTTCATGCTGCTCTATCTTTTTGTTGCTCTATCTTCATGTGGCTCTATCTTCATGCTGCTCTATCTTTTTGTTGCTATATCTTCGTGTTGCTCTTCATGTTGCTCGATCTTCATGTTGCTCTTCATGCTGCTCTATCTTTTTGTTGCTATATCTTCATGTTGCTCTTCATGTTGCTATATCTTCATGTTTCTCTTTCTTTTTGTTACTCTATCTTCATGCTGCTCTATCTTCATGTTGCTCTATCTTCATGTTGCTCTTCATGTTGTTATATCTTCATGTTGCTCTATCTTCATGTTGCTCTATCTTCATGTTGCTCTATATTTTTGTTGCTATATCTTCTAGTTGCTCTATCTTCATGTTGCTCTTCATGTTGTTATATCTTCATGTTGCTCTATCTTCATGTTGCTCTATCTTCATGTTGCTCTATATTTTTGTTGCTATATCTTCTAGTTGCTCTATCTTCATGTTGCTCTTTTTGTTGCTATATCTTCATGTTGCTCTATCTTCATGTTGCTCTAACTTCATTTTTGTTCTCTTCATGTTGCTATATCTTCATGTTGCTCTATCTTCATGTTGCTCTATCTTCATGTTGCTCTATCTTTTAGTTGCTATATCGTCATGTTGCTCAATCTTCATGTTGCTCTATCTTCAAGTTGCTCTATCTTCATGTTGCTCTATCTTCATGTCGCTATATCTTCATGTTGCTCTATATTTTTGTTGCTATATCTTCATGTTGCTCTTCATGTTGCTCTATCTTCATGTTGCTCAATCTTCATGTTGCTCTATCTTCATGTTGCTCAATCTTCATGTTGCTCTATCTTCAAGTTGCTCTATCTTCATGTTGCTCTATCTTCATGTTGCTATATCTTCATGTTGCTCTATATTTGTGTTGCTATATCTTCATGTTGCTCTTCATGTTGCTCTATCTTCATGTTGCTCAATATTTTTGTTGCTATATCTTCATGTTGCTCTATCTTTTTGTTGTTCTATCTTCATGTTGCTCTATCTTCATGTTGCTATATCTTCATGTTGCTCTATCTTCATTTTGCTCTATCTTCATGTTGCTCTATATTTTTGTTGCTATATCTTTATGTTGTTAAATATTTATGTGGCTCTATCTTCGTGTTTCTATATCTTCTTGTTGCTGTATCTCTATCTTCATGTTGCTCTACCTTTTTGTTGCTATATCTTGATGTTGCTCTTCATGTTGCTCTATTTTTTTCTTGCTATATCTTCATGCTGCTCTTCGTGTTGCTCTATCTTCATGTTGCTCAATATTTTTGTTGCTATATCTTTATGTTGTTAAATATTTATGTGGCTCTATCTTTGTGTTGCTATATTTTTGTGTTGTTCTGTTTTTCTATTGCTCTATGTTTATGTTACTTTATCTCTATGATGCTCTATTTTCGTGCTGTTCTCATTTTATGTTGCTCTATTTTCATGTTACTCTATCTTTATGTGGATATATCTTCATCATGCTCTATTTTCATGTTGCTTTTTCTTCTGCTTTCGTTCTCAATCTCCCGCTACCAAGTCCTGAACTGGGCTTTGCAAGTGGCAGGATATAGCCAAGAGAACGGAATGCGTTTTGTCACTAATTTACAGTTTGACTGCGATATTTGCACTTTTTTATCCGACTCGTCCGTCTTTGGCCGGCTCGTGTTGCTATATTTTTGTGCTGCTGTATTTTCATTTTGCTCGATTTTCGTGTTTCTCTATTTTCGTGTTGCTATATTTTCGTATTGCAATACCGTCCTGTTCTTCTATCTCCCTTTTGAACTCTATATCGAAAATAGTTGTCTCGTCAATGAAACAAAGCTACCAATCGTTATGCGCGTCTAGAGACATATCTATCATTCTCTGAATAACCACGGTGAGTTATTAAGTCCTTTTTTTAACATTTTAAGTATTCTAGTATCCACTGTCAATTTGTTCTGTGTTCTACAAACGATATTTTCCATATGAATGTCAATGATATTATTCATTACACTTAATAAATATTAGAGTTAACAAAATGTTGTATGACGTATACATATCAGGTTTGATAAGAAAGTAATGCCAGGTCATTTCTATTTCTGAAACTCCCAACATTGTATGAAATTCACGTATAGTAAACTGGATGTCACCTTCACGCGTGCGATTCGTTCACATAATCTCCGCCAACTTCTACGGCCTTAACGCCAGCGCTAAACAATAGAATGCATCTCTTTCATGTACTAGCTCCTTTCTAATTCATGTAACCACGTTCATTTGACGTCTGTAACTTTTAGAAAGCCATCTTGTGCATACCTGTTTATCCAAGAATGTAGAACTACTACTGGTAGCTGTAGTGATCTTGTAAATAATGGGATGGTGGCTGTTGAAAGACGTCTAGACCGCAGGCGATAATGCAGCTATGTCTCTTCATTTACTGAAGTTCAAAGTTTCTGAACCCACTTTCCAAAGGGGCTCTTTTCGCCCGCACAATTTCCATACACAGGACACAAACATTTATGGGTGTGTCCCACACGTTTTTCTCCGCCAGAGAGAATTCAATGACAGGTGGTTGTTGTTACAGTTGGTTGTTGTTACAGCTGGTCTTTGTTACAGCTAATTGTTGTTACAGCTGGTTGTTTGTAACCCGAGTCGCACACATACACCATTTTAACTGATTACTCTGCTGAAGACAGATGTGTCGGACCAAAAGGTGCAAATATTGCAGTCAATCTCTAAACTAGCGACACAGTGCATTCTGTTCTCCGGACTACATCCTGCGACTTGCAAAGCCCTATTGAGGGCTTGGTAGTGGGAGATTGAGAACAAACACAGAAGAAAAAGTAGAAATTATTACTACAACAGCAAACGAGTGCGGTCCTCATAAAGGACAAAAAGGGAGACCGGTGTAAGAAAAGGTTGTCTACTGTTATCCACCCTGATTAATATTTCCAGGAAATGATTATTACTGATGCTAGAGATGGTCACCATGGAACTGTAACTATAGCTGTGAGCGTATGTTTACAAACCTATGTTTCGCTGATGATAGGAATGCTATGGCTGGTAATGGTAATCAACAAAGGGTCGATTCAATGACATCATAGCCCGAGATGGCGAAAAGATCGAGACAGTTACACAATTCAATTATCTAGGATCTGTAATTGGGGAAGAGTGCAACAAGAGAGAGCTAGGAATAAGATCTGCACAAGCAATGACGATCCTCACCTCGCTGAAATCACTGTGGAGACAAGAAAATCTCAATTAAAACTAAGGTCAAACTAAGGCAAACAATAATCCTCTCTGTGTACCTCTACGTGTGTGAAACATGGACGCTGAATGTTGAATGTGAGCGAAATATCCAGGCGATGGACATGAGATGCTTCAAACGGAATCTTGGATTAACATGCAGGGATCGTGTCACAACATACGTTGATTACAATCTATTATGATCTGTCGGATCTTATCAAAGTCTCCTTGGGCATAAAAGAAGAAAAAAAGCAGACGCCTCATGAGGTGCAGGGAAGACGATGTTCGAAAGTGAACAGACAAAACCTGGAACGATACCGAAGTTATGATAGTTTGTCAGACAGAAGTGGCTACCCAAAGGTTCATGAAGCAGTAGCGACATGTGATGAAGACCTCATTGTGTTACGGAATGACCAGACGATCCAGCAGCGCTATCTGTCGGAAGACCATGCAATTAGGCACACGAAGACTGGACAAATCAGTGCTGCCACCGGTACATTTTTACTTGATTCATTCTAGGATCAGAACAAATCTATACCTGGGCTCTCTTATCAGAGGGTTTCGGCACTTTAGCTGGTTGATTCCTCTTGATTATAAACCCGGTTCGCTCTTGCTGATAATTTAGCTATTCACTCCCTTCCAATATCATCTAAAATCGAAATAACATTTTGCATCCTGTGGTTCTCGTCTCCTGTAACATTGTCTGACCCATGGCAGTTTGACAGCTTAGTCTTAGTAGTCTCCGCTGTGGTACAGAGACGTTCGTATTCGTCTGATGGGATGAGATTCCTGTTGTTTAGACTATACCTGTGATTTATGTCATAGCGATTCGTATACCCTTCTGAAAATTCTACTAGGTTTCAACCAGTGTTGGTCTATGGGCTACACCTGACCATCAGTTATAGTGGTTCTTATACCCTTTTGACGATCGTTCCAGCTTTCGAACAGCATTTGAGGCCCACTAGCGTTCGACATATACTTGTTAGAGTCAGACTCTAATATCGTTTAAAGGCAAGTAGAACAAATATTTGAATTCACCGAATGTTCTGAAGCTATTAAAGTATTGCCAGGTCCAACTCGAAGTTTCCACGGCCTATGGGTTCACGCAGCCAACTAAAAATAAGCACTTCTGGTCGCCTTTCCTGCCGAATCTCTCTTTACCATAGGCGATGCAGTAAAATCCTTTGAATTCACAGAAGCCCTTCCTACCAAAATCTGCTTGACATTTTTCTTAAATCAGTATTTATTTGTTTCTCTAAACATTGCCTTCTTCTCTGGCGGCACTAAGTGCATGTTACATGGTATCAAGGTTATTATCCCGTGAACAAATGCGTCTGCTAGTTCTTATTAGCCTGACCACTGATACACTAGCACTCCATCTCAGGGTTTCCTCTATGCCCCCCCCCCCCCCGCGCCCCCCAAATGTCACTATCACCTTCCTGGACAACTTCGCCACTACAGCATGACTGAATGTGCTAAATCTCTCACTATCCTTCTGAATCCTGCCTTCCTCACCATTCTAACTAAAAAGTCTTAAGTACCAATCCCCAAGTTTAACATGTCACGAACACGTGTCTAACATTCGGAACAAGCGCACCAAACTATGGATATTAAGCGTTAATAATAAACGACAGTAATTCTGACCGTCTATCTATCACTTGACTCGATCTGCAGACATTGAAATTCTACATTTTGTAACCAGACCGGCTTTGTTAGAATAAACCAATTCACCTAGCCTGTCTGAACCCCGAGTATACTTTCTTACTCAGACGTTTGCTTCCTTCCTACCATATTACAATTATCCTTCAATTTCCAAGTTACAGTTTAGTGGCCAGGTTGGAAGTTTCGGTCTGGATCAGGATTGGGATCATGTCGAGATCCCTGCGGAGACCCTTATATCTGACACTGTCACACGATGTTTGTTAAAAATGGCCGTTAAATTTGCTATTAAAGCACACTAGCTTATGCTTGGAATGACCAAGAGGTTCGATACAAAGAGCCACGAGCAATTCTCAAAAAGCCATGCGATATTCACTGCAAAACGACCCCGAGACTTGCCACAAAATGCCAAGTGACTTCTCAAAAATACCACGTGACTTGATACAAGTGACCATTAAGTTAATTACAAAGGACCAAGAGTTTGCCAGAAATTGATACGAACTTCATTACAAACGAATACCAGGTCTATCCCAAATTACTATGCAATTTGTCACAAAAGGACCACTGGAAGTTGAAGTGTCAACTTTAATAACAACAGTTTTACATGATGTGATTGCTATCGCCATTCGCAACCTTCTATAGTCACCTATTTGAACATGCTGAAATATTGTAATTTTTGTAACCGAATTCCGGACGTGTGTTGAGAAGCGTAAACCAGTGTAAATCACGATCGCTGTGAATGAGTCAGTGACACTATATTATTATAGATGCTTATGAGCTGTCAGAAATGGTGGCTCTGTCTAGGAGGAGACAAATGAATATTAAACAATGGAGTCTGTTCATTGCTTTCTATTGTGTGCATGTTATGTTTCAGACAATGGAATCATGAGCTAGTCTGGTGATGTCCTATGTGCTAGGGATGTTTCTATCTGACGCTGAAAGGAGTTGATGTCAAGTATGCGAGTCGATTGCGAGAGCACGTGCGTTCGGCGCAGAAATAAACACTTTTGTCCGTAGGTCTGATTGTTGAATGTTGGCTGTGAATACAACCATGCTGATATAATCATTCGTATGTATGATTGTTGAACGTTGGCTGTGAATACAACCATTTTGATATAATCATTCGTATGTATGATTGTTGAATGTTGGCTGTGAATACAACCATTTTGATATAATCATTCGTATGTATGATTGTTGAATGTTGGCTGTGAATACAACCATTTTGATATAATCATTCGTATGTATGATTGTTGAATGTTGGCTGTGAATATAACCATTTTGATATAATCATTTGTATGTATGATTGTTGAATGTTGGCTGTGAATATAACCATTTTGATATAATCATTCGTATGTATGATTGTTGAATGTTGGCTGTGAATACAACCATTTTGATATAATCATTCGTATGTATGATTGTTGAATGTTGGCTGTGAATACAACCATTTTGATATAATCATTCGTATGTGTGATTGTTGAATGTTGGCTGTGAATGCAACCATTTTGATATAATCATTCGTATGTATGATTGTTGAATGTTGGCTGTGAATATAACCATTTTGATATAATCATTTGTATGTATGATTGTTGAATGTTGGCTGTGAATATAACCATTTTGATATAATCATTCGTATGTATGATTGTTGAATGTTGGCTGTGAATACAACAATTTTGATATAATCATTCGTATGTATGATTGTTGAATGTTGGCTGTGAATACAACCATTTTGATATAATCATTCGTATGTATGATTGTTGAATGTTGGCTGTGAATACAACCATTTTGATATAATCATTCGTATGTCTGATTGTTGAATGTTGGCTGTGAATATAACCATTTTGATATAATCATTCGTATGTATGATTGTTGAATGTTGGCTGTGAATACAACCATTTTGATATAATCATTCGTATGTATGATTGTTGAATGTTGGCTGTGAATACAACCATTTTGATATAATCATTCGTATGTATGATTGTTGAATGTTGGCTGTGAATACAACCATTTTGATATAATCATTCGTATGTCTGATTGTTGAATGTTGACTGTGAATACAACCGTTTTGATATAATCATTCGTATGTATGATTGTTGAATGTTGGCTGTGAATACAACAATTTTGATATAATCATTCGTATGTATGATTGTTGAATGTTGGCTGTGAATACAACCATTTTGATATAATCATTCGTATGTATGATTGTTGAATGTTGGCTGTGAATACAACCATTTTGATATAATCATTCGTATGTCTGATTGTTGAATGTTGGCTGTGAATACAACCATTTTGATATAATCATTCGTATGTATGATTGTTGAATGTTGGCTGTGAATGCAACCATTTTGATATAATCATTCGTATGTATGATTGTTGAATGTTGGCTGTGAATACAACCATTTTGATATAATCATTCGTATGTATGATTGTTGAATGTTGGCTGTGAATATAACCATTTTGATATAATCATTCGTATGTATGATTGTTGAATGTTGGCTGTGAATACAACCATTTTTATATAATCATTTGTATGTATGATTGTTGAATGTTGGCTGTGAATATAACCATTTTGATATAATATTTCGTATGTATGATTGCTGAATGTTGGCTGTGAATACTACCATTTTGATATAATCATTCGTATGTATGATTGTTGAATGTTGGCTGTGAATACAACCATTTTGATATAATCATTCGTATGTATGATTGTTGAATGTTGGCTGTGAATACAACCATTTTGATATAATCATTCGTATGTATGATTGTTGAATGTTGGCTGTGAATGCAACCATTTTGATATAATCATTCGTATGTATGATTGTTGAATGTTGGCTGTGAATACAACCATTTTGATATAATCATTCGTATGTATGATTGTTGAATGTTGGCTGTGAATACAACCATTTTGATATAATCATTCGTATGTATGATTGTTGAATGTTGGCTGTGAATACAACCATTTTTATATAATCATTTGTATGTATGATTGTTGAATGTTGGCTGTGAATATAACCATTTTGATATAATATTTCGTATGTATGATTGCTGAATGTTGGCTGTGAATACAACCATTTTGATATAATCATTCGTATGTATGATTGTTGAATGTTGGCTGTGAATATAACCATTTTGATATAATCATTCGTATGTATGATTGTTGAATGTTGGCTGTGAATGCAACCATTTTGATATAATCATTCGTATGTATGATTGTTGAATGTTGGCTGTGAATACAACCATTTTCATATAATCATTCGTATGTATGATTGTTGAATGTTGGCTGTGAATACAACCATTTTGATATAATCATTCGTATGTATGATTGTTGAATGTTGGCTGTGAATACAACCATTTTGATATAATCATTCGTATGTATGATTGTTGAATGTTGTCTGTGAATACAACCATTTTGATATAATCATTCGTATGTATTATTGTTGAATGTTGGCTGTGAATACAACCATTTTGATATAATCATTCGTATGTATGATTGTTGAATGTTGGCTGTGAATACAACCATTTTGATATAATCATTCGTATGTATGATTGTTGAATGTTGGCTGTGAATACAACCATTTTGATATAATCATTCGTATGTATGATTGTTGAATGTTGGCTGTGAATACAATCATTTTGATATAATCATTCGTATGTATGATTGTTGAATGTTGGCTGTGAATACAACCATTTTGATATAATCATTCGTATGTATGATTGTTGAATATTGGCTGTGAATACAACCATTTTGATATAATCATTCGTATGTATGATTGTTGAATGTTGGCTGTGAATGCAACCATTTTGATATAATCATTCGTATGTATGATTGTTGAATGTTGGCTGTGAATACAACCATTTTTATATAATCATTTGAATGTATGATTGTTGAATGTTGGCTGTGAATATAACCATTTTGATATAATCATTCGTATGTATGATTGTTGAATGTTGGCTGTGAATACAACCATTTTGATATAATCATTCGTATGTATGATTGTTGAATGTTGGCTGTGAATACTACCATTTTGATATAATCATTTGTATGTATGATTGTTGAATGTTGGCTGGGAATACAACCATTTTGATATAATCATTCGTATGTATGATTGTTGAATGTTGGCTGAGAATACAACCATTTTGATATAATCATTCGTATGTATGATTGTTGAATGTTGGCTGTGAATACAATCATTTTGATATAATCATTCGTATGTATGATTGTTGAATGTTGGCTGTGAATACAACCATTTTGATATAATCATTCGTATGTGTGATTGTTGAATGTTGGCTGTGAATGCAACCATTTTGATATATTCATTCGTATGTATGATTGTTGAATGTTGGCTGTGAATATAACCATTTTGATATAATCATTTGTATGTATGATTGTTGAATGTTGGCTGTGAATATAACCATTTTGATATAATCATTCGTATGTATGATTGTTGAATGTTGGCTGTGAATACAACAATTTTGATATAATCATTCGTATGTATGATTGTTGAATGTTGGCTGTGAATACAACCATTTTGATATAATCATTCGTATGTCTGATTGTTGAATGTTGGCTGTGAATACAACCATTTTGATATAATCATTCGTGTGTATGATTGTTGAATGTTGGCTGTGAATGCAACCATTTTGATATAATCATTCGTATGTATGATTGTTGAATGTTGGCTGTGAATACAACCATTTTGATATAATCATTCGTATGTATGATTGTTGAATGTTGGCTGTGAATACAACCATTTTGATATAATCATTCGTATGTATGATTGTTGAATGTTGGCTGTGAATATAACCATTTTGATATAATCATTTGTATGTATGATTGTTGAATGTTGGCTGTGAATATAACCATTTTGATATAATCATTCGTATGTATGATTGTTGAATGTTGGCTGTGAATACAACCATTTTGATATAATCATTCGTATGTATGATTGTTGAATGTTGGCTGTGAATACAACCATTTTGATATAATCATTCGTATGTGTGATTGTTGAATGTTGGCTGTGAATGCAACCATTTTGATATAATCATTCGTATGTATGATTGTTGAATGTTGGCTGTGAATATAACCATTTTGATATAATCATTTGTATGTATGATTGTTGAATGTTGGCTGTGAATATAACCATTTTGATATAATCATTCGTATGTATGATTGTTGAATGTTGGCTGTGAATACAACAATTTTGATATAATCATTCGTATGTATGATTGTTGAATGTTGGCTGTGAATACAACCATTTTGATATAATCATTCGTATGTATGATTGTTGAATGTTGGCTGTGAATACAACCATTTTGATATAATCATTCGTATGTCTGATTGTTGAATGTTGGCTGTGAATATAACCATTTTGATATAATCATTCGTATGTATGATTGTTGAATGTTGGCTGTGAATACAACCATTTTGATATAATCATTCGTATGTATGATTGTTGAATGTTGGCTGTGAATACAACCATTTTGATATAATCATTCGTATGTATGATTGCTGAATGTTGGCTGTGAATACAACCATTTTGATATAATCATTCGTATGTCTGATTGTTGAATGTTGACTGTGAATACAACCGTTTTGATATAATCATTCGTATGTATGATTGTTGAATGTTGGCTGTGAATACAACAATTTTGATATAATCATTCGTATGTATGATTGTTGAATGTTGGCTGTGAATACAACCATTTTGATATAATCATTCGTATGTATGATTGTTGAATGTTGGCTGTGAATACAACCATTTTGATATAATCATTCGTATGTCTGATTGTTGAATGTTGGCTGTGAATACAACCATTTTGATATAATCATTCGTATGTATGATTGTTGAATGTTGGCTGTGAATGCAACCATTTTGATATAATCATTCGTATGTATGATTGTTGAATGTTGGCTGTGAATACAACCATTTTGATATAATCATTCGTATGTATGATTGTTGAATGTTGGCTGTGAATATAACCATTTTGATATAATCATTCGTATGTATGATTGTTGAATGTTGGCTGTGAATACAACCATTTTTATATAATCATTTGTATGTATGATTGTTGAATGTTGGCTGTGAATATAACCATTTTGATATAATATTTCGTATGTATGATTGCTGAATGTTGGCTGTGAATACAACCATTTTGATATAATCATTCGTATGTATGATTGTTGAATGTTGGCTGTGAATACAACCATTTTGATATAATCATTCGTATGTATGATTGTTGAATGTTGGCTGTGAATACAACCATTTTGATATAATCATTCGTATGTATGATTGTTGAATGTTGGCTGTGAATGCAACCATTTTGATATAATCATTCGTATGTATGATTGTTGAATGTTGGCTGTGAATACAACCATTTTGATATAATCATTCGTATGTATGATTGTTGAATGTTGGCTGTGAATACAACCATTTTGATATAATCATTCGTATGTATGATTGTTGAATGTTGGCTGTGAATACAACCATTTTTATATAATCATTTGTATGTATGATTGTTGAATGTTGGCTGTGAATATAACCATTTTGATATAATATTTCGTATGTATGATTGCTGAATGTTGGCTGTGAATACAACCATTTTGATATAATCATTCGTATGTATGATTGTTGAATGTTGGCTGTGAATATAACCATTTTGATATAATCATTCGTATGTATGATTGTTGAATGTTGGCTGTGAATGCAACCATTTTGATATAATCATTCGTATGTATGATTGTTGAATGTTGGCTGTGAATACAACCATTTTCATATAATCATTCGTATGTATGATTGTTGAATGTTGGCTGTGAATACAACCATTTTGATATAATCATTTGTATGTATGATTGTTGAATGTTGGCTGTGAATACAACCATTTTGATATAATCATTCGTATGTATGATTGTTGAATGTTGTCTGTGAATACAACCATTTTGATATAATCATTCGTATGTATTATTGTTGAATGTTGGCTGTGAATACAACCATTTTGATATAATCATTCGTATGTATGATTGTTGAATGTTGGCTGTGAATACAACCATTTTGATATAATCATTCGTATGTATGATTGTTGAATGTTGGCTGTGAATACAACCATTTTGATATAATCATTCGTATGTATGATTGTTGAATGTTGGCTGTGAATACAATCATTTTGATATAATCATTCGTATGTATGATTGTTGAATGTTGGCTGTGAATACAACCATTTTGATATAATCATTCGTATGTATGATTGTTGAATATTGGCTGTGAATACAACCATTTTGATATAATCATTCGTATGTATGATTGTTGAATGTTGGCTGTGAATGCAACCATTTTGATATAATCATTCGTATGTATGATTGTTGAATGTTGGCTGTGAATACAACCATTTTTATATAATCATTTGAATGTATGATTGTTGAATGTTGGCTGTGAATATAACCATTTTGATATAATCATTCGTATGTATGATTGTTGAATGTTGGCTGTGAATACAACCATTTTGATATAATCATTCGTATGTATGATTGTTGAATGTTGGCTGTGAATACTACCATTTTGATATAATCATTTGTATGTATGATTGTTGAATGTTGGCTGGGAATACAACCATTTTGATATAATCATTCGTATGTATGATTGTTGAATGTTGGCTGAGAATACAACCATTTTGATATAATCATTCGTATGTATGATTGTTGAATGTTGGCTGTGAATACAATCATTTTGATATAATCATTCGTATGTATGATTGTTGAATGTTGGCTGTGAATACAACCATTTTGATATAATCATTCGTATGTGTGATTGTTGAATGTTGGCTGTGAATGCAACCATTTTGATATATTCATTCGTATGTATGATTGTTGAATGTTGGCTGTGAATATAACCATTTTGATATAATCATTTGTATGTATGATTGTTGAATGTTGGCTGTGAATATAACCATTTTGATATAATCATTCGTATGTATGATTGTTGAATGTTGGCTGTGAATACAACAATTTTGATATAATCATTCGTATGTATGATTGTTGAATGTTGGCTGTGAATACAACCATTTTGATATAATCATTCGTATGTCTGATTGTTGAATGTTGGCTGTGAATACAACCATTTTGATATAATCATTCGTGTGTATGATTGTTGAATGTTGGCTGTGAATGCAACCATTTTGATATAATCATTCGTATGTATGATTGTTGAATGTTGGCTGTGAATACAACCATTTTGATATAATCATTCGTATGTAAAATTGTTGAATGTTGGCTGTGAATACAACCATTTTGATATAATCATTCGTATGTATGATTGTTGAATGTTGGCTGTGAATGCAACCATTTTGATATAATCATTCGTATGTATGATTGTTGAATGTTTGCTGTGAATATAACCATTTTGATATAATCATTTGTATGTATGATTGTTGAATGATGGCTGTGAATATAACCATTTTGATATAATCATTCGTATGTATGATTGCTGAATGTTGGCTGTGAATACAACCATTTTGATATAATCATTCGTATGTATGATTGTTGAATGTTGGCTGTGAATATAACCATTTTGATATAATCATTCGTATGTATGATTGTTGAATGTTGGCTGAGATCAACCATTTTGATATAATCATTCGTATGTATGATTGTTGAATGTTGGCTGTGAATACAACCATTTTGATATAATCATTCGTATGTATGATTGTTGAATGTTGGCTGTGAATACAACCATTTTCATATAATCATTCGTATGTATGATTGTTGAATGTTGGCTGTGAATACAACCATTTTGATATAATCATTCGTATGTATGATTGTTGAATGTTGTCTGTGAATACAACCATTTTGCTATAATCATTCGTATGTATTATTGTTGAATGTTGGCTGTGAATACAACCATTTTGATATAATCATTCGTATGTATGATTGTTGAATGTTGGCTGTGAATACAACCATTTTGATATAATCATTCGTATGTATGATTGTTGAATGTTGGCTGTGAATACAACCATTTTGATATAATCATTCGTATGTATGATTGTTGAATGTTGGCTGTGAATACAATCATTTTGATATAATCATTCGTATGTATGATTGTTGAATGTTGGCTGTGAATACAACCATTTTGATATAATCATTCGTATGTATGATTGTTGAATATTGGCTGTGAATACAACCATTTTTATATAATCATTTGTATGTATGATTGTTGAATGTTGGCTGTGAATATAACCATTTTGATATAATCATTCGTATGTATGATTGTTGAATGTTGGCTGTGAATACAACCATTTTGATATAATCATTCGTATGTATGATTGTTGAATGT
Source organism: Ariolimax columbianus (assembly GCA_036924085.1). Lineage (NCBI taxonomy): Eukaryota > Metazoa > Mollusca > Gastropoda > Stylommatophora > Arionidae > Ariolimax > Ariolimax columbianus. The sequence goes on from JAVGWX010000012.1 coordinate 21,328,517, forward strand.
TGGCTGTGAATACTACCATTTTTATATAATCATTTGTATGTATGATTGTTGAATGTTGGCTGGGAATACAACCATTTTGATATAATCATTCGTATGTATGATTGTTGAATGTTGGCTGAGAATACAACCATTTTGATATAATCATTCGTATGTATGATTGTTGAATGTTGGCTGTGAATACAATCATTTTGATATAATCATTCGTATGTATGATTGTTGAATGTTGGCTGTGAATGCAACCATTTTGATATAATCATTCGTATGTATGATTGTTGAATGTTGGCTGTGAATACAACCATTTTTATATAATCATTTGTATGTATGATTGTTGAATGTTGGCTGTGAATATAACCATTTTGATATAATCATTCGTATGTATGATTGTTGAATGTTGGCTGTGAATACAACAATTTTGATAAAATCATTCGTATGTATAATTGTTGAATGTTGGCTGTAAATACAACCATTTGGTATAATCATTCGTATGTATGATTGTTGAATGTTGGCTGTGAATGCAACCATTTTGATATAATCATTCGTATGTATGATTGTTGAATGTTGGCTGTGAATACAACCATTTTGATATAATCATTCGTAGGTGTGATTTTTTAATGCTGGCTGTGAATACAACCATTTTGATATCTTCTTCTTCTTCTTCGTTTATCTTCAGACCTCAACTTCAATTACTCTAACAAACGCAGCAGTCGACTCAAGGCTCTGTACGCTTCCGTACAGCTTCTCGTGAAAGAACACTGGCCCTTTTGATTTAATCATTCGTCGGTCCTTGTAGAGACATTGAGAGCATAAAGAATGAGAAACACTAAGTGACATAGAACAAGAGATGTATAGAAGCAGGGAGAAAAAGGAGAGACAGCGATCTCAATTCCACTAAAGAGAACTCATTTTCCACAACAATGAACTCATAGAATAGAGAGCATGTACGCTGTAACCTGCTAAGCATGTCTCGTAACGTGTGAAGAAGATAGAGCAAGTAACATCAACACACAAAGCAAATATATGCAGAAACCAGAACTTCATAAGCAGAAATGGTATTTGTACGCAGGTTTTATGAACTGTGCATCGGTTGGAATGGCCCTTAGCCTACAAAACTGTCCACCTGCTCCGTCAAAAATCGCGATCATCTCGGCTCATCTCTGATCCCTTCAGCCCGTCATTCTTCCATCTCCCCCCCCCCCCCCCCCCCCCAACTATTGATTCAATAAACCGATCTGAACAGTTTTGCAAAACATCAGGTGAATCAAGTCTTCAACCAAGTCTCGTGTTCACTGTGATATGTGCAAATTCAGTCACCTGCAAAAATGGTGTAACGATTCATTTTTCTGATAAATTTTTTAATCAATTATTTACTTTTTTTTTTGCAGACACACATAACATTTAATAAATAAGTATATATATATATATATCATCCGCGGGATACATTTTGAAAAGACCTCATGACTGTGCCTGTGTACATATATGTATGTATGTGTACGTACAGACACACACAAACATATATATATATATATATATATATATATATATATATATATATATATATAGAGAGAGAGAGAGAGAGAGAGAGAGAGAGAGAGAGAAAGAAAGAGAGAGAGAAGAGAAGAGAAGGAGAGATCATTTTAGATTGACATAATGATATGTTTAATGGAGAATAGTGATATATTTTATTGAATTTCTTCGTTTAAAAAATAGTGTTCATTTTACAGAGATATGTACTGGCAACACATGACGTCCAGAATTATTATTGCACTTCTCAGCTGCTTTAATTTGCTATCACTCAATCTTTGAATTCAGAAAATATTTATACTTGCTATGCAGCTCTTTTTAATCCTTTCTGTTAAATTCTCTTCTTTAAACTTGGAAATTGTCTCATTCACAATTAACTTAGAAGTAGATGTTAGGAAATCCCTATACATCTTGTAATTGTATCATTCAACCTGTCTATAAGATAAAAGTAGATGTTAGGTAATCCTTATATATCTTGTAATTGTATCATTCAACCTGTCTATAAGATAAAAGTAGATGGTAGGTAGTCCTTATAACTCTTAAAATTGTATCATTCGACCTGTCTTTAAGATAAAAATAGATGTTAGGTAATCCTTATACATCTTGTAATTGTATCATTCAACCTGTCTATAAGATAACATTAGATATTAGGTAATCCTTATACATCTTGTAATTGTATCATTCGACCTGTCTTTAAGATAAAATTAGATATTAGGTAATCCTTATACATCTTGTAATTGTATCATTCGACCTGTCTTTAAGATAAAAATAGATGTTAGGTAATCCTTATACATCTTGTAATTGTATCATTCAACCTGTCTATAAGATAAAAGTAGATGTTAGGTAATCCTTATACATCTTGTAATTGTATCATTCGACCTGTCTTTAAGATAAAAATAGATGTTAGGTAATCCTTATACATCTTGTAATTGTATCATTCAACCTGTCTATAAGATAACATTAGATATTAGGTAATCCTTATACATCTTGTAATTGTATCATTCGACCTGTCTTTAAGATAAAATTAGATATTAGGTAATCCTTATACATCTTGTAATTGTATCATTCGACCTGTCTTTAAGATAAAAATAGATGTTAGGTAATCCTTATACATCTTGTAATTGTATCATTCAACCTGTCTATAAGATAAAAGTAGATGTTAGGTAATCCTTATACATCTTGTAATTGTATCATTCAACCTGTCTTTAAGATAAAAATAGATATTAGGTAATCCTTATACATCTTGTAATTGTATCATTCAACCTGTCTATAAGATAAAAGTAGATGTTAGGTAATCCTTATACATCTTGTAATTGTATCATTCAACCTGTCTATAAGATAAAAGTAGATGTTAGGTAATCCTTATACATCTTGTAATTGTATCATTCAACCTGTCTATAAGATAAAAGTAGATGTTAGGTAATCCTTATACATCTTGTAATTGTATCATTCAACCTGTCTATAAGATAAAAGTAGATGTTAGGTAATCCTTATACATCTTGTAATTGTATCATTCAACCTGTCTATAAGATAAAAATAGATGTTAGGTAATCCTTATACATCTTGTAATTGTATCGTTCAACCTGTCTAGAAGATAGTTGTTGCGCTTCATTGATTCCATTTATTCACCATTGTTTTTATATCATCTTAATGACGAAAAATAACAATACGGGACTCTTTCGAGGCCCCAAAATTGGAATGAGTACACTTTAAACCGTTTAACGAGGATCTATTGGAGGGCAAGTCTGGTGCCAGCAGCCGCGGTAATTCCAGCTCCAATGGCGTATATTAAAGTTGTTGCAATTAAAAAGCTCGTAGTTGGATCTCAGGCGCAGGCGGGCGGTCCGGCTCGCACCGGTTCACTGCCCGTTGTCTCCTGCCCTACCGTCTGCCGGCTCTCTCCCGCGGGTGCTCTTCGCTGAGCGTCCCGGGTGGCCGGCGCGTTTACTTTGAAAAAAATTTTAATGTTCAAAGCAGGCCTCGGCTGCCTCAATAATGGTGCATGGAATAATGGAATAGGACCTTGGTTCTATTTTTTTTGGTTTTCGGAACTGGAGGTAATGATTAAAAGGGACAAACGGGAGCATTCGTATTGCGGCGTTAGAGGTGAAATTCTTGGATCGCCACAAGACAAGCTACTGCGAAAGCGTTTGTCAAGAATGTTTTCATTAATCAAGAACGAAAGTCAGAGCGCGAAGACGATCAGATACCGTCGTAGTTTTGACCATAAACGATACCGACTAGCGATCCGCAGGAGTTGCTTCGATGACTCTGCGGGCAGCGTCCGGGAAACCAAAGTGTTTGGGTTCCGGGGGAAGTAAGGTAGCAAAGCTGAAACTTAAAGGAATTGACGAAAGGGCACCACCAGGAGTGGAGCCTGCGGCTAAATTTGACTCAACACGGCCAACACTGAAATGACTGACATGCCGAGACTACCTCCCTTGGGTCTAATATGGAACGGGTGCTGGATTTAGACCCTCAGAAATCTGGGGTATGCCTTCTGTGGCTAGGTTGGTCTGCATTCAGTGTTTGATAAAGGAATTGACGGAAGAGCACTACCAGGAGTGGAGCCTGCGGCTTAATTTGACTCAACACGCTAACACTGTAATGACTGACAGGCTGAGAGCATTTTTGTTGGGTCTAATCGGGAACCTGTGCTGGAATTACACAATCAGAAGAGAAACCAGTTTTACCCTACAAATGACAGGGCGTTGCTACGGTAATACTGCTCAATGCGAGAGGAATCCCAGGTTTCAGACTTTTGGTCATTGACTGACAAATAGCTCTCTCTTATATCGTTGGGTCTAATAGTAAACGGGTGCTGGTATTAGACCCTCGGAAGACAGGTCAGTTTTACCCTATTAATGACAGGGCGTTGCTACGGTAATCCTGCTCAATCCGAGAGGAATCGCAGATCTCAGACACTTGGTCTACGTGTCTAGCTGATAAGCTAATGGTGCGAGGCTACCATCTGAGGGATTACGGCCGAACGCCTCTAAGCTGGAATCCCGCCCTGAATCTCAGCACCACTGCGACGGGAGGCAACGATATGATTGGGACCTGGGCTCGCGCCTCAGCCCGACCGGGTCGAGCAGCAGAAAGAGATCTCTGTCGTTCCGCCGATCAAAGCGAGCTAGGAGCTGTTCGATATTCACCCCAATACGGCGTTGAGGCGTGAAACCACTAGTAGAAGACTTAGTTCTCGGTCGGGGTGTCGTAACCAGTAGAGCAGCAACCTCACTGCGAACTGTTGAGACTCAACCCTTGATCATGAGATATGTCCGCACACCAGGCGAACAACATCTCCGTGCCATGAGCAGGCTTGTCCATTGGTTAAATGCACTCATGCCTCGCTCTTCACCTCTGTCTGCTATCAGTCATCCCAATGGACGCAGAAGAGATGCAGACCAGCGGACATTGCACCTCTGCCCTATTTTGACAACCTCCCAGGTAGCGGGGAATGCTAGGCAATGCCACCATCCCTGCAGAGAAGCCGAGAAAATAAAGGGATACCCCACTCACATGCATATGCTACGTTTCTGGCAGGACGTGACGATCCTGGGACATAGACACACTGGACTGCCTCTCTTCCGGAATAGTACAAACTAGTACATAGTCCATCATATCATATCACCACCACACCCTATAGACACGAGTGGTGAAGACTCGATAGTCCTGCAAGACAACTACACTAAGAGAGACAACTCTGACCACAAACAACTGCTGCCTTGCAGATAGACTGGGGACAGCCAAAGGCTAAGGAAGGCATTCCTACAGAAACGCCTGTTGAAATCGAATGCACTGGGCCACAGGCTTAACGAAACAGTGCAACGTATATCGCTGTATGATGACGGTACAACCTAACAGAAAAAAGTGTGGCGCTCATCCTGTGGAGTCCCGCCAGGCAGCGAGATTGCCGGGCCTCACGCTTCGAAGGGGCCCACCCAATACTACTGGTGGTCACCAACCCATGTTCTGTGGAGACAAGGCACAAGGTGATGGGGCAACAACTATTGACCAAAAACACAAGACTCTCAGAATACTACAGTGGAATGCGGAGGTAGTCATTAACAAAAAGCTTTTCCTAACACATCACCTGCATGAAGGTAAGACTGACGTGGCCTGTATAAAGAAACGCACCTCAACAACAACCACAAATTCTCAATCAGAGGATACCAGACCTTCCGTCTGAATAGAAAAGGTCACAAAGGAGGGGTTCTGATACTGACACGTAACTGCATACCGAGTAGCGCATTAGCTGTCAATCACACCGGACAAGCAGAAATTGTAGGAGTCAACATAATGACACAAGAAACGAAGATCCGCATCTTCAACCTGTATGGAACACCAAACAAAGACCTGTCGCTTTCGAGTATGGAAATCAAGAACTCCAGCTGCCTAGTAGTTGGAGACTTCACCAGCCACTCGGAGAGATGGGGATATTCGAACACAGACAACAGAGGTGATGAATTGGAATACTGTGAGATAGACATAAATCTCTATCTTATCAATAGGCCGGAGGACAGCCCTAGCTTCTATTCTAGAACATGGCATACCACCTTTACTCAAGACTTGGCTTTTTCCACGGTGGATATTCATGACAAAGTAGGTGGCCAGGTGCTAAACTAAATGGCAGGTAGCGACCACAGGCCAATTAGGCTAGAAGTTCATATGGAAGTAGGCCCACGGGAAATAAAACCGCTCCCTCGTTGGAATAAAAAACGAGCCGACTGGGACAGATTTGCAATCCTGACAGATGGACTGTGTGAAACCATCAACACACGGAACAACAATTTGAAACCTATGGTGGAAAGCCTAAGCAAAGCAATAATGCAAGCAGCCACCGAAACCATCCCAGGAGGGACAAGGAAACACTACAAGCCATATTGGAATGATGAATTGCAGAAAGCGGAAGACGAAGTCTCAAATGCTAAGAACATGGCAGAGAGAGAACAAACTATGGAGGCAAATATCGCCCTCAAAGCCATCACGGCGAAATTCAAAAGAACACTAAACCAAATAACAAGAGACAGCTGGAAAAACAAAACAGAAAGCCTCAATTTAGATAAAGAACGGAACAAACTATGAAAATTAGTCAGAGCCATGAATGACGAAACTCCATCAAACAAACAAATTACAATCAAGCAGGGCGACAACATGCTCACTGGAAAAAAAGCAGCAAAAGCCTTTATAGAACATTATGCCAGAGCAAACCACATTGATGTCCCTACAGACAGGCATACAGACATTAGTGAAGAAAAAAAGAGCCACGACAACATCAATATGGCACCAGAGGAGCACATGATTGCAAAACTAACAATGAACGAAATGGAAGAGGCCATGAGAACTTTAAAGAAAAAGAAATCGCCCGGAAAAGATGGGATAACAAACGAAATGCTGATGGGGCTGGGCCAAACAGCAATGAGGAAGTTACTATCAGTCCTGAACCAAAGCTGGAAAAAGGGAATTGTACCGCAGGCATGGAAAATTGCTGTAATTATACCAGTACTAAAAAAAGAAAAAGACAGAGCAGATCCAAATGGATACAGGCCTATCAGTCTGCTGAGCTGTGTAGGCAAACTGATGGAGCATATGATGAACACCAGACTGATGTAGTATCTGGAAGAAAAACACATACTAATTCAACAGCAAGCAGGCTTTAGACAGCACAGATCCACTGAGGACCAGATCACTCTCATAGCCCAAGAAATAGACGATGCTTACCAGGAGAAAAAGCATACAGTAGCGGTTTGGGTGGATTTAGAGAAGGCATTTGACAAGGTGTGGAAAGAGGGACTTAAAGTCAAGCTACGAAGAAGTGAAGTTTGTGGGAAAATGTACAGAATGATCAGCCACTACCTAAAATCAGAACAGCCAGAGTTCAAGTACAAGGGCAGATGAGCAAAAAGGTGACACTTGAGCAGGGAGTACCCCAAGGGGGAGTACCGTCACCCACACTTTTCCTGGTGTATATAAACAACATCACAGAGAATATACCAAGAAGAGTCCACAGCTCCATGTTTGCAGACGATCTGGCTATGTGGACCTCTGAAAAGAATCTCACCATAGCAAGAAATCGGATGCAGCAGGCCCTAACATCGCTGGAGGAGTGGGCGAACTCATGGCTGGTCAAAATAAATGAGGAAAAAACATGTACGATATTCTCGCTTTCAAACAAACCCTAAAACACCAAAATAAGTCTTAACGGCAAATATCTGCTGCCAAACGATAACCCAAACTACCTGGGAGTCACATTTGATCGGCGCATGACATGGAAAAGGCAGATCGAGAGAAATCGTATGAGAGCCAGACAAAGAATGGCAATCATGAGGAAACTTGCTGACACAAGCTGGGGAGCAGACGAAAGTATACTAAAGAAACTGTACATTGGAAGAGTGAGACCAGTTCTCGAGTATGGTATTGCGGCATGGACAACAGCAGCAAAGGCGAACTTTGATAAAATTAGCAAACTTCAAAACCAAGCCATGAGATTTATAACAGGAGGCATGAAGTCAACGCCAATTGTAGAACTTAAAATATTACAAATGTGCAATCCATGACCGACAGAAGAAACTCCAGATCCCAGCAGCAAGCAGAGAAACTCAGAAGACTGACAGACCATGCAATGCACCAGAGACTAAATAGATTTGGAAATGGGAAACTACAAGCGGATAAACTTTGCAGAAATAGCCAAAACAAAGATGAACGAAGACTCTATAAACACATTAACAACACCAAAGCCCATCCCTACTGTATGAAAATCTACCTGGAAGAAGCATATATTTCCAGTGGTGGCAGAAAATATACCAGGTATTGGAAACAAGAACAGCCAGACTGAAAAAGAAAGAAGAGACATAACCCTGAGGTACATAACGGAAAACTACCCAAGCATGGACTGGACCCATGCATACACCGACGGTTCCGTAACAAACACAACACAGAATGGAGGGGCAGGGGTATTCATGAGCCTACCAAATGGTAGAAAAATAACACTGTCAGTGGCAACTGGAAAATACTCAAGCAATTTCAGAGCGGAGGCAGAGGCACTGAGAGATGCAGCAGAAGCAATGCTGACATGCAAAAGAAATGAAAGCCAGATAGTCCTGTTTACAGATGCCCTGGCCGTAGTCACAGCGCTAAAAAGCCAGAAAAATACTGAACTTAATGATTTAAGAGCAGTACTCTGTCAACTATGCCAGCAGACCGCACCAAAAAGAGTAGTGGTACAGTGGGTTCCATCCCACTGTAACATCCAAGGCAACGAGGAGGCACACAGACTGGCCAAAGAAGGTGCAAGACTACCACAACCAGATTCTAGTGGGACCTACGAAGAGTCAAAAAGGCTCATTAGAGCCAGATACATGGCCAAATGGGAAACAGAACACACTGGCTACACAAAAAATGATGCCTGTTACCAATTGAACAGAAGAGAGCAGATCGTGGTCTTCAGACAACGCACAGGCCACAATAGACTGAGGTACCACCTATTCAATAAACTGAAGATAGGTGGCACTGACGAATGCATTTGTGATACCGGAAAAAAGACCGCTGAACATCTGCTGCAAAACTGCCCGAAATACGAGGACCAGAGAAAGCACATGTGGCCATTACCAGTGGCAACACTAAACAAGCACTTTGGCACTGTCGACAGCCTCAGGATGACCGCTGATTTTTTTCGAAAAAATACAGGTTGACGTCTGACAACGTACGAAGAAGAAGAAGAAGAAGAAGAAGAAGAAGAAGAAGAAGAAGAAGAAGAAGAAGAAGAAGAAGAAGAAGAAGAAGAAGAAGAAGAAGAAGAAGAAGAAGAAGAAAAAGAAGAAGAATAAGATTTCATCTTAATGGTTTCTACTGTTATATTTTCTTACAAGATTACTCTCTTTCCATTTTTCTGTAAGATAATTTTGTACATCCTGAATTTGTCAGTGTTTTACTCCTTCTGTATTATCATTTTCAAATTTGGCGGATAACTCTCAGCTTGAACATCTGTTTACTTCCCTTGATCCGTCGTATTCAAAGTTTATAAGTTTATGTGAAATATATTTACACTTACTTCATTTTTTTATTGAAACGTTATTTAATATTTTGTAAATATCTCTTTCGTTTTCTCAACCAAACTTTATGTAAAATATATTGATACTTCTTCGTTTTGTCTCATTCAAACGTTATGTAAAATTTATTTAGACTTTATTTAGGTTTTCTCGTTGAAACTGTATTTAGAAGATCTTTACTGTTCCTGGATTATTCTCAATCAAACGGTATATAAAATATATTTCTACTTGTATTTTAACATGAAACCACTCTTCTGTTAAAGCACCTTTATATGTCCGGAATTATTCTAATTGAACTTTTCTGTAAAAAAACAGATTTATAATGCCAAGATCTGTCTCATTATATTATATTATAAAGAACATGTTTTCACTTTCTGGATTTGTCTGACTTTCTTACCCCATTAGAACATCTTATAACTTCTAATATTGTTGACATTCAATGTTTATTCATCCAGACTTGGAGAACTTCTTATTCCTCTGTCAGATCTCTACCCCATAGGTTCGTTGATCTGATTAACGCTGTTAGACAGATGCGAAGAGGGTCAGCTCTCCACGACAACTACACGTCATTCAGGGACGTCGTGTCAGCAATGAGTTAATGAAAACATAATACTTTCACCAAAAAATGCCTTCTGTGAGTTCTTGTCACTGACGCAAATCATGTTTTGGTGAGCTCTTGCGTGGGAATTTCAGAATGTAAACTTTCACATATATTCACACAGACGGAGATAGGGACAGAGATTAGAGAACGGCAGTAGCAGAGACATAGCGAAGATGGAGAGTGTAGCAGAGAATGGCAGAGAGAAAGAGAGCGAGTTGGAGAGAAGAAAATAGAGTAAGAAAGCGTGTGAGAGTGGGAGAAAGCGAGTAAATGATAGAGAATTGAGAGAGAAAGAATTAGTACAATAGTAAGAGTGGATATAATGAAAAAGTTAGAATAAGGATCATTATATTTGTGCCTGAACGTCTGTTTCTCCAATGTGTGTGTCATAGATTTGATTGTCTGATAGGATCATGATGTCATCGCCAGTGGTAAGTGTGTATTCATAACAAAATGGTCGCCATCTCTGTGGGATTGCGTGCTTGCGCGACAATTTTAGTTTCGAACACACGGTTTCGACAACGGAATTTTATCCATTTCGATTTTTTAGAAAGAAGTATGGAAGAGATGTGCTTGTTGCGGGGAGAAGATGGATTGGTTATTACGAAGAATTGGACGGGTTGATGGTGAAGACATTGGAAGAGCAATTGGCAGGGAGAAACAGACTGGTGGGTTGAAATGAAGAAGACATGGGCGGGGGAAAGGGCGGGCTTAGAGAGCAAAAAGATGGGCAGGTTGGGCTGAGCAGGAAAAGTGGATGAGATTGGCTGGTTGGGCGGAAGAGAGAACGAGTTGAGGGAGAGGTGATACGCAGGGGAATGGGCATTTGGAGATGGGAGATATAGATGAGCTGTGGAGTGGGCAAGGATTAATGCAGACACTGGCAGGTTGAGAGGGAAAAGGGACGAGCATGTTAGGGGAAATAGATTTACGGGTTGATAGGAAGATATTGTCTGGTAGAGGGGGAAGACATGCGCGGATGAATGAGGGGTTTCGGGAGTAGGAGATGGACGGGTTGAGAGGAACAGTGATAGACGAGTTGGTAGAGAGAGATGGACGAATTGAAAGTTGGAGAGTGTGTCAATGTGGATAGAATGGAGGGAAGGGTGAAAAAAATTAGTTTTAAAAATAAACTACTTTCATAGTTACCCAGGACAACATCACGTATCAAATCTAGTCCTATACTTTGTCGGCTTGAGTAGGATGGATCATGGATCTTCCTAACTACATGTCCCGTATATGTTTATCAATCGTGCTAGTGGCTTCATATACCATCATAAGAGCCATAAGAGAAAAATTAAATTTAGGATAAGCTCTAAATTTAAACGAAAAGCACCAAAAGACATTCATAACGCATGGAACATCACATAACCCGTAACATCACATAACACATGACATCACATAACACATGACATCACATAAACCGTGGCATCACATAACACGTGGCATCACATAACCCGTGGCATCACGTAACACATGACATCACATAAACCGTGGCATCACATAACACATGACATCACATAAACCGTGGCATTACATAACATTTGGCATCACATAACATTTGACATCATATAACACATGACATCACATAACCCGTGGCATCACACAACACATGACATCACATAACACATGGCATCACATAACACATGGCATCACATAACACATGGCATCACATAACACATGACATCACATAAACCGTGGCATCACATAACACATGACATCACATAAACCGTGGCATCACATAACATATGTCATCACATAAAACATGACATCAGATAAACCGTGGCATCACATAACATATGACATCATATACCACATGACATCACATAACCCGTGGCATCACACAACACATGACATTACATAAACCGTGGCATCACATAACACATGACATCACATAAACCATGGCATCACATACCACATGACATCACATAAACAGGCTTTGGTCTTCGCTTGTTGGGACTTTTCATACTGACAGACACGACGAGGCACAGTTATCCACGATAGCTTCTGCCATGAACATTTTTTTAGCCAGTTTCTTTCCTCGCTGTTTTTTCTTTCGTAATAATCACCTACATTCCTCGTTACTACTGGGTCAACTGGAGCAGACTAGTTACAGAAATTGCTCGCCGTAGCTTTGCTGTGTGAAAAGCAAAGATGAATCAAATGAAATCGTAAATCCAGATTTCTTTGGATAGAGCAGTGAACTTAACGAAGTTATTTATACAGGAGAAGTAAGCTAGCTCTTACAGTTAATACGATGACAGTCAAAATAAAGAAACGTTAACTCCTTTAAAATATTACACCGAACAGCAACGTGCAGGACAGAAGGACGTCAATGTCCCAACTCAATTGTTAAACGTGATAGATATAAGGTATAAAGGGTAGACCGACTATAGACGTGCCGAAGCGAAAGATTCAGATGTTGCTGAACTGTAAAACGTGCCGGACCTAAAGATTCAGATATCGTAGTTGAACTGTAAAACGTGCCGGACCTAAAGATTCAGATATCGTAGTTGAACTGTAAAACGTGCCGGACCTAAAGATTCAGATAACGTAGTTGAACAGTAAAACGTGCCGGACCTAATGATTTAGATATCGTAGCTGAACTGTAAAACATGCCGGACGGAAAGATGGAGATATTACATTCCAGCAATCAAACGTTACCGGCCGAATTATGCAGATATTACAGTCCATCCATAAAATCTTACTTTCAAACAAAGTAAAAATTGACGAACGACGTAGTGGAAGAACATGCTGGTAATGATGTGCCCACCAAATGAAAGGCGTGCAGTAGCCACACAGAAATAGAAAGGGACCTAGGGATTATAACAGATCATACAGGTAAGGTGAGTGAGCAAGTCCAGGTAGCAGTGACAAAGGCAAATGCCATGTTAGGTATAATAAAAGGAAATATTAAACATAGCCGCAAGGAAGTGATTGTCAAACTGTATAACGCGTTAGTTAGATCTAGATTAGAGTATTGTGTACAGGTGTGGATTTCTTATCATAGAGAGGAAATAAACATGCTGGAAAGAATTTAAAAAAGAGCGACAAAGCTGATAGTGGTATTCCAGATATACAGTTATGAGGAAAGACTCAGAAAAACCGGCCTACAGTGTCTAGAAGAAAGAAGAATTCGTGGTGACTTAATACAGGTTTTTAAGATGATCAGAGGAATGGATAAATTAGAAACAAGTTTTTTTTTTAAATACAGTCACCCACAAGAACAAGAGGGCATAGCTACAAATTAACTAAAGAGAGGTCCAGATTAGATATTAGAAAATATTTTTTTAGTCAGAGAGTGGTGAATGCTTGGAATGCGTTGCCATGGGAGATTGTGGAGGCAGGGACAGTTAATGCATTTAAGAATAAATTGGATACGTATAGTTTTTAGAGCAAGGTGATGTGAGTGAATCTGGTTGTATACAGACTCTGCAGAGTCTTTTAAACCAGTAAAAAGACGTTAAGTTAAGTTAAGTTAAGATGACGAACCTGAACAGGACAACCGGTGGCATCGGCACGCTACTAGATCCCGTGCATTCTACCAGCAGTTACTGACAGAATTAGTCACAGAAACGCAACTTGCGACAAACACAATTTAACAAATATATTTACGAAGTATCAAGCCCGACAACAACAACAAAAACCAATGAATTGCGGGTTAAAAGTCACACTGAATATAGTTTTTGTAAGCCAATTGATCTTCACTTGTACGCCGAATATGTTTCAGACCCATAGGAGAAAGACAAAAAGTCACCCCAATAATGGAACAATGAAAGTGCGATATTTTAAAAACTTGTAAATGTATGATTGTAAATCAGAAGGTAATGACGCACAATTCAGGTAAACAACGCATTCAGCACATCATAATTCTTGTGGATTACACTCACTTTAATTAATTTAGATTTGCTTATGAGTAAAATCATTCAGATTGCTCTTATATAAAAACACTGCCGTTGAGGATGACGTGGTTGTAACTTCACTGTACTAGATTTAAGCTTAATGTGATGTAGGGTGACGAGTTCATTTAATCAACACCTTAACTTTCATAAATCTATGGCGAGTACCCATTTGCAGCTGGGTTGAAAATTGACCGCATCTGATCAATTTGTTACTAGAAGCAAACATAAAAAAACGCTCGGGTGCTTTGATAGTTATGGTAAAACTCAATGTATAATAAGGTATTTACAGAAACAAGTTAAAGTCAGATTGACTCCGCATAAATCCAAAGAACAAAACAAAGTATTAATATCCAATGGCTGGGATCAAGATGCTGAGCAGCGCATGAGCTGCAGTGGTCAGCGAACCATAGCTGACTGCTAGCATCAGGACCTGCAAACCGGAGCTGCCAAGACCTTCTACACCTCCACGCGGTGATTCTGGATAATAGGCTGCAGCAGGGCAGACTGGCTAAGTAGAAGGGATCGAAGAGGGAATGCTAACCCGGTACTTAAAAAATTATTGCTGTAGTCGGATGTGTTGGACCGAAAGGTGCAAATATCGCAGTCAAGCTGTACACTACGATACAACGCATTCCGTTCTCTTGACTACATTCTGCAACTTAAGCCCTTTCAGGGTTTGGTAGCGGGAGATTGAGAACAAACAAAGCTAAAGCCAAGCCATATCCAATGGCTAAATGACACGAAGAAAGACTCAGAAAAACCAGTCTACAAAAGAGAAGAATTCAAGGTGACAATACAGGTTTATAAGATAATCAAAGGAACAGATAAATTAGACTATAACACGTATTTTTCTTCAAAATGCAATCACCTACAAGAACAAAAAGGCATAACTACAAATTAACTAAAGGAAGGTCCATATACATCATCATCATCATCTGGTTGATCAATACGGAGACTGGTTGTAAGCTTGTCTGAGTATATCTCTCCATTCGACCCTATCCTCTTCATTTCTTTTTATTGCAGCAAAAGTTCGTTCTGTAATGTCCCTGCATGCCTGAGATGTAAAGGTGAGTCTTGGTCGCCCCGGTCCACTCTTCTTTTGAATCTTGCCCTTTTGTATCTTCTGTAGAAGACTGTCATGTCCCATATTGTGACCCAGCCAATTAAACCGGTTTTTTTAATCATCTGCAATATTTGTTTATGTGCGCCAACGTTATTGAGTACATTGTCATTGGATATTCGTTCTGTCCAACTCCCTCTTTCCATTCTACAGTAGCACCACATTTCAAACGCTACCAAGCTTTTGTCAAATTTATTCTCTAAGTTCACGTTTCAGCCCCATACAGGGCAATCGATTATATATGGGTAGCGATTCTTCTTTTCCTCAGTTCTATCCTGGTGTTCTTTGAGGCTAACAATTTCCGTTTTTCTCTTAAGCCCTTTTTTGCTATTGCAGTCCTTGTCTTAATTTCTGTTTCATTGCGGCATCTTCTGTTATGGTTTTCACCAAATATGTAAACTTCCGTACTTGTTCGATTATTTCCCCATTGATGGATACATGTATTTGTCTATGTTGCTTGGATATTACCAAAGTCTTTGCCTTCGATGCATTTATTGTTATGCCAAACTCTTTGGCCGTGTTATTTTTTTTTTTTCAAGCAGCATTTGCAACGTTGCTGCTGATCCTACCACTAACCCTTGATCATCGGCAAATTTGATGGCATTAACTTTCATACCATTAACTTTCATATCATTAACTTTCATACCATTAACTGTAGGCAAACTGATGGAGCATATGATAAACACCAGACTGATGTGGCATCTGGAAGAAAAACACATACTAATTCCACAGCAAGCAGGCTTTAGACAGCACAGATCCACTGAGGACCAGATCACTCTCATCTTCCAGGAAATATAGGATGCTTACCAGGAGAAAAAACACACAGTAGCGGTTTGGGTGGATCTAGATAAGGCATTTGACAAGGTCTGGAAAGAGGGACTTAAAGTCAAGCTACGAAGAAGTGAAAATTGTGGGAAAATGTACAGATGGATCAGACACTACTTCAAAAACAGAACAGCCAGAGTTCAGGTACAAGGGCAGATGAGCAAAAAGGTGACACTTAAGCAGGGAGTACCCAAGGGGGAGTACTGTCACCCACATTCTTCCTGGTGTAGATAAATAACATCACAGAGATTATACCAAGATGAGTCCACAGCTCCATGTTTGCAGACGATCTGGCTATGTGGACCTCTGAAAATAATCTCACAATAGCAAGTAATCCGATGCAGCAGACGCTAACATTGTTGGAAGAGTGGGCGAACTCATAGCTGGTCAAAATAAATTACGAAAAAAACAACATGTACGATATTCTTGCTGTCAAACAAACCTCAAAACACAAAAATAAGTCTTAACGGCAAATACATGCGGCCAAACGACAACCCAGACTACCTGGGAGTCACATTTAACCGGCGCATGACATGGAAAGTTCAGATCGAGAGAAATCGAATGAGAGCCAGACAAAGAATGGCAATCATGGGGAAACTTGCTGGCACAAGCTGGGGAGCAGACGAAAGTATACTAAAGAAACTGTACACTGGAAGAGTGAGACCAGTTCTCGAGTATGGTATTGCGGCATGGACAACAGCAGCAAAGGCGAACTTTGATAAAATTAGCAAACTTCAAAACCAAGCCATGAGAGTTATAACAGGAGGCATGAAGTCAACGCCAATTGTAGAACTTGAAAAGATTACAAATCTGCAATCCATGACCGACAGAAGAGACTGCAGAGCCCAGCAGCAAGCAGATAAACTCAGAAGACTGACAGACCATCCAATACATCAGAGACTAAATAATTTTGGAAATCGGAAACTAAAGCGGAGAAACTTTGCAGAAATAGCCAAAGCTAAGATGAGCAAAGACCCTATGAATGCATTAACAACACCAAAGCCCATCCCTACTGTACGCAAACCTACCTGGAGGCAGCATATATTTCCAGAGGTGGTAGAAAATATACCAGGTATTGGAAACAAGAACAGCCAGACTGAAAACGAAAGAAGAGACATAACCCTAAGGTACATAACGAAAAACTACCCAAGCATGGACTGGACCCATGCATTCACCGACGGTTCTGTAACAAACACAACACAGAACGGAGGGGCAGGGGTATTCCTGAGCCTACCAAAAGGTAAAAAAATTACACTGTCGGTGGCAACTGGAAAATACTCAAGCAATTTCAGAGTGGAGGCAGAGGTACTGAGGGCTGCAGTAGAAGAAATGATGACAGGCAAAAGAAATGAAAGCCATATAGTCCTGTTTACAGATGCCCTGGCCGTAGTCACGGCACTAAAAAGCCAGAAAAATACTGAGCTTAATGATTTAAGAGCAGTACTCTGTCAACTAATGCCAGCAGACCGCACAAAAAAGAGTCTTGGTACAGTGGGTTCCATCCCACTGTAACATCCAAGGCAACGAGGAGGCAGACAAACTGGCAAAAGAAGGTGCAAGACTACCACAACCAGATTCTAGTGTGACCTACGAAGAGTCAAAAAGGCCTATTACAGCTAGATACATGACCAAATGGGAAACAGAACATACTGGCTACACAAAAAACGATGCCTATTACCAGTTGAACAGAAGAGAGCAGGTTGGGGTCTTCAGCTGCGCACAGGCCACAATAGACTGAGGTACCACCTATTCAACAAATTGAAGATAGGTGGCACTGACGAATGCTCGTATGGTACCGGGAAAATGACCGCTGAACATTTGCTGCAAAACTGCCCGACATATGAGGATCAGAGAAAGCACATGTGACCATCACCAGTGGCAACACTAGACAAGCTCTATGGCAGTGTCGACAGCCTCAGGATGACCGCTGCTTTATTCGAAAAAATACAGGTTGACGTCTGACAGCGTACGAAGAAGAAGAAGATGAAATAGTTTGCTCCATGGGACTAGATCAACGGCTTTCACGTAGACCAGATTAGATATTTAGAAACAGTTTTTTAGTCAGGGAGTGGTGAATGTTTGGAATGCATTGCTACAGAAAGTAGTGGAGGCAAGGACAATTAACGCATTTAAGAACATATTGGATGCGCATAGCGAATAAAGCAAGGAAACGAAAATTAAACTGGTTGTATACAGAATCTGCAGTCTTCTAAACCAGTATAAAGACGTCACGTTAAGTTACATATGACATTGTAAACGCCGTGTAACATAGATATGTGGATATGTTGGACGACAGAAATAATAAATCAAAGGTAACTATAAATGAATACATAGATCTTTCAAGGTTTTATTGATTTCATTTTTAATGAAGTACAAAGCCTCAAACATATATCTATTATATAGGACAACTGTGTCAATGCACATTGTTTGATCTTAAATGGGGGTTTCTGTTACAGTTTGTTTTAAATAATGAGGTTGCCAGCCTCACGCATAACTCGTTTTAGTCAGCCTTGTACATCATGTACAATCCTATTCTTTTCATCTACAAAAAGGGTCCCCTTGATCAGCACATGAATATAGTCTCCCAAACTCCATTAGATATAACGAAAGGGAAATACAAAAATATAAAGAGGATCTTCTCTGCAGAACTTATTTCCTCGATATTCGCAATATTGGGACGCATAGTAGTCGCCGGAAATAAAACTCTTTCGAGTCCGATGCTGCCAATGATGTCGAGATTAATCCACGTCTAACTCCATCAATGATTAACCGATACAAGTTCAAAGTTCCACATCCAGTCTCGCAAGAAAAGCGGAATGTATTAGTCTCAATGTTATCTCAAAAGAGCAGTTCCTAATATTTACGGCACTGGCGGCCATTTTCGTCATGGCAGCCACTAACTGTCGACATATACAACTCTTGAGCCCAGTTTCATTTTTATTTGTTCACCTCGATTTTCATACAAGCGCGACCTAGGCTCCTTAAAAATTACATGTTTCTCTTGGCGAGCAGAAGAAGTTTTAATAAACGTTTAATAGTGTTCGGTATGTCATCTAACACTGCAAATAACATATTGGTGTTGTTAATTAACTAGGTCATACAACATATTGGTGTTGTTAATTAACTAGGTCATACAACATTTTGGTATTGTTAATTAACAAGGTCATACAACATATTGGTGTTGTTAATTAACTAGGTCATACAACATATTGGTGTTGTTGATTAACTAGGTCATACAACATATTGGTGTTGTTGATTAACTAGGTCATATAACATTTTGGTGTTGTTGATTAACTAGGTCATACAACATATTGGTGTTGTTCATTAACCAGGTCATACAACATATTGGTGTTGTTTATTAACTAGGTCATATAACATTTTTGGTGTTTTTGATTAACTAGGTCATACAACATTTTGGTGTTGATTAACTAGGTCATATAACATTTTGGTGTTTTTGATTAACTAGGTCACATAACACATTGGTGTTATTGATTAAATAGGTCATATACCATATTGGTATTCTTTATTAACAAGGTCATATAGCATGTTGGTGTTGTTGATTAACTAGGTCATGTAACAAAGTGTTATTGTTGATTCAATAGGTTATGTAACACTTTTGGTGGTTCTGTTGGTTAACTAGGTCACATAACACATTGGTGTTATTGATTAAATAGGTCATATACCATATTGGTATTCTTTATTAACAAGGTCATATAGCATGTTGGTGTTGTTGATTAACAAGGTCACTAAAAATATTGCTGTTGTTGATTCAATAGGTCATGTAACATATATTGTGGTGATGTTGATTAACTAGGTCACATAATATGTTGTTTCTACTTTAGCTTAACTAGGTCATGACACATATTGGTGTTGTTAATTAACTTGTTATCTAGAAAATTGTTGTTGTTCTTGTTTATCAGTAAGGTAAAATAACATATGTCTGTTGTTAACTAACTAGGTCATATACCATTTTGTTGTTACTATTCATTAACTAGACCACATAACATGCATCTATGTGTCTTTGTGTGTGTGTGTGTGTGTGTGTGTGTGTGTGTGTGAGAGCACGCGTGTGCGTTGGGTTCGGTGCGTTTTAGAGGGGTGGGTTTCGGGTTAAAACTGCAGCTAAATTGGATACAAATTTTAAAACCATCTATTATTTGGTTCGCCACAAGACAAGCTACTGCGAAAGCGTTTGTCAAGAATGTTTTCATTAATCAAGAACGAAAGTCAGAGGCGCGAAGACGATCAGATACCGTCGTAGTTCTGACCATAAACGATGCCGACTAGCGATCCGCAGGAGTTGCTTCGATGACTCTGCGGGCAGCTTCCGGGAAACCAAAGTGTTTGGGTTCCGGGGGAAGTATGGTTGCAAAGCTGAAACTTAAAGGAATTGACGGAAGGGCACCACCAGGAGTGGAGCCTGCGGCTTAATTTGACTCAACACGGCCAACACTGAAATGATTGACATGCCGAGACCACTCTTCTGGAGTCTAATATGGAACTGGTGCTGGACTTAGACCCCCACAAATCTGGGGTTATGTCCCCTGTGGCTCGGTTTTGTCTGCATCCAGTGTTTGATAAAGGAATTGACGGAAGAGCGCTATCAGGAGTGGAGCCTGATACCTAAGTTAACTTACCACGCCAATACTGCAGAATGACTATCAAAAAGTACACCTTAGTGGGGTCTAATAGAGAACATGTGCTGGAATTAGACCCTCGAAAATCTTTGGGGCTACCCTTTAAGAAACTTGATTGTCTCGCTAAGGGAATTGACGGAAGGGCACCACCAGGTGTGGAACCTGCGGCTTAATTTGACTGAACACGCCAATACTGTAGAACAACTGACAAATTGAGAGCACTGCCGTTTGGGTCTAATAATGAACGTACGCTGGTATTAGACTCACGGACGACAAGTCAGCTCAAATGAAAGAACGCTACGGAAATCGTGTTTAACTCTGCAGATTTCAAATACCTGGTCATTGACAAACAAAAGCCCTCAATAAATTCGTCTGACCAAATAGTGAACGGGTGCTGGAAATAGATCTGAAGACAGGTCAGTTTTACCCTACAAATGACAGGGCGTTGCTACGGAAAACCAGCTCAAATCGAGAGGAGCCACAGACACTTTGGTTCACGTACCAGGCTGATAAGCCAAGGGCGCGAGGCTACCATGTGGGGGATTACGGCCGAACCCTTGAAAGCCGCAATCCCGCCCAAAATCTCAGCACCACTGCAATGGGAGGCTCCTACATGCTCGGGACCTGGGGCTTGCGCCCCAGCCCTATCAGGTAGAGCCACAGTAAGAGGTCCTTGCCGCCCGCAAATCAAAGCGGGCGGAAAACTGCTTGATACTCACCCTATACGGCGATGGGGTGCGAAAAACACCAACCAAAGACTTAGAACCTGGTCGGGGTGTCGAAAACAGTAGAGCAGCCACCACACTGTGAACTGTCAAGACTCAACCACTGACCATGAGAGTTGTCCGCACACCAGGCGATCAACATCTCTGTGACATTACCAGGCTTGTCCTCTGGCTAAATGCACTCCGGTTACGATATCTACCTCTGTACGTTATCAGCCATAACTATCATGCTGGACGCAGAAGAGATGCAGACCAGCGGACATTGCACACCTGCCCCACTGTGTCAACACCCCAGGTGGCGGGGAATGCTAGGCGTACCATCCCTGCATAGAAGCCAAGAAAATAAAGGGAAAAAGAGATACCCCACTCACATGCAAATGCTACGTTTCTGGCAGGACGTGACGATCCTGGGATACAGACACACTGGACTGCCTCTCTTCCGGGTAAACCAGTCCATCTCATATATCACATACCATCATTGCACCCTATAGACACGAGTAGTGAAGACTCGATAGTCTGGTAAGACAACTTCCATAGGAGAGAAAACTCTGATCGTAAACAACTGCTGCCTTGCAGATAGGCTGGGGACAGCCAAAGGCTAAGGAGGGCATCCCTACAGAAACGCCTGTTGAAATCGGATGCACGGGGCCGCAAGCCTAACAAAACAGTGCAACGTAAATCACAGTATGATGGCAGCACAACCTATTCGAAAAACGTATGGCGCTCATCCTGAGGAGACCCGCCAGGCAGCGATAGCGCCGGGCCCCACGCCTCGAAGGGGCCCACCCTTGACTACTGGTGGTCACCCACCCATGTGTCGTGGAGTCAAGGCACATGGCTATGGGGAAACGACTATTGGCCAAAACTTCAAGACCCTCAGAATATTACAGTGGAATGCGGAGGGAGTCATTAACAAAAAACTTTCCCTAACACATCACCTGCATGAAGGTAAGATTGACGTGGCATGTATCCAGGAAACGCACCTCAACAATAACCATAAATTCTCAATCAGAGGATACCAGACTTTCCGTCTAGACAGAGAAGGCCACAAAGGAGGGGTCCTGATACTGACCAGAAACAGCATACCGAGTAGCGCGGTACCTGTCAATCACACCGGACAAGCAGAAATTGTAGGAGTTGACATAATGGCTCAAGAGACGAAGCTCCGCATTTTCAATCTGTACGGACCACCAAACAGAGACCTATCGCTCTCGAGTATGGAGGTCAGAGACTCCAACTGCATAGTGGTTGGAGATTTCAACAGCCACTCGGAGAGATGGGGATACTCTGACACAGACAGCAGAGGTGACGAAGTGGAAGATTGGGAGATAGATGCAAATCTCTCCCTAATCAATAAGCCGGAGGATAGCCCTAGCTTCTATTCAAGAACATGGCATACCACCTCGACTCCAGATTTGGCCTTCTCCACACAGGACATACACTATAAAATAGACCGCCAGGTGCTAAACCAACTGGCAGGTAGCGACCACAGGCCGATCAGGCTAACCATTGACATGGAAGTAGGCCCACAGGAAACAAAACCGCTCCCACGTTGGAATTACAAACGAGCCGACTGGGACAGATTTGCAATCCTGACAGATGGGCTGTGTGAAACCATCAACACACGAAACACCAAAATGAAGCCCATGGTAGAGAGCCTAAGCAAGGCAATAATGCAAGCCGCCACTGAAACCATCCCAAGAGGAGCTAGGAAAAACTATAAGCCCTACTGGAATGATGAGTTACAGAAAGTGGAAGATGCAGTAACAAATGCTAGAAACATGGCAGAACGAGAAAAATCCGTGGAGGCAAACATCGCCCTCAAAGCCGCCGCGGCGAAGTACAAACACACTCTCAAGCAAACAGCAAGAGAAAGTTGGAAAAATAAAACGGAAAGTTTAAACCTGGACAAAGAAGGGAACAAGCTATGGAAGCTAGTCAGAGCCATGAACGACGAAACCCCGTCAAATAAACAAATTACTATCAAGCAAGGCGAGAACTTGATCACAGGTAAGAAAGCCGCAAACGCCTTTGTCGATCACTATGCCAGAGCAAACCACATCGAGGTCCCTGCAGATAAGCATACAGACATTAGCGAAGAGCTAAAGGGGCACGAAAACAAAAATACGGCTCCTGAAGAGCACATGATGGCCAAACTAACAATGCGCGAAATGGAAGAGGCTATGAGAACACTAAAGAGAAGGAAATCTCCCGGAAAAGACGGGATAACAAACGAAATGCTGATGGGGCTGGGCCAAACAGCGAAGGAAAAACTACTATCAGTCCTGAACCAAAGCTGGAAAAGGGGTATTGTACACCAGGCATGGAAAGATGCAATACTGGTACCAGTACCAAAAACAGGAAAGGACAAAACAGATCCGAATGGATACAGGCCCATAAGCCTACTGAGCTGTGTCGGCAAGCTGATGGAACGGATGATAAACACCAGACTGATGTGGCATCTGGAAGAAAAACGAATACTAATTCCACAGCAAGCCGGCTTTAGACAGCACAGATCCACTGAGGACCAGGTCATCCTCATAGCCCAGGAGATAGAAGATGCCTACCAGGCACAGAAACACACAGTAGCTGTTTGGGTGGATCTGGAAAAGGCATTTGACAAAGTCTGGAAGGATGGACTTAGAGTCAAGCTAAGAAGAAGTGATGTTTGTGGGAAGATGTACAAGTGGATCAACCACTACCTCAAACAAAGAACGGCCAGAGTCCAAGTACAAGGGCAGATGAGCAAAAAGGTGACACTCGAGCAGGGAGTACCCCAAGGGGGAGTACTGTCACCCACACTCTTCCTGGTATATATAAACGATATTACAGAGAATATACCAAGAAGAGTCCATAGCTCAATGTTTGCAGACGATCTGGCTATGTGGACCTCTGAAAAGAATCTCACCATAGCAAGAAATCGGATGCAAACGGCCCTAACATCGCTGGAAGAGTGGGCGAACTCATGGCTGGTCAAAATAAACGAGGAGAAAACCACGTGCACAATATTCTCGCTCTCATTAAAACCCCAAAGTACCAAATTAAGCCTAAATGGCAAAATCCTGCAGCCAAACGACAACCCAACCTATCTGGGAGTCACATTTGATCGGCGCATGACATGGAAAAGTCAGATTGAGAGAAACCGAATGAAAGCCAGAGAAAGAATGGCGATCATGAGGAAACTTGCTGGCACAAGCTGGGGAGCAGACGAAGGCATACTAAAGAAACTGTACACTGGAAGAGTGAGACCAGTTCTCGAGTATGGCATCGCGGCATGGACAACATGTTGGTGTTGTTGATTAACAAGGTCACTAAAAATATTGCTGTTGTTGATTCAATAGGTCATGTAACATATATTGTGGTGATGTTGATTAACTAGGTCACATAATATGTTGTTTCTACTTTAGCTTAACTAGGTCATGACACATATTGGTGTTGTTAATTAACTTGTTATCTAGAAAATTGTTGTTGTTCTTGTTTATCAGTAAGGTAAAATAACATATGTCTGTTGTTAACTAACTAGGTCATATACCATTTTGTTGTTACTATTCATTAACTAGACCACATAACATGCATCTATGTGTCTTTGTGTGTGTGTGTGTGTGTGTGTGTGTGTGTGTGTGTGTGTGTGTGTGTGTGTGTGAGCGCGCGTGTGCGTTGGGTTCGGTGCGTTTTAGAGGGGTGGGTTTCGGGTTAAAACTGCAGCTAAATTGGATACAAATTTTAAAACCATCTATTATTTGGTTTTTTTACAGCATGTAACAGACATGTTGTTGTTGAATGTCCACAACGAGTAAGTCTACTATTTTGTGCGCCCTAAAAAGGGCGTTAAGTGACAGGTTGAAGTAGCTTTCCTCACATCCTGAGTGTGCAAAGACGGACTGGCGTCCTGCAGGCGGTTGTCCTATGCTTCGTATCATCTGCATGCCGTCACTACTACGGAGATCACGTCGATCCCCCACTTCGTTAGGCAGGCTGCAATAAAAACAGCCCGTTTCAACTGAGAAATACGAGGAAGTCGAGGACACGGGTCTTGGTCAGGTTATTTTGTCAGACCCTGACTGACATGTCTGATCAGTATGTTTTGCCTGACTCCGACTAGTATTTCTGATCAGTATGATACGTGTGACTAACATGTCCGATCAGTATCTTTTGTCTGACTCTAACATGTCTGATCAGTATGTTACGTCTCACTGACCAACATGTCCGATCAGTATCGTTTGTCTGACTCTAACATGTCTGATCAGTATGTTACGTCTCACTGACCAACATGTCCGATCAGTATCTTTTGTCTGACTCTAACATGTCTGATCAGTATGTTACGTCTCACTGACCAACATGTCCGATCAGTATCTTTTGTCTGACTCTAACATGTCTGATCAGTATGTTACGTCTCACTGACCAACATGTCCGATCAGTATCTTTTGTCTGACTCTAACATGTCTGATCAGTATGTTACGTCTCACTGACCAACATGTCTGATCAGTATGTTACGTCTCACTGACCAACATGTCCGATCAGTATCTTTTGTCTGACTCTAACATGTCTGATCAGTATGTTACGTCTCACTGACCAACATGTCTGATCAGTATGTTACGTCTCACTGACCAACATGTCCGATCAGTATGCTTTGCCTGACCAGATGTTGAGTCTTCTCACCCCTATGTAATAAACACTATGCTGTCATCAAGCAGATACCAGTCATATATTGCCTACGATCATTGAAGGCTTATTTACACATTTAACCACATCGTTGACTTACAATATTTATATGGACCACCGAACACCTCCAAGAAAATACTACCATTAGCCTACTCTTTCACACGCTCAACTTGAACCATGAAATATAAACCCAGTCTGACCTAGACGTTACCACCGGCTATTAGTTCCCAACTTTCACGTTATTCCACACAGACCAGACATTGATCAGAACACTGTGCCCCAGGTCACAAATATAACTATGACATTCAAGACAGAAATGAAGAAGGATATCCAACTGGCGTTTAATGTAGATTACTTGATCTTAAAATGCACTGTACCTCAAGTAACTTGGTCGTGACATGTCTGTGATATGTATTTAATAATACCAGTTAGCTATTTATTGCTAATGCAAGTGTAAATAAACATCACACTGTTTCCAAATGTATTCAAATTATTATGCAAGACAAGCGCATGCCATTTTCTAATTTAATTTAGGGGCATGTCTGCGTTGCTGATAATGTTCTTCCATATTTGGGAGGCGTGACATTTCCGCAGAACAGAGCAGTAATATCCAGTGTTACATGCATATGCCAATACAAAGTCAGAACAGAGAAAATCACTTGGTACCGCGATCCACCTAGACGGCAGTGGAATGATGGAGCTACATGTTGACTATAGCGATGATAAGAGACAGACCGTCACTATCACTTACATTATTAAATAAATGACATTGTTACTATCACTGACATTGTTACTATCACTGACATTGTTACTATCACTGACCTTGTTACAATCACTGACATTGTTACTATCACTGACATTGTTACTATCACTGACATTGTTACTATCACTGGCATTGTTATCACTGGCATTGTTACTATCACTGACATTGTTACTATCACTGACATTGTTACAATCACTGACATTGTTACTATCACTGACATTGTTACTATCACTGACATTGTTACTATCACTGGCATTGTTATCACTGGCATTGTTACTATCACTGGCATTGTTACTATCATTGACATTGTTACTATCACTGACATTGTTACACGTGTAGCACATCGGCTAATACGACGGTATCATCATCCATATCATCAATTCAACCTGTACCTCCGCTTTCTCTGCGCACCACTTCCTGTCATCTCTTCCAAGGGAAGTGATGACTCAGATATAGCCGTCATTCCATCACAAGTATGGATTAATTTTCTCCCTTTCATAATAGCACACCTACCGCCAGTCCTCTGGACATTTGCCCTATCTGTATGTGCACTCCATGGCAAACGTTTGGTGTATCTAGTTCTTCGGATATCTGCAGTAATTGTAAACAGCAAGTGCCTTTTATCTGCGATGAATCGTATGTAGGCGTGAGCCTGGACCACATCTTTCTTATTCTTTCTTAGTCGACTTGTGCTTTTACAGGGACTGTATGCTGTCTCTAAACAAACCACTTTACCATGGCCGGTGTTATGCCATGTCACGGAGTTAGTCGTTTCTTACGACATGCTCTCTGTGAGACAGTGATGCTATTCTTGTCCTTGTCATACACAAAGACTCCGGCAGACCACCCAGTTCACATCTGGGATTTCAAAACAGAAATCCACTGCTGTATTACCTGCATTTGTAAGGGAGGGGCGGGGGTGGGGTGGGTGTGGGGGGGAAAAGGTGGGGTGCAAGGTTACTGGAAACAAACGCAGAGAAATTAGTGATGCACTCATAAACATATGGACATAATAATAGGTGTGCTCACACAGATGTACGATCGCACGCACGCACGCACACGCACGCAAACGCACGCACACACACACACACGTTATTGCCTATGGCGAAGCGATGGTGGTCACAACATCAGACGGTTCTGTTTTAATAATGTGATGTGCGCTGTATTTGGATTATAGAAAGAAAGATGTGCTGGTCATCAATCTCACTCTTATCCCGAGTTAACTTGGATCAGTGGCAAGACTATTGGTCGAGACGACGGGCGGTAACTCTGGATGCAGGCACTCTGGTCTTACTTCCCGTGAGAGCAGGAGTCGTTTGAAATTTCCCGGATTCGATCGCCAACCGTTTCCGTTTATCACTGTGAAAGGCGAGGGTGTTAACCTCTTGACTACAGCGACCCCCAAACATACATACATAAATGAAATCACAGTCAGACCTAAATATTGATAGAATAAAAGAACAATCTAGATGTGTACTTATGTAGCAAGGTTAACCGGGGTAGTCCATCCCAAGTCATGGTATCATTTAATCTCAGGTCTAACGTTTTTTCTGTCCTTTTTGTATTTACTATCTTTCTTCCTTACCACTATCACTCCTTAACTTACATTTTAATTAAACCACTAACAATTCTTTTAACAAAAGCAAAACAAAGAATGTTTATTTCAGAAACATCATACACATCATATCAATACAATATGCTCGTAAATCGTATTATATTGTTAATCAATTATTTATTTATTTTAATGTCTCTCAAGAATGTGGGTATCACACTTCTCGAACTAAATATACCATCTTTCACGAGTTTCGTGCAATTAGTACAGGACTTACTCTTGCACTAAACCCAGGGTTCTAATCACGTGGTGGGAATCTAGCAATTGTTCTATTCGCCGTCTATCTCTGTGCTTGGATATAATGCTGTCTGGCTACTTGTTCTCAGTCCTCATCTATCTGTCCTCGCTTGTCTGATGGTCTCATGTTTCACCTCTCGGCTTACACAATGTGGATGTCTGCCGAGACTTGTCTTATCTCAACGTAAGGCAGATGTCTACTGGGGCTCTTGTCTCGTCTCAACGTAAGGCAGATGTCTACAGGGGCTCTTGTCTCGTCTCAAGGTAAGGCAGATGTCTACTGGGGCTCTAGTCTCGTCTCAACGTAAGGCAGATGTTTACTTGGGCTCTTGTCTCGTCTCAACGTAAGGCAGATGTCTACTGGGGCTCTTGTCTCGTCTCAACGTAAGGCAGATGTCTACTGGGGCTCTTGTCTCGTCTCAAGGTAAGGCAGATGTCTACTGGGGCTCTTGTCTCGTCTCAACGTAAGGCAGATGTCTACTGGGGCTCTTGTCTCGTCTCAAGGTAAGGCAGATGTCTACTGGGGCTCTTGTCTCGTCTCAACGTAAGGCAGATGTCTACTGGGGCTCTTGTCTCGTCTCAAGGTAAGGCAGATGTCTACTGGGGCTCTTGTCTCGTCTCAACGTAAGGCAGATGTCTACTGGGGCTCTTGTCTCGTCTCAACGTAAGGCAGATGTCTACTGGGGCTCTTGTCTCGTCTCAACGTAAGGCAGATGTCTACTGGGGCTCTTGTCTCGTCTCAAGGTAAGGCAGATGTCTACTGGGGCTCTTGTCTCGTCTCAAGGTAAGGCAGATGTCTACTGGGGCTCTTGTCTCGTCTCAACGTAAGGCAGATGTCTACTGGGGCTCTTGTCTCGTCTCAACGTAAGGCAGATGTCTACTGGGGCTCTTGTCTCGTCTCAAGGTAAGGCAGATGTCTACTGTGGCTCTTGTCTCGTCTCAACATCAGGAAGTCGGCGACTGCAGCTGTGCTCGTGTCTATGACAGACGACAGTGGTTCTGGTACTGTGGTTGTCAGGACTAAGCACACATGAGTCACGGCGTAGTGTTCAGGACGACCGCTTCGTTTTGAAGCAACACGTCTCCGTCTGACGAGAATGAAGTCGGGTCACGAGAGACAGGTGTTAGCGACGACTCGAACAGAACATCACATACTGACAGATTCTTACACGCGTGTGGTCTCTCGTTGCCTTTCAATATTGGTCTGCTTTTGCGGCTTCTTATTCTATCTCTCTATTCTGGTCACTCGCTGGCTAAGTTATGTAGTTTTATCTAGCTTACTGTTTTTGTCCAATATGCTACCTACTAAACTGCACGGTAGAATTCCACTTTCTGCTCCTTCTGATCTGTCCTCCTTATCTGTCTCCCCCAGCGTATATGCTAAGCTCCCCGCTTTGGTCAATGACTTCTACCTTCTTGAGTTCATTTCCCTCAAACTTTATTTGAACTGGCGTGTCCTAGAGAAAGGCTGCCTTGTTTTTCAAACCACTGAATGACCTATAGGTCGTGGAAAGAGAACCATTTTGGCTGGACAGTTTTACACTGCATTGTTTGAGAATTAAGTACAATGCCCCGTTCAATGGACTGAACCTCTCGGGCAGGGTTCTCAAGCTATGTGTGGGTACCACAAATGGTATTTTCAGGGCTTCCCTGTTGTTGGCTCGTTGAACCCTTGTAACTCTATTACACTTATATACAGACTAACACAGTCATACAATGATACATTATAGATATATTCTCAGACAATCAAATGTATCTGCACAATAATAACAGAACAAACGAGATATAAACCCGTTTAAAGACCTAAATATACATTTTAAAATAAAAGAGTTTTGTAGACAGAGAAAAAGTAAAGACAAATTCCATTCGCAGACGGAACAATACAACTTTTACATTGTAATCTGGCAGACCTAACTAAGTCCACACACAATGAATGATCTCACAAACTTAGAGCTGAAAGGTGGATTTAAAAGTATGCTCCGTCCAGCAACATGGATAGTCTAGACGATGGGAGCTTTGTGTAAACATGGACATATGTAACAGTACCCCCAGACATTTTGTCCGTGCTGAGATATAGAAAACTTGACCAAGTGCCACCAACAGAAACAAAGATGAAGCTGTTATATGAGTCCAGTTAATAAACATTCAGCCACATCACGTAATGGAAGTCAGATTTGGCTGGGGATCGATTTTTATTTTCTGTCTAGTTTTCCTTCCCTCTGCCCACGTAAAATTGCTTAGCTGATGAACGTCTTGATTGTCTGATCTTAGAGAAATATTTTAAGGATCGAAATCTTTCTCGATCTTCCCCCGAGCCTGAAATAACCAGCTTTTGCCTCTTGTGTCCAAGGATCAAATATAAGGAGTATAGTTTTTCAGAACCTTTTGGAGGCCTGTGTCATAAATGGGGTATTGTTTATAGGGTTTTCATTTATTCCAGTACCATTTATGAGATATTGTATATATGGTCTTCTTGAATTCGTATATCATATATGAGGTATTGTTTCTAAAGATTTATAATATTCCAGTATCATATATGTGATATTTTATCTACGGCTTTCTTTTATTCCAGTATCATATGTGGTGTATTGCATCTAAAGCTTTATTGTATTCCTGTGGTATTGTGGTATTGTATCGAGTGTTTTCTAATATTCCTGTATCGTATATGGGATAATGTATCGAGTGTTTTCTAAGATTCATGTATCATATAGGAAATATTGTATCTAGTGTTTTCTAAGATTCATGTATCATATATACCGTCTCGTCTTGTCTTTCCCGTAACCCTCAGAAAGGTCGTAACAGCATCCCCCCACATGTGACTGATGAATCTTGGGCATGTTCCTAGCCGGGGGACGCCCAATCCTCTCCTGAGTGATGTATGATTCACCGGTGGTCTGTGAGAGGTCGTTTTGGCATCGCCTCCTGCCACTGCCTCATGAACAAATTCACGCCATTTTGTGTCTGTCCAGCGCCATAATTTCGGTGTCCTCCATGGACTTTCCTGTCCACTTCCGAATATCATCTGTCCAGCGTTTCTTGGGGCGGCCTCTTTTTCTCTTGCCGGAGACTGTGCCTCTGAGTAGTTTGTCTGGTAGCCCACTCGATCGCAGTACATGGCCGTACCATTGAAGCTTGCTTGTCTTTACCATTGATAGGAGATCTTGATAAGGTCCAATAGGCTGTGTGATTGTGTTTCATATGTTGACGTTTGTGACTCGATTCCTGTAGGTTATTCCAAGGATCTGTCTGAAGCATCTCATCTCTATCGCCTGGATGTTTCTCTCCATTTCCATTTTTAGTGTCCATGTCTTACATACGTACATGTATACAGAGAAGAAAAGCGTTTGCGTCAGATTGATCTTAGTTTTGAGTACGAAGCATTTATCTTTCCATAAAGGTTTCATTGATGAGAGGATCCACATTGCTTGAACAGATCTGATTCTTAACTCTGCCTTTGTCCCTTCGGCTCCAATTATAGATCCCACATATTTGAACTGAGTAATGGTGTCTATTTGTTTGCCCTCTATATATAAAGTGTCTTGAAATCCACTTTTGTTGTTGGTCATTTGTTGTCTTTTTAGGGTTTATTTTGATGCCGTATTTTCTTGATGCGGTTTCAAGTCTGGTAGCTAGGGTATGAGCTCTTCTTCACTTCCAGCTATGCCATCTACATCATCAGCGAAACGTAGGTTCGTAATCGTGCTCTCACCTATTGTTACTGATTCATGATGACCCTCTAGAGCATCTGTAACAATTCGTTCCAGGAGCACCTTAAAAAGAGTGGGTCACAATAAACATCTCTCCCTTATACCGACCCTAGTTGGAAACCCCTCTCCCTTACACCGACCGTAGTTGGAAACCACTCTCCCTTACACCGACCGTAGTTGGGAACCACTCTCCCTTACACCGACCGTAGTTGGAAACCACTCTCCCTTACACCGACCGTAGTTGGGAACCACTCTCCCTTACACCGACCGTAGTTGGGAACCACTCTCCCTTACACCGACCGTAATTGGAAACCACTCTCCCTTACACCGACCGTAGTTGGGAACCACTCTCCCTTACACCGACCGTAGTTGGGAACCACTCTCCCTTACACCGACCGTAGTTGGAAACCACTCTCCCTTACACCGACCGTAGTTGGAAACCACTCTCCCTTACACCGACCGTAGTTGGAAACCCCTCTCCCTTACACCGGCCGTAGTTGGAAACCACTCTCCCTTACACCGACCGTAGTTGGAAACCCCTCTCCCTTACACTGACCGTAGTTGGAAACCCCTCTCCCTTACACCGATTGTAGTTGGAAACCCCTCTCCCTTACACCGAACGTAGTTGGAAATCACTCTCCCTTACACCGACCGTAGTTGGAAACCACTCTCCCTTACACCGACCGCAGTTGGAAATCACTCTCCCTTACACCGACCGTAGTTGGAAACCCCTCTCCCTTACACTGACCGTAGTTGGAAACCCCTCTCCCTTACACCGACGGTAGTTGGAAACCCCTCTGCCTTACACCGACGGTAGTTGGAAATCACTCTCCCTTACACCGACGGTAGTTGGAAACCCCTCTCCCTTACACCGATCGTAGTTGGAAACCCCTCTGCCTTACACCGACGGTAGTTGGAAATCACTCTCCCTTACACCGACGGTAGTTGGAAACCCCTCTCCCTTACACCGACCGTAGTTGGAAACCCCTCGCCCTTACACCGACCTTAGTTGGAAACCCCTCTCCCTTTTTTGCTGTTTATAAGTACTGCGCTCGTGGCGTTGTCATACAGACTTTTGATGATGCCCGTGAGTTTGTTGATCATTTTGTTTTAGTGTAATATGTCCCAGAGAGCATCGTGCCACACGCTGTCCTTAGTGAAATCGAAAAAATATAGTAGATGGGTTTCTGGTATTCGTCATATTTTTTCACATAGTAGTCGCAAATTGAAAATTTGTTTTACGGTGCTTCTGCCTACTTGAAAACCAGTTTGTTCTTCTGCTATGATCTTTTCTTCTTTTGGTTGTCTGTTTAGAATGATCTTGAGCATCACTTTTCTTATCTGGCTTATCAAACTGATGGTCCTTTAGTTGTACATAGGTGCGAACTGAGCATTATGGGGATAGTGATAATGAGGGATTGTGGCCATGCTGATAGCCAAACGTGATGGGGGATTGTGGCCATGCTGATGGTCAAGCGCCTGCCTGCCAGATCTTGTTACACATGATAGTCATTACCTTGATAAGTGTTGACCCCCCCCCCCCCCAATATTTGATTAATTCTCCCGGGATATTGTCAGTTCCAACCGCTTTCCAATTTTTGAATGCGTTGATCGCCATCTCGACCTTCCTTCTGCATATGAGTTTGTTTTTTTCTTCAGTTGTGGTAGGGTGTACAAGCATGTTTGTTTCTCCGGTATGTTGACATGTATATATGTCTGCGCAATAATGAGTCCATCTGTTTAGGGTGTCCAACTCAGCTGTTAGATATTGCCTTCGGAACTTTTGATTATGTTAGACTTTGGCACAGGATGTTTAGTCATTTTTTTCACTAACTGATATGCTCTCTTGGTGTCATTTTTGCGATTGCACTCTTCAATCTTTTTGCATTTCTTGGAGATCCATTAATTTTTCGCTTCATGCGTCTCTGTTCTAATTCTTGTGTTAATGCACTTGTATGGGATTGCTCCCAACTCCATAGATTGTTTTCCTTTGAGTGACCGTCTTTCATCAAATAGTGTCAGAATACCATCTGTCACCCAAGGTTTGATCTTTCGTCGCTGTTTTCCAAATATGGTGTTGACTGCATCCAAAAAGGACTCATTCGCGCTATTTGTCAGTGTTTCAATTTCGACGTCTGTTTCGATCAGGGTAGATAACTTGTCTCTGGTTAGATCCTCGTATTTCTGTGCCGATAACGGGTATGTCAGAGTGTCGGTTTAATTTGGGTCTGACATCGCGTGAATGGTTCATGATTTTCAGTTTAACTCGAAAGTTCAGCGTTACTAGGTCTTGATCACTGCCTATGTCATCACCTGGAAAAGTTCCTGTCCTGGATACATCCCCCCTTTCCAATCTGGAATCGTCTCTGTATTAAGATATAATTAATTTGGTTGTGGTGGATACTGTTTGGGAAATGTCATGTGTGCCGTCTCGACGCTCTGTGTATTCCTAGTGTGTTATCTGGTATTAACTGGTTATCTCTAATAAATTCTTACAATCGAGAGCCTCTCTCAATTGTGTTCATTACTAAATGTGCCAATTTCTTGCCAAATAGGACAAGCATCTTGGCCTAATTTGGCGTTCCAGCCTCACTGTACTATTAGTATGTCCTGTTTATGCACGCGGTTTATTGTTGGCTGCAGTTGGTTGTAAAAAGATTCACATTCCTCCTCGGCATGGTCTCATGTGGGGGCGTGTACCTGTACCACTGTGATGCTGAATAAAGTCGCTCAAATGTTTGTGCATAATATTGGCAACCTCATCGTGTAAACTGTTACAGCAATCACTAATGTAAGAGTGCAAATATTATATATAGGTATTGTGTCTAGGACTTTCTTGTATTCCGGTATTATATATAGGTATTGTGTCTAGGACTTTCTTGTATTCCGGTATTATATATAGGTATTGTGTCTAGGACTTTCTTGTATTCCGGTATTATATATGGGTATTGTGTCTAGGACTTTCTTGCATTCCGGTATTATATATGGGTATTGTGTCTAGGACTTTCTTGTATTCCGGTATTATATATAGGTATTGTGTCTAGGACTTTCTTGTATTCCGGTATTATATATGGGTATTGTGTCTAGGACTTTCTTGCATTCCGGTATTATATATGGGTATTGTGTCTAGGACTTTCTTGTATTCCGGTATTATATATGGGTATTGTGTCTAGGACTTTCTTGTATTCCGGTATTATATATGGGTATTGTGTCTAGGACTTTCTTGTATTCCGGTATTATATATAGGTATTGTGTCTAGGACTTTCTTGTATTCCGGTATTATATATGGGTATTGTGTCTAGGACTTTCTTGTATTCCGGTATTATATATGGGTATTGTGTCTAGGACTTTCTTGTATTCCGGTATTATATATGGGTATTGTGTCTAGGACTTTCTTGTATTCCGGTATTATATATAGGTATTGTATCTAGAGTTTTCTTGTATTCCAGTATAATATATGGGTATCGTATATAGGGCTTTCTTGTATTCCGGTATTATATATAGTATTGTATCTAGGACTTTCTTGTATTCCGGTGTCATATATGGGGAACAGGATCTAAGATTTTCTTGTATTCCAGTTTCATATATAGGGAATAGAATCTAAGATTTTCTTGTATTCCAGTGCCATATCATATTGTTTGCTCAACATCTTGACCCCATATGTAATTTTATACAATAAAGAAAAAAGCCTGGTCTTACTCCTGTATTCAAATATATGGTGGACATTTGTCTTAACAATGTGATGGGCATTTGTCCTTACAATATTAATGGACATTTGCCCTGACAATATATGGTGGACATTTGCCCTGACAATATATATTCAGTTATAGACAACTGGGATGATATACATATGCGGTTGAAGGCGTAGTTGTAGAACTTATTCTCCGTCTTCTATCTCATTGTTGATGTTGTTGGGTGCTATATGAACTGAGTTGTTCATATTAGAATTATCTATGTTGGTTGTAATGACTCTTTTGACATCTAGAAACACACTGAAGCAGGTGGACGTGAGCCCTCCTGGCTGTAATGCACTGCTAGGCTTATCAGTAGATTCGACACTTCAAAGATGATAGTTTAGGTCTCCACCTTGTTGGTCAAGCGTCTATAAGACTGGACTTTTCAATTTAACTAACGTATGCGGGACTTACCTAACATCAAGATGCTGAGCAGTGCACGAGCTGAAGCGGTCAGTGACCAATAGCTGCCAAGAGACTGCAACAAATCTCACTGGCTAATGAGAAGGGACCGAAGAGGGAAGGCTAACCCGGTACCCACAAATACCTGATGAAGTCGGATGTGTCGGACTGAAAGGTAAAAATAACGTAGTCGAGCGATACAACGAATTCCAGTCTCCGGACAACATCCTAACACTTGCAGAACCCTTTTTAAGGCTGGTAGCGGGAGTTTAAGAACTAACGACGGCGAAGAAGCAGTAGAAGAAGAAGAATAAGAAGAAGAAGAAGAAGAAGAAGAAGAAGAAGAAGAAGAAGAAGAAGAAGAGGAAGAAGAACAACAACAAAAAGAAGAAGATACTTCACATAAATACATAAGACTTTTCGCCATCCTCTCATATATGAACTTCCAGACAATTCTAGTCGGACAAAAATACCAGAATTATCAACTCAAATGTTAAGGCAAAAGTAATGTATGGATCAGAAGCTTGGAAGTCAACAAAGACTCGAGCACAGGTGGTCCAACTGTTCATAAACAGAAGCCTACGCAAAATGTTGGAGTGAAAATGGTACGATACGGTTCCTAACTTGGACTTGCGACATAGAATTTGGCCGCTGGCGTAGATCATGGGATAAGTAAAAGCCGTTAGCGATGGATACAACAAACTTTGCGTAAAGAGGGTAACAACGCAAGATGGTCGCTGTTTTGGAACCTGAAATGTAAGAGACACAAAGATCGTCCAATACAGACTTGGCGGAGAGATCTTGAGAAAACCATGAGCGGGGCGGGACAGACGTCGCACATGTTGGAGGTGTGAGCGAAATGCATACAGACTTGGCGTGTGTTAGTCGATGACCTACGCTCCGCAAGGGGTGGCGATCTTGATTGTTTTGATTGATGAATATATGCCTGAAACTGACATTTTATTAGTAGAATTAAAGCAACTGTAATTAAAGTCGAACATCAAATTAGCAAAGGAATAGAGTACTTGCTTTTTAAAGCATTGGTTCTGAGTTTGATCAGCACGCTACAGTCGACCCAGCTGTAAATTATTAAATGCATCGCTTAGTGATAGAAAAGACATCAAGGACACGATCTGGCCAGCCCACCTTTTACAATACTGAGAACTGGTACAATTAACACTTTCTCCCCGACAGAAGTGTCTGTTATGGCGATACCTTTAGTGCCTTAACCGAGCGTTCCCCTATTACAATATTATTTCCGACAGGTAAATATGGTTGAAATTATGGTGGTAATTTATGTGTGAGGCTCAGAGTAGAATGACACAAAAATGTTTAATGTGAATCGAGATGAAGATGCAGCAGCGAATGAGCTCAGCATTCAGCGGCTCGTATTTTGTTGCTTGTTTCAAGGTCAGTTAACCATTGCTAACTAAGACCTTTTTCCGCATTCAGGTGGTGGCCCTAGAAATAGGCTGCACCTGTGCAGACTAGCGAAGAGAATAGGCTGCACCTTTGCAGACTAGCCAAGAGAATAGGCTGCACCTGTGCAGACTAGCGAAGAGAATAGGCTGCACCTGTGCAGACTAGCAAAGAGAATAGGAATCGCATATGGAATGCAATGCCGTTTCCCCAAAAAGATGTGCTAAAACCGTAAGTGTTGGGCCGAAAGGCTCGGATATCGGAGACTCTATAAGCCATGAAACAACGTCACAAGTATTCTTTGATTTTTGTGTTCCAGAATCTATTGTCGTGGGATTTCTTGCCAGAAGGTCTTTTATCGGGGATATTTGGTCAGGGTCTATTGTCATGGAATTTCTTGCCAGAAAGTGTTTTATCGAGATATTTTGTCAGGACCTAGTGTCATGGGATTTCTTGCCAGAAGGTGTTTTATCGGGATGTTTGGTCAGGATCTATCGTCATGGGAAGGTGTTTTATCGGAATGCTTCGCATTCCTTTGGCTTACACCAGCGAGGCTGAGAGGTGGATCCTGCAGTTTGGAAACCCAGGATCTCCATATTCAGCGCCCAGTCTTCCGCCATGAGAGGCTACTCACAGGGTGCCACGAGCATCGTCTGCAAAGACTGAGACGCCAATGAATGAATGAATTAGTTTGTATAATGTTTTGAGGTTGTCATTTTTGTCGCGGGCTTCATAGTATAGGAACGAATTGTCTTGAATTCTTTGTTGACTGTTCTGTTTTGGTATAGGCTGATTTGTCCTGAAAATGTATTGTCTTAGGTTGTTTTCTCGTCAGATGTCTTGCCTTACGTTATTTGGTCGTATTGTCCCAAATTGTAATGCCATTTCATGTTCTATGGTAAACTGTTTTGTCGGGAGATATATTGTTGTTGCCTGTTCTGATTTGAGATGTTTTGTCATGAGATGTATCGCGTGGGATATTTCAGGTCGTTATATTTTGTCGAGTTACAATTTACCATATACTGTTTTGTCGTGAGATTTATTGTGAGCGGACTATTATTTAGCAATTTTTTTTTTTTTGTGTGTCGTCAGTTTTTTTGTCTTAGAATATTTATCGTTATCTGTTTTAATGTGAGATATTGTCGAGGGCTGTTTTGTCCTGAGATTTGTCCTGTTGTTGTTGTTGCTGCTTTATACCGATATTGATTTATGTTATTAGCATGGAAATCATTAAAGTGACACTTGAGAAAATTGTAAATACATTTTCGAAAGAGTTGAGAACAAGCAAATAAATCATGTACTTTAAAACAAAACATTGATATAAAACTGAGAATCAAACTGTATGCTCGTGTACTAACAAGTACAAGTGGAACATATGCACTATTTACGTAATGGACGGGTGGGTCATAGACATCAGTCACTTGCTATTGACATATGACAATTTTGAGTACACAAAAAAACAAGAGAACAGGGATTACTAAAGAAGACACGGGGGTGTAGTCTCACAGAACAATTACAATAATCCAAGGTCAGATAAAAGGTCAAATGAGGATTCGCTGAGGGAAATCAAAGCACAAACAGATTTTTGTCTTTAAACACTTCAGAAAGACAGTTCTCGAGTCAATGCATCTTATAGGCATTGATGGATAAATCTTGCTGTGACTGCTGACATGCACATTGTGTCGGTAAAGATACACTCAAATATACAGAAGACATCCTATATGAACATGAGTGGGGCATGCGATAAACAACCAAAGGCGCCAGAAATATAATAACACTATTTTCGGGGAATCAGTTATTTTGAGACTAGCTCTATTTGCAATCAAAAGCACGATAAACACGATTTAGAAAGACCTAGAACATGGATCAGTCTGTGTGAATAACCAGTGATCTAGATACAATATCAATAACTATTGACAGAATCTCAGCAGCTACAGGTCTAACAGAAAATCAATGATGTCAGTACTGTTTAATTAAGCGTCACGAAGCATGAATAATGCACCAGTAGAGAGTGTTTCATCAACTACAATAAACTAATTGTGATTCCAATCTGATCCTGGCATTCTGAGATTGGGTCCCTAGCACCGGTGTTTGAAAACTACCCAATCTAATCTGGTCCTGCATTCCAAGATTGAATCCCAAACACCACTGCTTGAAAACTACTGAATCTAATCTGGTCCTGCATTCCAAGATTGAATCCCAAACACCACTGTTTGAAAACTACTCAATCTAATCTGGTCCTGCATTACAAGATTGAATTCATAACATAACTGTTTGAAAACTACTCAATCTAATCTGTTCCTGCATTCCAAGATTGAATCCCAAACACCACTGTTTGAAAACTACCGAGTCTAATCTAGTCCTGACATTTCGAACTTTACAGGACGGAACAAATCTTTAAATTCCAATTTGCCACAGGGGGATTGAGCTAAGGGGCTTAACTCTAGGATCAAAACATTCACAAGCCATTAATTCTCCCTGCATGAACATAACAACCGTTGATTTGCATTCACTTCCTTTTCAGCCACGACAATATAACAAAAATTACCACACACCAGAAAAGAAACGAAGCGAAATAACGTCATTTTAACGCACCAGTGAAGGCTTCTGCTTAATTTTGCTTGTTTGTGTTTTCTCCCGCTTGTTAGTGTAATGTTCCTCAAATCAGGGGATTGAAGACATCACCGAGCTCGCTGTAGCATGAGGGGTTGAAGTCAAGTCCAGAAACAATAGCTCAAATATTTTACAGAAAGCAGAAGAAAGCATTACACGTTTACCAGGGACCGGAGGAAGATATTACTTTTTGTTACATTTCTCAATAGTAGAATACTGCTCCTCACATTAGAGACCCCTTGGCAGGCGCATCAGGTACACAACATACATGGGAGATACAAAGTGAACAACTGTTTCTGTTCTCCGGGTTTGTGTGACAGGGTAGGGATTCCAGAGTCAGGATTCCCACAGGGATCCTCGACAGGATCACATTATCCTGAACTAAGGAGTGCCATCGAAAGTTAATTTTAGCGTGATGTAAAGCAAGGAATGGATGAGCAATAAAGACTGATTCGGGGTTCAATCAGACGTTAAATGTATCGACCATTCCGAATAAATCCGGCCTGGTTTATAAATGTAACTTTTTATCGTCTGGAATCAGGTCAAGGGAAAATTGATTACGTGACGATCAGAATTACTGTAATTTATTATCGACTCTTATCATTTATTGTTCAGTACGATTGTTCTAAATATTGAACATGTGAAGTGTGTATGTTCAACTTGAGGATAAACCTGACTTTTAGTTATAAATGTGGGGAAATGCATAATTCAAAAGGATGGTGGGTGGGATTAGCAAAACCAAGAGCAGTAGTGGCGAGTTGTCTAGGTGAGGGTAAGGGTGGAAGGAACATCCCAACAAGCAGACCCGTCCCAACACGTACACATCCCAATAAGCAGACCCACCCCAACACGTACACATCCCAACAAGCAGACCCACCCCAACACGTACACATCCCAACAAGCACACCCGTCCCAACACGTACACATCCCAACAAGCAGACCCGTCCCAACACGTACACATCACAACAAGCAGACCCGTCCCAACACGTACACATCCCAACAAGCAGACCCGTCCCAACACGTACACATCCTAACAAGCAGACCCGTCCCAACACGTACACATCCCAACAAGCAGACCCGCCCCAACACGTACACATCCCAACAAGCAGACAGTACTCAATTCCGAATTGCATGAAATGTTCTCACGTTGCAGAAACCAGCTTGCTCGTCAAATAATACCAGCATAAGGTTACCGACTTGAGCGCGTAGAACTAGCGGACAAACATTGTTTTCCCTGCTCAATATCAATCCTCTCTCAAATCAATGTAGAGTAGGACCTCGATAGGTGTCGAGTTCAGTATCCGTTATTTCTCATATCCATCGTCTACTACGTATCAACATTTGTCAAGTTATTTAATAAGTGGTTCAAAGACTATACTCATCCACAAGAAAGGCGATCCCAATCTCCCGAAGAACTATCGCTCTACCTACCTAGTACCAATGATATATAACATATTTTCAAAAGTCCTTGTCAATAGCATTGGACAACAACTAGACCGCCAACAAACCTGTGAACATGATGAAGTCAGAAGAGGGTTCTTTACTACTAACCACTTACACACAATCCACCAACTGCGAACGAACTAGGTTTGCCGATATGTCAGATATTTGTATCGTCTACGAAAAAGCCTACAACAGTATTGAGACCTACGCCGTCAAAATGCCTTAAGAAATCAGGTCACTGCCGCAAATTACACGAGAATGATCGAAGAAATCAACGTTGGTTGCAGTACCGCATTACACTGTACCGTCATTCAATAAATATTCCACTGGCAAGAGTAGTGAGGCATTGTGACACCATTTCCCCAAAGCTCTTTACAGTAGCCATTAAAGACATCCTCCAACAGTTTAGTTGAACAGATAGAGGCATAAATATAGATGGAGAAAAGCTCAGCCATCTTCGCTTTACAAATCATCTCGTGCTCGCCTGTCTCTCCTTGTTCAGTTAGCTGCTTTATGGGAACGCCTTCCATCCTGTAGTCATTCTTTGTTTGGCCGTTTTCAGTTTATCCTGCCTTCGTTTACTTTTCTAACTACGTACGCCTTGTGAGCTAATCACGTACGTGTTCACTAATTGTTTTCGAGTTCTCATGTGCTATCCAAGTAAGTACCTTTTTATATGATAAATACGTGTTTATGTCTCTGTTGTATGTATTTATCTCTTCTTCTAGCAGTCATCCAGGCCTAGGGATAAAACTCCATGGGTTTCACAACTCCAAACGGACCAGCTCAAATTCCACCGTGTTCAGTTTAAGAGACTAGTGGTTTTTTTCAGCTTGAACGCTCCTTCTCGTACGGAAAGTAATGGCAACCTACTGCAGGTGTGCAACCTGCCAAGAAACTTGTACCCTCCAAATAGGTTGGTCGTTGTAAGAAGTGATGGTCTGTAACACGCTACTTACTTGTTATCCATTCTTGTATGTTAGGCCAGCTGATATTTGTTGTTGTTTGTTGTCCATGATAAAGGTCTCTAAGTCGTAATGTACGTTTCGTTGCAAAGAGAGAAGATGTTGGCCGATTTAGTATGCCCACATGGAGCATATTATCCATCTCATTGAAACATTATACCAAGATCAACGAGCCGCTGTCCGAGTATCTGGGCAAACATCAGATTGGTTCGCAGTAAAACAAAAGGAGTAAGACAGGGATGTATCCTCTCATCTTATCTGTATAACATCTATGCGAAATGTATAATGAGAAATGTTAGAGAAAACGAGAACATTGAAAGTTTTTATACATTTACGATTAGCGGGTACGAGTTTCCAGAGTTACGATACGCAGATGACACAGTGATACTATCAAGAAGTGCGGAAGGGCTAGAGCAATTCCAGAATGGACAAAAATGGCGATTGTTCGAAAGAAATCAGAAGAAGACTAGCCATGGCAATGCAGAGACTGAACAGCCTA
This sequence comes from Ariolimax columbianus, assembly GCA_036924085.1. NCBI lineage: Eukaryota > Metazoa > Mollusca > Gastropoda > Stylommatophora > Arionidae > Ariolimax > Ariolimax columbianus. The sequence goes on from JAVGWX010000012.1 coordinate 21,371,955, forward strand.
AAGAAATGTTGGCAGAGCACCAACAAACCCACAAAAGTAAAAGTCTTGAGAGCCTGTTGTTTTCCTGTGGCAGCATATGGCTGCCAATCATGGACGATTACCAAAACTTCTAGACAAAAAATCGAATCCTTCTAGTCAAAATGTTTCAGAGAGACCCTCAGAATACTCTGATCAGAGAAAAGGACACATAAAGATATCCGGCAAGAGTTGAACATAGATGAGAACTGGTTTACCAATTCCGTTTTGGTAAGAAAATGTAAAATACTTTCGTCACATCAAGAGACACAACGGTCTTGAGAGAACAATGGTGGAAGGTATTATGCCAGCAAAAGAGACAGGGTATGCCAAGAAGACGATGGCACAAAGATATCCAGGAATGCCTGGGTATGACTGTGGCGGAGGCAGAAGTTTTGGCAAGAAAAAAAGAGGGACTTTCAGACAGACTGTGATGGGAGCGATGTTCTATAAAGGACATGCTACATGATGATGATGACATGGTAGATAGTCAATGGCAGAACAATATAAGAGTGCCTGAGGACAGTGAGTTGAGGACATTTGTTGTTGCAACAAAAAATAGTTTAACTATCCTGGGCAGTGCCCACCGCGCTAGACTAGTAGAATGTGGGGGCTAGAGAAGATCAAGCAGTGAGCGGAATGAGACCACAAATTGTGGGATGTGAGGAGACCATGGTCTGTGGGGCATGTGGACACCCTGTAATGTACTGTGAAGCAAGAGGAGATCACGCACTGTGGGGCATAAAGAGGTCACGGTGTTTGAGATATTAGTGGTCCACAGATTGGCACACATGAGAAGACCACGGACTTTGAGCCACTAGGATTACATGGAATATGATACACCAGAAAGACCATCTAATCATCATAAAATGATCAAGAAATTTGCAAGTAGACACAACAACATAAACAAGCCAGTAAAATGGCAGTCTCTTTGTGGATACTGCGTGACAATATTTCGAGAACAGCCAAGTCTAACGTCGCATACCCAGTGACAAGATGGAACTGAATGTCGACACTCGTTTCTGGAAATTCCTACTTCCATGGCAGTACATATTCAGAGAGATACTACACGCATTAGCCAGTTTATCTGTAGGGGTTTCAGCCATGGAAACCAGGCCAAGACTGACAGTCGAGTGTGTGTACCCAAACAAAAAATGGACATTATCTATAAACGAAGTAGATTGTACCAGTTTGTTTTTTCTCCAGAAGAAGCATGTTAGCTATTACAGGTGTGTTCCTCGTTTTTACATGATGCGGTTGCCATCCTCATGCACAACTCTACTAAAGTGTCCTTCTTTGCAGATACACCATGATGCAGTGGCCATAGTACTCCTTCTCATTATCCAACAAATCGCAACAAAACTCAAACTGAGGGAAATGGACGTTTTTACAAGACCTTATTTTCTGAGTGACTGGTGCTAAACCTGAAGACTAACATCTGGATTGGAGCCGTTAACCTACAGATGGATGTCTCTGTCACATACATCGATAAAGATGGTCTTACGTGGTAGCAAACACGTATCTATGGTAATTAACCCGACCACAACTAACACAACTGTAGATTAAGGAGAGAAGTTCGAACATAGAACATACCCTCATTAGAAATTAAAAAGAGCAGTTTGAATGTATAGTATGTACCCTCACTTGAGATTAAGGAGAAGTTTGAACATACCCTCACTAGAGATTAAATAGAGAAGTTTGAATATATAGTACATACCCTCACTGGAGATTAAGGAGAGAAGTTTGAATGTATAAGACATGCAATCACAGAAGATTTATTAGAAAAGGTTGAATATATAAGTAATACGATCACAGGTAATTAAGGAGAGAAGGTTGAATATATAAGTAATACGATCCCAGGTAATTAAGGAGAGAAGGTTTAATATATAAGCAATACAATGACAGGAGATTAAGGAGAGAAGGTTGAATATATAAGTAATACGATCCCAGGTAATTAAAGAGAGAAGGTTGAATATATAAGTAATACGATCACAGAAGATTAGGAGAGAAGATTGAATATATAAGTAATACGATCCCAGGTAATTAAGGAGAGAAGGTTGAATGTATAAGACGTACCTCATTTGGGATCAAGATGCTGAGCAGCGCATGAGCTGCAGTGGTCAGCGACCCATATCTGACTGCTAGCGTCAGGGCCAGCGAACCATAGCTGCCAAGACCCTTTTACACCTCCACGTGGTGATCCTGGATAACAGGCTGCAGCAGGGCAGATTGGCTAAGGAGAAGGGGTCGAAGAGGGAATGTTAACCCGGTACTCAAGAAAATGCTTGCTGAAGTCGGATGTGTTGGACCGAAAGGTGCAAATATCGCAGCCAAGCTGTAAACTACGACACAAAGCAATCCGTTCTCTGGACTACATTCTGCTACTTAAGCCCTTTCAGGGTTTGGTAGTGGGAGATTGAGAACGAACGCAGAATAAGAAGTAGAAGTACCCTCATTTGAGATTAGGAAAAGAACGTAAAATATATAGGACACACTTTCACTGAAGATTAAGAAAATAACGTAAAATGTTTAGGACACACCTTCACTGAAGATTAAGGAAAGAATGTAAAATGTTTAGGACACACCTTCACTGAAGATTAAGGAAAGAAGGTGGAATGTTTAGAATATATCATCAGACATAAACATAACAATGTAGCCGAAGATGTGCTAGCTCAGGACACAAACAGGAATACAAAATTGGGAAACTGGAGATCATCTAGCGGTGAAGACGGGAAGAATAATCAAAGACTTGATATATTAAATCTGCAGAAGTCTAAAAGGGGATACGAGAAAGAATCAAAATAAAGTCATCATCGAAGCTCTAAATGCTTTTATTTCTGAACTGAAAGAAAAGATGACTAATGGTAATCTGTGGGACTTGTTTTTATCAGTCGACTTAACTTGACCCGACGTGCTCAAATTTGATATTGTGTGAAACTGCGCAGTTATGGTCGATGGTTCAGTTCTGCTGTTAATAGGGAATGCCAGTGATCAGAAAAGTCTGGCTCATCTTCTGCAGTGCTGGGCAAGACACCATGCCATGATCAAATGCTATATAGCACGACAGTCCGTCTACTCGCAAACAGGAAGTTGTTCCGTGGTGCACAAAAGGCGTTAGGAGATGCACAAATACAAATAAGTTCTTAGTTCTTAGACGACCTGTACTTCTACAGCGCCAGCTGCCCCTGTGCAGGTCCTAGCTCTGGTATGATCTGGATGTAGCCGTGTGGAGGATTTCCTGCTTAGCGGACTAGGTTCGAACAGCTTATTACTACGCTATGTTGGGACAAGTGCCACGTAGGGTGGCTAATCGATGTGCGAATCCACCTTAATAGACTCAAACACTAGAGCAAAGTAGACCAGCAGCCTGTTAAACTCCATCTATGCTGCTGTAAACAAACCACTTAACAATGACCTGTGTTATGCTATGTCACACAGTTAGTTGCCTCTTACGACATGCTCTCTGTGGTGCAGTTGTGCTATTCTTGTCCTTGTCATACAGAATGTATGATCTGTTTTGAATTGCGTGTTTCTATTTATAGTAAAGGCAATATTAAAAAATACAATGCTTTTAATTTTATATTTTTTAACTATAAGTTATTGCATTTTGATTTGGTCGCATTCTAGGAGGCGGGCTCACGTGGATAACGCTTCTAGTATGATCACGCCCCTGTTGTCAGGCCCATCCTGCCTTAGATTCTGAAATGAGCCAACATCCTGGTAATTATCTTCTTTCCCCGAAGCTCACTGAACAACAAAGTCGGTTATTTGGAATATTTGTTCACGCAATGGAAATAGTGAACACTGGTCGAGAATGATTCTAGAAACATTGATAAATATGCCTGAACTCACATACAGTCGTGCCCACATACACGCATACCTCAACTCACAGTCGTGCCCACATACACGCCTACGTCAACACACACAGTCGTGCCCACATATACATCTACCTCAACACACAGTCGTGCACGCATACACGCCTACCTCAACACACAGTCGTGCCCACATGCACGCCTACCTCAACACACACAGTCGTGCCCACATACACGCCTACCTCAACACACAGCCGTGTTCACATACACACCTACCTCAACACACAGTCGTGCCCGCATGCACGCCTACCTCAACACACAGCCGTGCCCACATACACGCCGACCTCAACACACACAGTCGTGCCCACATACACGCCTACCTCAACACACAGCCGTGTCCACATACACACCTACCTCAACACACAGTCGTGCCCGCATGCACGCCTACCTCAACACACAGCCGTGCCCACATACACGCCGACCTCAACACACAGCAGTGCCCACATACACACCTACCTCAACACACAACCGTGCCCGCATGCACGCCTACCTCAACACACAGCCGTGCCCACATACACACCTACCTCAACACACAGCCGTGCCCGCATGCACGCCTACCTCAACACATAGCCGTGCCCGCATGCACGCCTACCTCAACACACAGCCGTGCCCGCATGCACGCCTACCTCAACACACACAGCTGTGCTAACACGGTGGAGCCAACATACACGCCTACTTCAATATGCACATTCTCACACACGAACACATACACACTTGTCGGTACACATACACGCACACATGTCTACACTTACACATACAAACAAATTCGCAAATACTATTGCACTTAACAATCGTCTGCATTCCCACACACATACGTCTAGATACAAGCAGACGTCTGACATTACATTAATGTATCCACACACAACAAAACCCTTGCATACATGCACACATACACACACATGGACCAACACAGACTTATACGCCCCGTATTGCCCACACTCATATATATATATATATATATATATATATATATATATATATACATAAACACAAATGTATTTACACACATACACAAATACAACCTACAAACATAGACACACACGCCCAAACACATGCCCTCAAGCCCACATGCATGCTTGCTCACCCGTAGCTGCACCCATATACACACATACGTACAAATACGGATATCCCCACCCATACACACATCTACACACTTTGGTCACATGCTCACACATGCATTCATTTACCAGAACTCACAAACATGTATACGCTCGTTCACACACATGTATACATGCCTTCACACATGCTTACACACATACCTGCATCCACAAACTTAACTTAATTTAACTTAACGTCTTTATACTGCTTTAGAAGACTGTGCAGAGTCTATTTACAACCAGTTTCTTTTACATTTCCTTGCTCTAAAAGCTATCCGCATCCACTTGATTCTAGAATTCCCCCACTACTTCCCGTAACAATGCATTCCAAACATTCACCACTCTTTCACTAAAAATATATTTCCTAATATTTAATCTGGACTTTTACTTAATTAATTTACAGCTGTGCCCTCCTGTTCCCGTATGTGGTTTTATTATGAAAAACGTGTTATAGTCGGATTGATCTATTCCGTTGATTTTCTTCAAAACCTGTTTTGTCACCTGGAATTCTCCTCTTTTCTAGACACTGTCTTTCCTCATAAATGTACTTCTGAAATACCACTATCAGTTGTATCGCTAATCTGTGTATCCTGTCCAGCATGTTTATATCTCCTCTACGAGAAGGGATCCACGCCTGTACACAGTACTCCAATCTAGGTTTAACTATCAATTCCTTGCTCTTATGTTTAATATTTCTGTATATCTTCTTCTTGTTCGTACGCAGTCAGACAGTAACCATTATTTTTTCTAAAAAAGCGGCGGTCATCCTGAGGCTGTCGCCACTGCCATACAGCTTGTCTTGCAGTTCCACTGGTGATGGCCACATCTGCTCTCTCTGATCCTCGTATGTCGGGCAGTTCTGCAGCAGATGTTCAGCGGTCATTTTACCAGTACCGCACGGGCATTCGTCGGTACACCCTATCTTCAATTTGTTGAATAGGTGGTACCTCAGTCTATTGTGGCCAGTGCGAAGTCTGAAGACAACGACCTGCTCTCTTCGGTTCAACTGGTAATAGGCATCGTTTTTGGTGTAAACAGTATGTTCGGTTTCCCATTTGGTCATGTATCTGGCTTTGATAAGCCGTTTTGACTCTTCGTACGTCATACTAGTATCTGTTTGTGGTAGTCTTGCCCCTTCTTTTGCCAGTCTGTCTGCCTCCTCGTTGCCTTGGATGTTGCAGTGTGATGGGACCCACTGTACCACTACCCTTTTTGGTGCGGACTGCTGGCACAGTTTGCAGAGTGCTGCTCTTAAGTCATTAAGCTCAGTATTTTTCTGGCTTTTTAGCGCTGTGACTACGGCGAGAGCATCTGTAAGCAGGACTATATGGCTTTCATTTTCACTGTGTGTCACCATTTCTTCCACTGCCGCCCTCAGTGCCTCTGCCTCCGCTCTGAAATTGCTTGTGTACTTACCAGTAGCGAATGACAGTGTTATTTTTCTGCCATTTGGTAGGTTCAGGAATGCTCCTGCCCCTCCGTTCTGTGTAGTATTTGTTACAGAACCGTCGGTGTATGCATGGGTCCAGTCCATGCTTGGGTAGCTTTTCGTTATGAAGTTTATGGTAGTATCTCTCCTTTCTTTTTCAGTCTGGCAGTTTTTGTTTGCAATACCTGGTATATTTTCTACCACCTCTGGAAATATTTCCTGCCTCCAGGTAGGTTTTCTGACAGTAGTGATGGGTTTTGGTGTTGTTAGTGCTTTTATGGGATCTTCGTGCATCTTTGCTTTGGCTATTTCTGCAAAGTTTCTCCGCTCTTTAGTTTCCCATTTCCCAAATTGTTTAGTCTCTGGTGCATTGGATGGTCGGTCAGTCTTCGGAGTTTCTCTGACTGCAGCTGGGCTCTGCAGTCTCTTCTATCGGTCATGGATTGCAGTTTTGTAATCTTTTCAAGTTCTACAATTGGCGTTGACTTCATGCCACCTGTTATAATTCTCATGGCTTGGTTTTGAAGTTTGCTAACTTTATCGAAGTTCGCCTTCGCTGCTGTTGTCCATGCCGCAATGCCATACTCGAGAACTGGTCTCACTCTTCCAGTGTACAGTTTCTTTAGTATGCCTTCGTCTGCTCCCCAGCTTGTGCCAGCAAGTTTCCTCATGATTGCCATTCTTTTTCTGGCTTTCATTCGTTTTCTCTCAATCTGACCTTTCCATGTCATGGCTGTTTGGCTGCAGGAATTTGCCATTTAGACTTAATTTGGTATTTTGGGGTTTTAATGAGAGCGAGAATATGTGGTTTTCTCCTCGTTTATTTTGACCAGCCATGAGTTCGCCCACTCTTCCAGCGATGTTAGGGCCGTCTGCATCCGATTTCTTGCTATGGTGAGATTCTTTTCAGAGGTCCACATAGCCAGATCGTCTGCAAACATTGAGCTATGGACTCTTCTTGGTATATTCTCTGTAATATCGTTTATATATACCAGGAAGAGTGTGGTTGACAGTACTCCCCCTTGGGGTACTCCCTGCTCGAGTGTCACCTTTTTGCTCATCTGCCCTTGTACTTGGACTCTGGCCGTTCTTTGTTTGAGGTTGTGGTTGATCCATTTGTACATTTTCCCACAAACATCACTTCTTCTTAGCTTGACTCTAAATCCGTCTTTCCAGACTTTGTCAAATGCCTTTTCCAGATCCACCCAAACAGCTACTGTGTGTTTCTGTGCCTGGTAGGCATCTTCTATCTCCTGGGCTATGAGGATGACCTGGTCCTCAGTGGATCTGTGCTGTCTAAAGCCGGCTTGCTGTGGAATTAGTATTCGTTTTTCTTCCAGATGCCACATCAGTCTGGTGTTTATCATCCGTTCCATCAGCTTGCCGACACAGCTCAGTATGCTGATGGGCCTGTATCCATTTGGATCTGTTTTATCCTTTCCTGTTTTTGGTACTGGTACCAGTATTGCGTCTTTCCATGCCTGGTGTACAATTCCCCTTTTCCAGCTTTGGTTCAGGACCGATAGCAGTTTCCTCTTCGCTGTTTGGCCCAGCCCCATCAGCATTTCGTTTGTTATCATGTCTTTTCCGGGAGATTTCCTTTTCTTTAATGTTTTCATAGCCTCTTCCATTTCGCGCATTGTTAATTTGGCCACCATGTGCTCTTCAGGTGCCGTATTCATGTTGTCGTGCCCCTTTAGCTCTTCGTTAATGTCAGTATGCTTATCTGCAGGGACCTCGATGTGGTTTGCTCTGGCATAGTGATCGACAAAGGCGTTTGCGGCTTTCTTACCTGTGATCAAGTTCTCGCCCTGCTTGATGGTAATTTGTTTATTTGACGGGGTTTCGTCGTTCCTGGCTCTGACTAGCTTCCATAGCTTGTTCCCGTCTTTGTCCAGGTTTAGGCTTTCCGTTTTATTTTTCCAGCTTTCTCTTGCTGTTTGCTTAAGAGTGTGTTTGTATTTCGCCGTGGCGGCTTTGAGGACGATGTTTGCCTCCATGGATTGTTCTCGCTCTGCCATGTTCCTAGCATTTGTTACTGCATCTTCCACTTTCTGCAACTCATCATTCCAGTAGGGCTTATAGTTTTTTCTAGCTTTTCTTGGGATGGTTTCAGTGGCGGCTTGCATTATTGCCTTGCTTAGGCTTTCCACCGTGGGCTTCATTTTGGTGTTTCGTGTGTTGATGGTTTCACACAGCCCATCTGTCAGGATTGCAAATCTGTCCCAGTCAGCTCGTTTGTAATTCCAACGTGGGAGCGGTTTTGTTTCCTGTGGGCCTACTTCCATGTCAATGGTTAGCCTGATCGGCCTGTGGTCGCTACCTGCCAGTTGGTTTAACACCTGGCGGTCTATTTTATGGTGTATGTCCTGTGTGGAGAAGGCCAAATCTGGAGTCGATGTGGTATGCCATGTTCTTGAGTAGAAGCTAAGGCTATCCTCCGGTCTATTGATTAGGGAGAGATTTGCATCTATCTCCCAATCTTCCACTTCGTCACCTCTGCTGTCTGTGTCAGAGTATCCCCATCTCTCCGAGTGGCTGTTGAAATCTATGCAGTTGGAGTCTCTGACCTTCATACTCGAGAGCGATAGGTCTCTATTTGGTGGTCCGTACAGATTTAAAATGCGGAGCTTCGTCTCTTGAGCCATTATGTCAACTCCTACAATTTCTGCTTGTCCGGTGTGATTGACAGATACCACGCTACTCGGTATGCAGTTTCTGGTCAGTATCAGGACCCCTCCTTTGTGGCCTTCTCTATCGAGACGGAAGGTCTGGTATCCTCTGAATGAGAATTTATGATTATTGTTGAGGTGCGTTTCCTGGATACATGCCACGTCAATCTTACCTTCATGCAGGTGATGTGTTAGGGAAAGTTTTTTGTTAATGACTCCCTCCGCATTTCACTGTAGTATTTTGAGGGTCTTGAGTTTTTAGTCAATAGAAGTTGCCCCATAGCCATGTGCCTTGACTCCACGACACATGGGTGGGTGACCACCAGTAGTCAAGGGTGGGCCCCTTCGACGCGTGAGGCCCGGCACTATCGCTGCCTGGCGGGACTCCGCAGGATGAGCGCCATGCGTTTTTCTAATCGGTTGTACTGTCATCATGCTGCGATTTACGTTGCACTGTTTTGTTAGGCTTGCGGCCCCGTGCATCCGATTTCAACAGGCGTTTCTGTAGGGATGCCCTCCTTAGCCTTTGGCTGTCCCCAGCCTATCTGCAAGGCAGCAGTTGTTTATGATCAGAGTTGTCTCTCTTATGGAAGTTGTCTTACCAGACTATCGAGTCTTCACTACTCGTGTCTATAGGGTGCGATGAAGATATGTGGGATGATATATGAGATATATGATATGTACTGGTTTACCCGGAAGAGAGGCAGTCCAGTGTGTCTGTACCCCAGGATCAGCACGTCCTGCCAGAAACGTAGCATTTGCATGTGAGTGGGGTATCTCTTTCTCCCTTTATTTTCTTGGCTTCTATGCAGAGATGGTACGCCTATATGTTGACACAGTGGGGCAGGTGTGCAATGTCCGCTGGTCTGCATCTCTTCTGCGTCCAGCATGATAGCTATATGGCTGATAACGTACAGAGGTAGATATCGAAGCAGAAGTGCATTTAACCAGAGGACAAGCCTGGTAATGTCACAGAGATGTTGTTCGCCTAGTGTGCGGACAGATCTCATGGTCATTGGTTGAGTCTCGACAGTTCACAGTGAGGTGGCTGCTCTACTGTTTTCGACACCCCGACCAGGAACTAAGTCTTATGTTGGTGGTTTCGCCGTATAAGGTGAGTATCAAGCAGCTGTCCGCCCGCTTTGATCGGCGGGCGGCAGAGACCTCTTTCTGCGGCTCTACCGGATAGGGCTAGGGCGCGAGCCCCAGGTCCCGAACATGTAGGAGCCTCCCATTGCAGTGGTGCTGAGATTTTGGGCGGGATTGCGGCTTACAAGGGTTCGGCCGTAATCCCCCACATGGTAGCCTCGCGCCATTGGCTTATCAGCCTGGTACGTGTACCAAAGTGTATGCGGCTCCTCTCGATATGAGCTGGTTTTCCGTAGCAACGCCCTGTCATTAGTAGGGTAAAACTGACCTGTCTTCAGATGGTCTATTTCCAGCACCCGTTCACTATTTTGCCAGTCGAATTTATTGAGGGCTTTTGTTTGTCAGTGGCCAGGTATTTGGAATCTGCGGTTTCTGCGGGGCTAGACACGATTTCCGTAGCGTTCTTTCATTAGTGTTAGAGAGCTGACTTGTCTTCCGTGAGTCTAATACCAGCGTACGTTCATTATTAGACCCAACGGTAGTGCTCTCCATTTGTCAGTCGTTCTACAGTATTGGCGTGTTCAGTCAAATTAAGCCGCAGGTTCTAGTATATGATACATAACATTGCATTTACCTTTTTCACTGCTTCCTGGACTTGCTCACTCACCTTACCTGTATGATCTATCATAACCTCTAGGTCCCTTTCCTTTTCTAACTTTCTAATATTGTTCACTCCCATTCTGTAATTATGTTTCATATTGTATCTAATCCCGTGGGTGACTGTACATTTATCTACATTAAACTCTATTTGCCAGCTCTTAGACCATTCCCGAATTTTATCTAAATCTGAATTCAATATCGCCACTTTGCTTTAGATGAGACACTTATGAATTAATAAATTTTTTTTCATCCACATTTTTGCAATCATGGATTCGAAATTATTGTCCAAATCGTTTATACATATCAAAAACAAAATTGGTCCCAAAACCGAGCTCTGTGACACTCCACATTTTACTTCACACCAATCAGAGTACTCCATATTTAAGCAAATATACAGACTCACTTCACACACCTGCGTGTACACAAATTCAAGCGACATGCACATGATTAAACACGCACAATGTTAGGCATAGATTGCATCTATAACTCCTCACATACAACAAACCATGGACTCAAAAAAGGAATTTAAAAAATACCATTTTCCGAACAACTTTCACAAGTATTTTAGACCAGTGTTTCCAAATTGCTGGTCTACGAACCGGTCAGCAGAAAGTTCCTTCCGGTAGACGAAAAAGTTATAGCGGCTCAACACCTGAACTGTATATGTCGGCTTGAGGTGATCTAGGCTCTGGTGGGCTAATTGTATTTTACTCAAATGACGTCATCCACACAAATATCCGTACGTTTCGGACACAAGTGCTCATCTAAATTGTACGTGAGGGGTTTACGGGTGGGGGAGGGGAGAGAAAGAAGGGGGGCGGGGAGTATGGGGATTCGGTTGTTTGGCTTTTTATTTATTTGATGGTTAAAGAAGATTTAACATTACGTATACTCATAGAGTTCGCATCGTCTAATTGAATGTTATCGTATCTAGTATGAATACACTTTTGAAAACATCGCCATTATTTAGTGTATTACTGTAACGTCTAAGATTTGATTCACATTGTTTTGTGCATGGGTACCGGTTCAGTCCGGAAAGTACAGGCGGCGAGGGAGAGGAGATGGCTATCGCCTTCATATAGCCGAGCATTTCAAATGTGAGATCAATAACACCTCACACCCCTAGCAGTAATGTGAGATCGCTAATACCTCACACCCCTACGGCGGTAATGTGAGATCGCTAACACGTCACAACCCTACGGCGGGACAGTGAGATCACTAACACCTCACACCCATACGGCGGTAATGTGAGATCGCTAACACCTCACACCCCTACAGCGGTAATGTGAGATAGCTAACACTTCACACTCCTACGACAGTAAAGTGAGATCGCTAACACCTCACACCCCTGCGACAGAAATGTGAGATCGCTAACACCTCCCAACCCTACTGCAGTAAAGTGAGATCGCTAACACCTCACACCCCTACGGCAGTAATGTGAGATCGCTAACACCTCCCGCCCCTACGGCAGTAATGCTATGGGTTACTTTACTTTACTTTTATTATAACAAAAACGGCGTTATGCAAAAACTACGTTTCCTGTGAATTCGTTAAACATGAAATCTTAAGGCCTTGAACACTGAATGGATAGTCAAGCAAGACACATTTCCTAGGAAAGACAGCTCTGACTACAAACAACTGTTGCCTTGCAGGTAGACTGGGGATGACCAAGTTATGACTACACGAAACTGTTTACATACCGTGGGATAATAGAATCAAATCTACTTATGTGAATGCCCTTTTTTTGTACTCGAAGACAGCGGCAGGATGACGGCTGGTTACGTGTAAGGTGTTCGGTTTCACGAAGTATACACCAGACTGCACGCAATGGATTGACAGAGAAAGGGCTACAGCTGTGCAGACACTTCCTGGTCCCTTGGGAAATAACCTGCTGTACATATTAACAGCGGAGAGAGAACTCCTCTAGTGAGACAGGCGGTCTTTAATGACGAATGATTCACACATTATGTGGAAACAGTAGCCAGCTAAGGGGAAAAGGGGGGGGGCGGACGGAGGAGGCTGGTGCAATGAAGAGAAATGAATTGTTTCTGTCAGGACAGTATGAGACGTCAGACATAATTGTGCTTTTGTAAATATAACAACACGATTAAAATCCCAAATCGAACTATTATTCAAAGACATAGAAAAAAAAACACACACACGGTGACTGTTTTATTCCTCGTTAATCATTCAATAGCATATGTCAAAGAAATTGAGGATAGTCATGAAGCGCTAATAGGGATGGTGAACGAAGAAACTGTTGGCTGGTGATGAATCACGAGATGCTGAATTATCATAGGGAATTGAGTTGATAAGAGAAATGTTTTCTTATCTAAACAAGGTAATCCAAGAAATAGCTGAGATTTCAACAGCTTCGTGTTCTTGCTGAGAAATATGTTTTCTTTACTCCCTGGAATCGTGTGAAGGACAAATACGAGTGTAGAAGGAAAACCCTCGCCCCACCCCCCTCCCATCCTTCGTAAACCTTTTTTTTTTTTTTTTTTGGTTCAAATTATCAGTCTTAGGAACTCAGGTCCAAATAATGTCAAACTACTACCAATTTGAACCACAATTTCTGTTAGTGTTGCTTGATGTAAAAGGAGTTGTGTTTTTTTTCTCAAAGATAACCGGTAAAGAATTATGTGAAATTTACAATGAGTACCTTGCGGTCAATAAATGTTGCCACATTGGCTATAGAACAAGTGACAGACGAAATAGACTTCAACAATATCATCGACAATTCTGCTGGCAGAAAAACTAGAAAAATAACATTTCAGAATGTTTAAATTACATTTTAGACTTCAGAAATAAACATGGCGTCTTCATCTATTTTCATTTAGGTTGTTCTACTTTTTGTCTAAAAATGTATTGAGAGGGGCAGCAAACTCAGGGATCGCCCCGGGAGACACAAACGGAAGCTACGCCACTGTGTGGAAAGGACACTTTCTGAGAAAAATCACACCGAAGCTATTAGAATGTCTGGACATTTCAAGGACTAGGAAAGCTGAACAATTTGATCTTAGACACCAGTGATATGAATCTTCATATATTGAATGTGACAGACGCAAGACTATTCGATGCCGGATAACCAGGAAATAGTACATATATTATTTATCATTTTATATATATTATATTCATTCTTAGTTCTTAGTCGACCTGTACTTCTACAGGGGCAGCTGCCTCAGTGCAGATCCACGTTCTGGTATGAGCTGAATATACCAGGGAGAATGATTTCCTGCTTAGCGGGCTAGGCTTGAGCACCTTAATACTCCGATGCGTTAAGAGGTTAACCGATGTGCGAGTTCATCTTAATAGACTAAAACACTAGAGTAAAGTAGACCCGCAGGATGTTAGGCGCCATCTAAGCTACTCTAAATAAACCGCTTATCATAGCATTCCCTCTTCAATCCCTTCTCCTTAGCCAGTCTACCCTGTTGCAGCCTGTTATCCAGCGTGGAGGCGTAGAAGGGTCTTGGCAGCTGGTTCTGACGCTTGCAGCCAGCTATGGGTCGCTGACCGCTGCAGCTCATGCTCTGTTCAGCATCTTGATCCCGCTGTCCATTATAAGAACATACCTACCGTTTTCTTCTCTACTAGTTATACATTTTCCTAGGCAATTTAAACAGCTTTCTAAGACATTTGTTTCTCAAATGCATTCACTTTTTGTTTCTAATTCCTTTGCTATTTTCTAGCATTCACATCCAAAGATGAGCATTGGTAATACATTAGAGATAAATAACTTGAGCTTGATGTGCCCGCTTAGTGATTTTCATTTCCAGATGTTCGTTAGTTTGGTAAAGACAACTGCGGCTAGAGCAATGCGAGTAAAAATTGCTTTAGATGTATCTCTACGTTGAGTCATTTTACTTCCCAGATAGATGAAACTGTGAACTGTTTTTAATATTTCTCCATGCAACTAGATAATAGTAGGCTTATTGGTGAAATGCGTGACCTTCGTTTTGGAAACAATGATTTGATGTCATATTTGTTCTGTTAGGCGACATAGCCGGTCTATTCTGTTTTGTTAGGCGGCATGGCCGATCTATTCTGTTCTTTTAGGCGAAATAACCGATCTATTCTGTTCTGTGCTTTTTCACGAGGGGAACAAGAATTCCGGTTACTCTTTCAAATCAATATCATCTGGAAACGTGCCATCAATCGATTGTACGCCCAAATGTTTTGCTAAAGCATAATTTTGCACAGCCCAAATTCGTAGCTATCTGGTCTGCACTCCTATAAAATGTTCAACCCCATCTCTTCAGTACTTCTATTAAATGTTCCGCCCAACACCTCAGATCTTCAACATCTCTATTAAATGTTCCGCCCAACACCTCAGATCTTCAACATCTCTATTAAATCTTCCGCCCAACATCTCTATTAAATGTTCCGCCCAACATCTCTATTAAATGTTCCGCCCAACGCCCCATCTGTTCAACATATCTATTAAATGTCCCGCTCAACACCTCAGATGCCATCAATCGATTGTATGCCCAAATGTTTTGCTAAAGCATAATTTTGCACAGCCCAAATTCGTAGCTATCTGGTCTGCACTCCTATAAAATGTTCAACCCCATCTCTTCAGTACTTCTATTAAATGTTCCGCCCAACACCTCAGATCTTCAACATCTCTATTAAATGTTCCGCCCAACACCTCAGATCTTCAACATCTCTATTAAATCTTCCGCCCAACATCTCTATTAAATGTTCCGCCCAACATCTCTATTAAATGTTCCGCCCAACGCCCCATCTGTTCAACATATCTATTAAATGTCCCGCTCAACACCGCAGATCTTCAACACTTCTATTAAATGTTCCGCCTAACACCCCATCTGTTTAGCACCAATATGATATGCTACATCAAACGCCCCATATGTTCAGCACCTATATGATATGCTACATCAAACACCCTATCTGTTCAGCACCTATATGATATGCTACATCAAACGCCCTATCTGTTCACCACCTATATGATATGCTACATCAAACGCCCCATCTGTTCAGCACCTATATGATATGCTACATCAAACACCCTATCTGTTCAGCACCTATATGATATGCTACATCAAACGCCCCATCTGTTCAGCACCTATATGATATGCTACATCAAACACCCTATCTGTTCAGCACCTATATGATATGCTACATCAAACACCCCATCTGTTCAGCAGCTATATGATATGCTACATCAAACACCCCATCTGTTCAGCACCTATATGACATGCTACATCAAACACCCCATCTATTCAGCACCTATATGATATGCTACATCAAACACCCCATCTGTTCAGCACCTATATGACATGCTACATCAAACACCCCATCTGTTCAGCACCTATATGACATGCTACATCAAACGCCCCATCTGTTCAGCACCTATATGATATGCTACATCAAACGCCCCATCTATTCAGCACCTATATGACATGCTACATCAAACACCCCATCTGTTCAGCACCTATATGATATGCTACATCAAACACCCCATCTGCTCTTTTTGTGAAGTAAAGAGAATAACACGTTTGTTTCTGATGGAGATATTGGCCTCAGGCGGTTTATTCCATAGCTGTCTTGTAATCTGAAGTAGCTATCTAACGCTGCCAGTTTTGGCTGCAGTTTCAAATGAAGTTGCCACGTTATTGATGTACTGTCTTTCGTCCATGGGAGCACTCCGTTTCACGTAAATGTTTAGTGAGTCATAAATAGTTTTCTACGACTCATTTGTAACAGGTATGTCCGCGACAATGAGGTTTATATTTGGGTTGTTTTCTTTGCTGTTTAGTATTCCAGGTGTCATGACTAAACCATTTCTTCTTTCTTATCTTGGAGTACCCAGCAGTCATTACTGTCACATTTTGCACCGTTGTTTTAAAACAATCCGATTGGGTATAGATAGTAAGAATCGTTGAGCTGTCAGTCATATTCAAATAGGATTTCAAAATTATTTTGAAATTGTTTTCTTCTTGCAGGTTCCAGTTAGCAGTCTTTGCATATCGATCTTCTGACCTGAATCTGCTGTTGAAGCTTGTTCAGTTTTATCTTCATTTTGGCTATGCAGATGTTGTGGTCGCTGCCAATTAGCTGCGATTATCTCTAGCATTACGGACTGACGAACGAAACTTGATACTGATACAGAAGGGATCAATCATAGTATGCCTTCTGCCATTTGGAGACTTACAACTAACCTTGTGTATGTCTTTGTGGGAAATAGTGTCAGCTTTGACAAGATTTGATATCTTGCAGAGTTCTATCAGTCTTTCACCATGTTGATTCCTATATTCTATGCTATATGTGCCAAGATGTCTTCGCGGTTCTTTAATGTTACGCTCTCCCCTCCCACTTTGGCATTAAAGTCGCCCATCATTACCTCTTTATCGTATTTTCAGATTTTGCTCGTCCCATAAGTAGATCTAAAAAGTAATCTTTGGCGATATGTTCGCCGTTAGTTGGTGCGTAACATTGAATGACTGTGAGTTTGTTTGGTATCGAGCTAAGATTAACCTATCATTAATAGGCTCCCAACTGATCAGTGATTTCTCAGCTTTGAGAGGCAATAGAATAGTTACTGCCACTGTTCACACTTACACGGAACTCATTTTGCAACATGATGAGGGAATTATCGGTGGAGTATCGATAATTAATCTCAAAATGCGTTTGATACAGTTCTGGTAGTTGGAAAAGAACATAAATAATAATAATTGAGGATTCACGCGAGGAACAAATGTTAGATGTATGGATTTAACGTTGAGAATGAGAGAACGAAAACTATGATAATTGACAAATCAGACAGTAAATCTAGTCCACAGGCAGAAAAATATACAATCAAATACTGGCACAGGTCAAGAGTTTCTTCTATCGTCCAAATATAATCTCGGAGAATGGAAGATGTGAAACACAAATTAGAAAATGAGAAGGGATGGCCAATCCATTATCTCCAGCCAATCATATATTGAGGTCTAAACGAGAAGCTCACATATTAAAGATGGGAGGGATCAAGTGTTATGTACACTCGTTATTATTGTAGGGAGTAGGTGGAGGGAGGGGGGAGTTGGTGAGTAAGTGGGGAGTGGGTGGAGAGAGAGAGAGAGTAAGTATGGAGTGGGTGGAGAGAGAGAGAGTAAGTATGGAGTGGGTGGAGAGAGAGAGAGAGTAAGTATGGAGTGGATGGAGAGAGAGAGAGAGTAAGTATGGAGTGGGTGGAGAGAGAGAGTAAGTATGGAGTGGGTGGAAAGAGATAGAGAGACGGCGAGTAAGTATGCAGTGGGTGGACAGAGAGATAAAAAGATACGGTGAGTAGGTATTGAGTGAGTGGACAGAGAGGGAGAGAGAGAGAGAGAGAGAAAGATACGGTAAGTATTGAGTGAGTGGATAGAAAGAGAAAGAGAAAAAGAGAAAGAAAAATACGATAAGTATTGAGTGAGTAGAGAGAGAGAGGAAGAGAGAGAGGGTGCGAGAGAGAGAGAGAAAGATACGGTGAGTTAGTATTGAGTGAGTGGATAGAGAGGGAGATATGATGAGTAAGTAATGAGTGAGGGGACAGAGAGGGAGAGAAAGATACGATGAGTAAGTATTGAGTGAGTGGACAGAGAAGGAGAAAGAGGAAGAAAGAAACGGTGAGGTAAGTATTGAGTGGGTGGACAGAGAAAGACGGGCTGTGAGTAAGTATTGAGTGGATGAACAGAGAGTGAAAGAGAGATAGAGAGAGATGACGAGAGAGAGAGAACGATACGGTGAGTTAAGTATTGAGTGAGTGAACAGAGAGTGAAAGAGAGATAGAGAGAGAGGACGAGAGAGAGAGAACGATACGGTGAGTTAAGTATTGAGTGAGTGAACAGAGAGTGAAAGAGAGATAGAGAGAGAGGACGAGAGAGAGAGAACGATACGGTGAGTTAAGTATTGAGTGGTTGAACAGAGAGTGAAAGAGAGATAGAGAGAGAGGACGAGAGAGAGAGAACGATACGGTGAGTTAAGTATTGAGTGAGTGAACAGAGAGTGAAAGAGAGATAGAGAGAGAGGACGAGAGAGAGAGAACGATACGGTGAGTTAAGTATTGAGTGAGTGAACAGAGAGAGAGAGAGAGAGAGATGGAGCGAGAGAGAGAAAGATACGGTGAGTAAGTATTGAATGGATGGACAGAGAAAGACGGGCCGTGAGTAAGTGTTGAGTGGATGGACAGAGAGAGGCAGACTGTGAGTAAGTGTTGAGTGGATGGACAGAGAGAGGCGGACTGTGAGTAAGTATTGAGGGAGTGGCCAGAGAAAGACGAGCTGTAAGAAAGTATTGAGTGAGTGAACAGAGAAAGACGGGCTGTGAGAAAGTATTGAGTGAGTGGACAGAGAAAGACGGGTTATGAGTACGTATTGAGTAAGTGGACAGAGAAAGACGGGTTATGAGTAAGTATTGAGTGAGTGGACAGAAAAAGACGGGCTGTGAGAAAGTATTGAGTAAGTGGACAGAGAAAGACGGGTTATGAGTAAGTATTGAGTAAGTGGACAGAGAAAGACGGGTTGTGAGTAAGTATTAAGTGAGTGGACAGAGAAAGACGGGCTGTGAGAAAGTATTGAGTGAGTGGACAGATAGAAACGAGCTGTGAGTAAGTATTGAGTAGATGGACAGAGAAAGGCGGTTGGTGAGTAAGTATTGAGTAGATGGACAGAGAAAGGCGGTTGGTGAGTAAGTATTGAATGAGTGGACAGAGAAAGACGGGCTGTGAGAAAGTATTGAGTGAGTGGACAGATAGAAACGAGCTGTGAGAAAGTATTGAGTGAGTGGACAGAGAAAGACGGGCTGTGAGAAAGTATTGAGTAAGTGGACAGAGAAAGACGGGTTATGAGTAAGTATTGAGTAAGTGGACAGAGAAAGACGGGTTGTGAGTAAGTATTAAGTGAGTGGACAGAGAAAGACGGGCTGTGAGAAAGTATTGAGTGAGTGGACAGATAGAAACGAGCTGTGAGTAAGTATTGAGTAGATGGACAGAGAAAGGCGGTTGGTGAGTAAGTATTGAATGAGTGGACAGAGAAAGACGGGCTGTGAGAAAGTATTGAATGAGTGGACAGAGAAAGACGGGCTGTGAGAAAGTATTGAATGAGTGGACAGAGAAAGACGGGCTGTGAGAAAGTATTGAATGAGTGGACAGAGAAAGACGGGCTGTGAGAAAGTATTGAATGAGTGGACAGAGAAAGACGGGCTGTGAGAAAGTATTGAATGGAATACATACCTGGTAGAAGTAAAACATGCTGTCAGTAGTGTGATTAGTCGGCGTTGTCATGGTGACAACACTGGTGGCAGTTACGTATAAGTCCGGTTCCTCCATAATCAGAAATACACCAATCCGATTGGAGGACTATCTTCTCTAGATCTGACACAAAACTATGAACTCGCGATCTTCATTTGATAACTCGTCTCGTTATCTGAAACAGAAGTAGATATTGGAAATGTTAACAGATATCGGGATGGGATAAGCCGAAACGATATCATCAGATGTCAGAAAAGGCAAGAGGTATTATTTAGCAGACTACGAAGTGTAAGGGGATGGATTGGCAGCTTGTACACTCTAATTCCATCATCGCAGTCGTACATACTTTTAATCTTCCACAGCACATGTCTTTCAGATTCATGGATTGCAGTTGTTTCATTGAACATGTAGTCATTGATTGTTGTTCATATTTGTTCACCACCAATATCTAATGGTCCTATTAGTTAACGTGTTACCATTGTCATTACCGCTGCAGCTACCTCTTCCTTTGTTATCAGTTGGTTATCCTATATAGTTGTTGGTGTTGGAGGGATTGTTTTCCCAGTTTCGTTCCGTCCCTCATGGTTCTCTTCTTCTTCTTCGTTCGTTCTCAATCTCCCGCTACCAAACCCTGAAAGGGCTTAAGTAGCAGAATGTAGTCCAGAGAACGGAATGCGTTGTGTTGTAGTTTACAGCTTGGCTGCGATATTTGCACCTTTCGGTCCAACACATCCGACTTCGGCAAGCATTTGTTTAGTACCGGGTTAGCATTCCCTCTTCGATCCCTTCTCCTTAGCCAGTCCGCCCTGTTGCAGCCTGTTATCCAGGATCACCACGTTGAGGTGTAGAAGGGTATTGGCAGCTCTGGTTCGCTGGTCCTGACGCTAGCAGTCAGCTCTGGGTCGCTGACCACTGCAGCTCATGCGCTGCTTAGCATCTTGATCCTCTTCATGGTTCTATAACAGTACCCTGTTCATCGTGCCAGTACGTCATTGTCCTCAATACGGTATATCCCGCTTCTATCCTGGATCATAAAGTTCCTGCCTTGTTTTGGTGTTACCAGTTCTTTGACCACCTTGTGTGCTCCTTTAGCGTCAATTCTGTTTAATCTATCTTCAATATTTGTACATTGCGGCTTGGACAATATACCAGCAGAGCTCTTACAGGCAGGTGGGGAGGTATTGGTGGAAGGCCTGATACACAGCTGCAACAAAATATAGGGGACAGGAAACTGGCCGGACTTATGGACAAATTCAATAGTTATACCGTTACATAAGTCTGGAAACCTCAAGCTGTCCCAAAATTACAGAACAATAAGCCTCATCAGCCACCCTAGCAAGGTCATGCTTAGATTAATCCTCGATCGATTGAAACCCCAAACAGAGAACATCATTGCCGAGGAGCAAGCGGGGTTCAGACAGGGAATAAGCACTACAGAACAGATATTTAATTTAAGGCTGCTAAGCGAGAAATATCTGGAACAGCAGCAAAAACTGTATCATGTGTTTGTGGATTTTAATAAGGCCTCAGATACATACAGTGTCTCGAAGAGAGAAGAATTCGTGGTGACTTAATACAGGTTTATAAGATGATCAGAGGAATCGATAAATTAGACTATAACAAGTTTTTTAAAATACAGCCACCTACAATAACACGAGGGCATAGCTACAAGCTGACTAAAGAGAGGTCCAGTTTAGATATTAGGAAATATTTTTTTAGTCAGAGAGTGGTATCTGCTTGGAATGCATTGCCATGTGAGGTAGAGGAGGCAAGGACAGTTAATGCATTTAAGAATAAACTGGATGCGCATAGCTTTTAGAGCAAGGTGATGTAAATGTAACTGGTTGAATACAGACACTGCAGGGTCTTCTAAACCAGTATAAAGACGTTAAGTTAAGTTAAGTTAAGTAAGGCATAACTCGATATGAACAACCATGACGATGTATAAAGTCTACGGAAATATTATAAAGGTCCTTGAACACCTGTATGACAAGGCGCCCAGCTCAGTTCTTGTGAATGGGGGGCGAGGGGACTGGTTTCGCACATCAGTTGGTGTGAGACAGGGTTGTACACTCTCTCCAACTCTTTTCAATATATTCCTTGAGGGAATTATGATTGAGGCACTTAGAGGTCCCGTTGGTACAGTCAAGATATAGGACCGAACGATTACCAACCTTCGTTTTGCAGATGATTACGGCGGGTTGGCGGGTTCAGAAGCAGAACTCCCGGAATGGGTCAGAAGGTTCGATGAAACAGCTCTTGACTATGGTATGGAGATAAACACTGGAAAGACAAAATTAATGACCAACAACGTCGAGAGCTTCAACAGTAGGATAAAAGCTAACGGTCAGGAACTCGAAGTGGTTGACCGTTTTAAATATCTAAGGTCGATTGTCAGTGATGAAGGATCAAAATGTGAGGTGTTGGCCAAAATAGCACAGACAAAAGTGTCGCTTGCAGGGCTTAACAAAATCTCGCAAGATAAACGGTTAGCACTATTCACGAAAATCAGATTAATGGATACATTGGTCCTGTCAATATTCCATTATGCCTCTGAGATATGGACAGTTACAGCTGACATTCAGTGAAGGATATAGGCCTTGGAGATGAGATGTTTCCGAATACTTTTAAAGGTCACGTACAAAGATCGAGTTACAAATGAGGAAATGCGAGATAGAAAATACAACAGCAATAGGGCCTTTTGAAGATCTTTTGGCAACTGTCAAAAGAAGGAAACTCGCTTGGTACTGTCATTTATCAAGATCAAATGGTCTCGCAAATACGATCCTGCACAGAAAGGTGCAAGGGAGACGACGAATAGGCCGTCCCAAAAAGAGATGGCAGGACAACATAAAAGAATGGATCAATCGCCGAACCAGACGAGGCACAGGCAGAGAAGGGTGGCGTAGGGTTGCGAGGATGTCTTCGTGTATGCCCCAATGACACCACTAGTTATGAGATGACCTGACCTAACCTGACCTGAGTGTCCTTATTCTCTGCTCCTACCACCCATATCTAATGGCCCTATCAGTTAACGTGTTGCCATTAATTGTTGTTACTATTTGACCCCATCCCCTCTCTTTCCACACCCTCCTCCCCCAGCTATATCTAATTACCTATTTTGAGTGATTTCATAGTTTACATATCAACTCTTTCATTGACATGGACCCAAGCATATGGAAGGGGAGGGGCAACACTTTATCCACACATGTTTTCGAAAATGTGATTCCTTTATGTACACAACCCATTTAAGAAGGAACTGAGAATCTGACATGATACACCTGATTAAAGGGTTATCGGTTACCCATATCAAGTCGCTGTCTCAATCTGCACTCTCATACTGAACGATGTTACCGTATAAACCTCGCACTGTTCGTCAACCACCGTGTCTCTCACTCTAGCAGAGACTAAGGATTAATATCAAAATATGATGCTACAGGATAAGCTAGATTTCCTAGAAATTTGAGGTCATAGTTTGAAAATGTCTACATGGTTAGGTTACAAAAGATCAAAAGCATTTGTCTGGTGTTGTGAGATGATGATGATGTGATGATGAAGATAAAGATGATGATTGTGATGTTTAGATAACAGTCTCCGAAAGCTCATAACAGAGAATAGAACTACCTCCACATTGAAAGCATGCCATTCGAAACAACTAACAACGAATTCTGTAATCTCTAGGGTAGAACATCAAACATATCGCATTCCATTCCCTACCATCCCCGCTAGCCTAGATCCTGCTACGAGTTGAGTGAGTTTTCTAGGCTTGAACGATAGCTATAAAAACAATGTACCATACTTATGCCAATAAATAAAACTGAGCATTATACAAAATAGTTGTTTCTCATTACAAATAAATCACGATATGTCTGATAACTTGAACAAACAAAAAATTAAAATATATCCGATAAGTTTGATAAATAAAAATGTTTGATAAGTTGAAACAAAGAAATTAAGATTTATCACATAAGTTTGAAAAATAAATGAAGATATGTCTCATAAGTTTGAAAAATAAATGAAGATATGTCTCATAAGTTTGAAAAATAAATGAAGATATGTCTCATAAGTTTGAAAAATAAATGAAGATATGTCTCATAAGTTTGAAAAATAAATGAAGATATGTCTCATAAGTTTGAAAAATAAATGAAGATATGTCTCATAAGTTTGAAAAATAAATGAAGATATGTCTCATAAGTTTGAAAAATAAATGAAGATATGTCTCATAAGTTTGAAAAATAAATGAAGATATGTCTCATAAGTTTGAAAAATAAATGAAGATATGTCTCATAAGTTTGAAAAATAAATGAAGATATGTCTCATAAGTTTGAAAACAAAATAAAGATATGTCTCATAAGTTTGAAAACAAAATAAAGATATGTCTCATAAGTTTGAAAACAAAATAAAGATATGTCTCATAAGTTTGAAAACAAAATAAAGATATGTCTCATAAGTTTGAAAACAAAATAAAGATATGTCTCATAAGTTTGAAAACAAAATAAAGATATGTCTCATAAGTTTGAAAACAAAATAAAGATATGTCTCATAAGTTTGAAAACAAATTAAAGATATGTCTCATAAGTTTGAAAACAAAATAAAGATATGTCTCATAAGTTTGAAAACAAAATAAAGATATGTCTCATAAGTTTGAAAACAAAATAAAGATATGTCTCATAAGTTTGAAAACAAAATAAAGATATGTCTCATAAGTTTGAAAACAAAATAAAGATATGTCTCATAAGTTTGAAAACAAAATAAAGATATGTCTCATAAGTTTGAAAACAAAATAAAGATATGTCTCATAAGTTTGAAAACAAAATAAAGATATGTCTCATAAGTTTGAAAACAAAATAAAGATATGTATGATACGTTTGAGCAGCAAATATTAAGTTTGATAAGCATACTGATAAGCATACTTCCATTTCATACATTTCTATGTCTTACTTCCATGTCATACACTTCCATCTCATACATTTCTATGTCTTACTTCCATGTCATACACTTCCATCTCATACATTTCTATGTCATATACTTCCATCTCATACATTTATATGTCATACACTTCTATCTCATACATTTCTATGTCATACACTTCCATTTCATACATTTCTATGTTATACACGTCCATCTCATACATTTCTATGTCATACACTTCTATCTCATACATTTCTATGTCATACACTTCCATCTCATACATTTCTATGTCATACACTTCCATCTCATACATTTCTATGTCATACACTTCTATCTCATACATTTCTATGTCATACACTTCCATTTCATACATTTCCATGTCATACTTCCATGTCATACACTTCCAGATCATACACTTCCATGTCACACACTTCCATGTTATACTTCCATGTCATACACTTCTATGTCATACTTCCATGTCATACACTTCTATGTCATACTTCCATGTCATACACTTCTAAAGCTTAATGATTTAAGAGCAGTACTCTGTCAACTATGCCAGCAGTCCGCACCAAAAAGAGTTGTCGTACAGTGGGTTCCATCCCACTGTAACATCCAAGGCAACGAGGAGGCAGACAGACTGGCAAAAGAAGGTGCAAGACTACCACAACCAGATTCTAGTGTGACCTACGAAGAGTCCAAAAGGCTTATTAGGGCCAGATACATGGCCAAATTGGAAACAGAACATACTGGCTACACAAAAAACGATACCTATTACCAGTTGAACAGAAGAGAGCAGGTCGTGGTCTTCAGACTCCACACAAGCCATAACAGACTGAGGTACCACCTATTCAATAAACTAAAGATAGGTGGCACTGACGAATGCACTTGTGCTACCGGGGAAATGACTGCTGAACATCTGCTGCAAAACTGCCCGACATACGAGGACCAGAGAAAGCACATGTGGCCACCACCAGTGGCAACACTAGACAAGCTCTTTGGCAGTGTCGACAGCCTAGGATGACTGCTGCTTTCTTCTAAAAAATACAGGTTGACGTTTGACAGCGTACGAAGAAGAAGAAGAAGATACACTTCTATGTCATACTTCCTAGTCATGCACTTCTATGTCATATTTCCAGGTCATACACTTCCATGTCATACTTCCATGTCATACACTTCTATGTCATATTTCCAGATCATACACTTCCATGTCATACTTCCATGTCATACACTTCCATGTCAATCTTCCATGCCATACACTTCCATGTCATACACTTCCATGTCATACACTTCCATCTCATACACTTCCATCTCATACATTTCTATGTCATATTTCCAGGTCATACACTTCCATGTCATACTTCCATGTCATACACTTCTATGTCATATTTCCAGGTCATACACTTCCATGTCATACTTCCATGTCATACACTTCCATGTCAATCTTCCATGCCATACACTTCCATGTCATACACTTCCATGCCATACACTTTGTAGCAGATCCCATTGTTTGCACTAGGGTTATTCTAACTAAGAACATTATCACACTCATCCACATCATTCCTGATCACACACAGAAAATTACAAATCACACAGCAGGTGGCATATTTATTATATAATACTCATACCAGAAAAATGAGTAGTGAAATTACAAACACAATACATTACATATGATCTTAACTAAATATTCCTATATTATATATATGTTGATTTAAATATTAACTAAAGCGGAAATTTTAAGCATTAGCTATTGATGGAATTCCTAACTACCAAAGACCCAGTTCTATTGCTGCACACACATTACACACACACACATCTCCATAACTGCGTCCTCAACACACCTTATCAAAAACTCTTCCTCACTCAAATCCGCTCAGGCGGGCGATCTGGACATAATGCATTCAATATGTGTCCTGCTTACAACATACGTTCAGATTATCTATTAATACAAAACTCACATAACCATTTGAGCGATCATGTTCTATCACTAACATTCGTACAACAGTCTATCAATCGCTCCTCTATAAAATCGGTGAGCTAAACGGACTCCTATCTACAGTCTCGCATTCGCTCTCATCCCCTCTCCATCCAGCCTGCTTGAGCTAAACTTTGTCTCGTGTTATATACACTCAAGCAGTATTAGAGCTGACCAATGGATCTCGGGGGGATGGCTCTATTCAGTCGTTATTGGAACGAATTACTCTGAACACCTGTCACTCATCTATTGCAGATAGCTCCGCTGCCGTCCCGTCTGTCACTCACCCCCCCCCCCCCACCCACCCCCCCCCCCCACTGCCCAAATCGGAACGGCAGAGGCCAGTTTCTACCTGTACATTCTTTCCAACTCTGATTCCCTTTTTTGAGACGGTGAGTGACCTTGGCATAGTGACCATGCACGTATTCAGATACCTTTGTTCTGAGTCGTCAACCACATCACCCCTGCCTTAAACTCTCTTGCTCCAGCTGGAACTGTTACAACTTAAATGTCATACACTCCCATGTCGTACTTCAATTTCATACACTTCCATCTCATACACTTCCATCTCATACACTTCCATCTCATACACTTCCATCTCATACACTTCCATCTCTTACACTTCCATCTCTTACACTTCCATCTCTTACACTTCCATCTCATACACTTCCATCTCATACACTTCCATCTCTTACACTTCCATCTCTTACACTTCCATCTCTTACACTTCCATCTCTTACACTTCCATCTCTTACACTTCCATCTCTTACACTTCCATCTCATACACTTCCATGTCATACTTCTATGTCAAACACGTCCATGTCATACTTCCATATCATACATTTGCATGTCCTACACTTCCATGTCACACTTCCATGTCATACATGTCCATGTCATACACTTCCATGTCATACACTTCCATGTGATACTTCCATGTCATACACTTCCATGTCATACTTCCATTTCATACATGTCCATGTCATACACTTCGATGTCATACACTTCCATGTCATACTTCTATGTCATACACTTCCACGTCATACTTCCATGTCATACTTTCATGCCGTACTTCCATATCACACTGTCTTGATTTGGTATAAACCTCCATCTTCATAACTTCCAGTTGTTTTAAATTACCACGAGCATCATCAGAAAGTAGGTTGATGATGGTGTGATCACGCACCGTTACTGGTCCACGATGGTAATCCAGAGCAACTGTCACACATTCTTCCAGAAATTGATTAAATAAGGTGGATGAAAGTAAACAGCCTTGTCTTACACCAACCGTAATGTTAAACCAATTCCACATACTGACATTCACGAGAACCTCGATCGTGTTATTTCTATATGAATTCTTAACGGCATTAGTAAGCTGGTCGCCTATTCTGTATTGGAGCAAAATTGACACACATAGCCTTGTGGCATACTTTGACAAATATCTCGTTAAAATCGGCAAAAACATTAAATGTGTGTATATATATATATATATATATATATATATATATATATATATATATATATATATGTATGTATGTGTATTATAGATATCAAATATGGGAATTGTGTGACTGTCTAAAGATTAGGTCTGTAAAAAGTTATTGATTTCTCCTTTGTTTTTGTTTTTTGTCATTAGCTTTGTTTTATTGGTGAATATTTCCTTGTCAAACTTCCATGTCACACTTAAATGTCATACTTCCATGTGGCACTTCCATGTCATATGTCCATATGTATATAAATATATAGGTAAAGGTAAAGGCCGCCGTCCATCGCAGACGATGATGGCATAATTTATTTGTGCTAGCGCTATTTTTAATAGGATTAACTGCGGTACTTTTTATCCTCACTCTCTCGTCTCGAGCCGCCCGACCCCAGTGGCAAAGTCAAGGACAAGACGACTAGGGGGCGACTACGAGATGCAGGGTACTCCGCATAAAGCACCCGTGAAAAAGACGGCTGAGTCCAGAGTCGAACTCACACCACCGTATCACGAAGCCGACGGCTTAAACATTTCGCCACGGAATTCATATATATATATATATATATATATATATATATATATATATATATATATATATATATATATATATATATATATATATATAGATATATAGATATATTTATATATATATATATATATATATATATATTTATATATATATATATATATATAAGTATGCGTTCGTGTGTTTGAGTGCGTGTTTTATTTTTGTTGTACTGATATTCGTTAATTTTTTGTCTTGAAGTTGGAGATAGAAAGATAAGTTCCTTAGTACTCCTACAGGGCAAGTTGGATCAGGCCACTAGCGAAGGCTATCCGTTGGACAACCAATCTCATAATGTAGAGATGGGTGATACTAAAACTACAATGCAAACAATTTTATGAAGAATTCTCTAAAGCTAGTCAGAGGGAACACACGGGTAAGTAGTGATGACTCTTACCAGCGTGAAAGCAGCCGTGCCCTTCGGCAATGATCTTAGTTGTGACGTGAGCGTTACATTGCTTGCATAACTGATTTGACTGATGATTCTGTAACTGGTATCATTGCGGACTGCCCTTATTTGGAACTGTGATGAGGCTGACAACCACACATCAGGGTGCGTTAAGTACGAACCAGGCACAGTTATTTCAATGCGTTATGTTTTCCGACTGTAATCACAGAAGATTGAATTGTTTATTTATTTATCGCCAACACTTATTTCAAGAAATTCCAACTGTAACCATAACATAATTATTTGCTAACTGAAGGACAATATTTTTTGTAAAATTATCTCGAAATATTTATGTCAAGAACATACTGCTGATAAATTATTCAATTATATTTAGTACACTTTGTACATACTTTTTTAACACATGGCAAATTTCAGCATTGTGACCATATTAATTAGGTTAATTGGGTTACCATTCGTAGTGTGTTTCGTTAAGCCTTTGTATTTTTAAAAACCCGCGGAAAACATTAAACTTCGTTTCCAATTAAAGTCACGAAAACGAAATGGACATGAGTCGATGTGGAAATCTTTTTTGTATCATATCAAAGTAAGCACGTTTGGAAGGATTAAACTGTGACAACTAGACATTGGTTATTCTGAAAGCATTACACATTTCAAAGAAGAGATAAAGTTACAATATTAAGACTACGAACAAAGCACTGCAGACTGGAAATCATCTGTCCAGTAAATAAAAAATTGCAACCAGATATATGCCCATGTGGGGACAACAAATAAGTTCAGTAGAACATGTTCTCCGGGTATACAAGCCAACTACGCAATAAACTGAATGGCGGTCAGAGAAATCTGATACAGACGACGTTGTTTATGAGGGATATAGATGCGATTTTCTGAGAGCGACAACGGAAACGAAGAAATTAATTTAAAACATATTTAGCAAATAGAGAACTCATGTTCACTTTTTGTCATTAACATACATTTCAGATTGATCATTGTGTTCAATTATAGTAAAAGACTAAAAGATTTTAATTTACATTGATATTAATTATAAAAATTCAAATGTATATATTGCTGTTTCCCGCTAACGGTAACGAAGACATAATGGACATGAGTTGCGAAGGAATATGCTAATAGTGGTTGAGCTGTAACGATCTGCGACTAATAGTTGACTGCTAGCGTCAAGGTCAGCGAATCAAAACTGTCAAGACCCTTCTGCAGCTCTACGTGGTGATCCTGGTTAACAAGCTACAACAGGATAGACTGGCTAAAAGGAAGGGATCAAAAGAGACGGCTAAGTGGTTCTTAAAAATTCCTACTGGTCGGATGTGTCGGCCGAAAGGTGCAAATATTGCTGTCAAGTTATAAACTAGGACAAAAGGCATTCCGTTCTCCAGACAACATAAAGAATATCAAGTTACAATATTCACACTACGAACAGGCCACTGCGGATTGAAACATTATATTTCCAACAAATTCACAATTTTTCTAGCCATAAATTGACATTGCTGTTTATTTTTCCTTGAAGAATAACTTCCAGAGTAACTACGCAACATAATATGAAGTAACCCAGAAAAGAAACAATGCTCAACAAATAAAAGAACTAACCTTACCATGTATTGTTTATGTTTATTTCGTTTCTAGCCATGATACCGACATTTTGTCATTGTTTTCTTTATACATCGGTCATCACTTTCGTTTTTTGTCACGACGGATGGCAAACTGGTGTCTTAAAAATTATGCCTTTACGGGACAAACTACGAATAGCAACCCAAATCATAAATTTCAACGAACCTGATTTAGAATGTGAATATGAGCATTCAGCTCGAAAATAAATATACTCTTTATATTAGAGTAAATGAAAAAAATGTAAAAAATATATTAAATGCATTTAGAGCAATATTTTCTTGTTCACAAAGCATTTAGATCAATATTTAATGTTCACAATAAGTTTAAAAACAAATGGTGTCCTTTACGGCTAGCAAATGAATTACTATTTTACGGATTTTACATTATTATTTTAAAGTTTGTGTTTTACGGTAAGTGAATACAGTATTTTTTACGGTAAGTTAATAAATTGATATTTTACAGTTAGTAAATAAATACTTATGTTGCGGTTCAAGTTGGAATTGTTTTAAATAAATGTTTCAGTCAATTAAAAAATTATTATATAATTAACAGCTCAGAACAGATACGCGATGTATAAAGAGATAGATCTAAATTAAATAGAAGAAGCGAAGCTGTTTTTGTAGATCAAAACAATAGAAACAATGATAGTGCTACTAGTGAAACTGATAGAGAAATTAAAACTGTTTAATAAATAAATAGAAGTAAAAATAGAAATGAACCTATTGGACTGAGGCAAAGGGAACATCCAAAACAGAAAGGAACAAACTATGAGAAGAAGTGCAATGGCTATCATTCGCAGAGACACGAGAATGACCAAATAAAAGATCTACAATTAATGTGATGCATTTGCATTTTATTGGTCAAATTTTTTTTTTTTTTTTTTTTTTTTTGGCGTTTGCCTCATTTATCTATTCCCCAAGGCGTGTGTGCGTTACACTGTGGTTTTTATTTTGCGCCTGTCGGCCCAGTGCATCCGACTTCAGCATGCATTTTATGTAAGGGTCTGCTTCCTCCTGCATTTTCTAAGGGTTTGCTTCCCCGGGGTAACGGCCGGTGCTGTGATGGGGATCGAACCCAGCACCTTCTGGTTGTGAGCCGTGCCACTTAACCACTAGGCCACGCCGTCCCCAAATAAGGTAAATGCTGTTTTAGAAAAACAGCAAAAATGTCATATTCGTAAGGTTTCTCTTGTAGATGTATCGCCCACGCTTGACCTACTCAAAGGGTTATTTACAGAAAATGCTGTTCAATGCTAACAAGTATCGAACACACATCAAGTAATACAACGAAGCATTCCCTCTTGCTTCCATTTATGCATAAATCGTTGCACTTTCTGGAATATTACCACTATTATTTTCGAATTCATGAACAACTTTGCCCAGTGTATTCAAATTAAGATAGCAAACCGGGCTACAAACAGATGTAAATTTCTGACACGAGCGAAACAATAAATACATGTATTTACAGTATTTTAGATTGTAATGGAAAATTTAGATTTGATTCTGAGGATAATTAATACGTTTTCATATTCTTGTAATCAAATAAACCACATGGCAAAGGCAAAGGCCGCCGTCCATCCAAGACGATGATGGCATAATTAATTTTGCTAGCGCTGTTTTTAGTAAGTATTAACTGCGGTACTTTTTATCCTCACTCTCTTGTCTCGTACCACCCGACCCCAGTGGCAAGTCAAGGACAAGACGACTAAGGGGCGACTACGAGATGCAGGGGACTCCATATCAAGCACCCGTGAAAAAGCCACGGAATCCCAACGGAATAAGCCACATGACATATGCTAAAAAATGGTAGATGTTAAAATAGTTTTCCTGGAAGATATAAACCTAGACATGAGGAGGTATAAAGTGCCTACATCGAGAACATCATTTTTAGCAGTATTTGATGAATGGAACGGAAAACATACAAAAACACACCAGAGATATCTGCATTGGAGATGAAGGCAAGAATATTTCAACGGCGCGTGGATGTAATGATCATGTGATCTGCATTCTACGTTTTTTTCAAGAAACAATGCACCAAACGGAAGAGAAGGTCGGCTAAGATAATTAGATTCACGTAATCTCAATAATATGTTTATCGATATTCTGTGAAAGGTTGACTCTAATCTGCTGCACAGCAGTGAACATTATTTCAACAAATAAAAGATTGCTGAACAATCAATCAATCAATCAAGACCGTTCATCTGCCTGCGCGGTATAGTTCTTGAACAATTACTTGGCAAATATATATGCTCTGACCCAACCTTTCCAGCGCTTTCCACGTATCTTCTACTGCATTTATGTTTGTCTCTCTTCCCTATGAGTGTTTATTTGTACGTCTCTTGCTTTCGAATTCCAAAAGAGTGTTTTCTGTAATGTTATAAGAAGTTTTCTAAAGCTTGTGTCCTATCAATCTCTAACGTCTTCACCTTACGTCAAGCCCCCATTGACATCTGCGCGGTTGTTACGGACAGTTCCATGTTAGTGACTTCATCATGTCATGTTATTCCCTTCATTCAGCACTGACGTTTACTGATGGTAGATTGTTGATGCGTGTTGTGAAAACTGAAGAAGCCCAACTGAACTAGAAAATAAATTAGAATGTACCAGAAAGATTTCCGAGTTGATCAATGTGAAAGACTCTTCAAAATCTCGATCTCACAATGAAAATGTGTATGAAATTCAAAGGTAATATTACCATGAACGTTTCATTGAAGTTTTCGTTATATGTAACAGAACTATCAGGGCGCAATGGAAATAAAGAAATACATTTTTGCGAACAATCTCTCACAGTTGTTAGCTGACTAGAACAACAGAAACTATAGTCCATATTTTATGTAATAAAGCTTACCATAAAAAATGCGTGGTCTGGAAAATGAAAGAAAAGTCGCACCAGCGGCTGTTGCAAGCGGCTGTTGGAAGCCGCTGTTGGAAGCGGCTGTTGGAAGCGGCTGTTGGAAGCGGCTGTTGGAAGCGGCTGTTGAAAGCGGCTGTTGAAAGTAGGTGAAGACACAATTCGATTGTCCAAAAGATGTTATTCAGAAGTTCAAAACCCCAGCGGAGCAGGCTGCATGCGAGGACGGAGCAGTAGTGTGTACCACCAGCGAGCTACAAGGGTTATCAGCATCCATTCCTTATACCATTAGATGAGAGAGACTGAGCACCTATGGGAATTCACGAAGTTCAGTGAAGTTGATTCTTAGAAACAGAAATAGAAACAAAACCCCATTTAGCAACAATATGGGCTTAAAGATTTCAACACAGCTCGTTCTGAAGTTGTTCTCATTTCCAGAATCCCATTAATTTCATCAGAAAGAAACTAGTTGATACAGCAATAAATGAGGCGGGCAGGATAGTATCAGGGTGCCTAAAGCCCGCCTTATTGATAAATCAATCTCCCCCTACCAAAATCGGAAGGCCAGTGGTCAGTTTCTACCTGTCCACATTCCTTAACCCAACTCTGTTCTCCTTTGCTGAGACAGTGAGTGACCTTGACATGCATTCATGTAGCTTTAAGCTTTAACATGTTCAGGCATCCTAAACTCCCCTTGCTCCGGCGGGAACTGTTACATTACCTCCCTAAACTACAGACCGAAACATGGATGGTCATTTTTTTCATCTGGCAAATGACCACCATTTTCGTCTCTACTATCCAAAATGTAAACACTACTCCTGTTTACAACTTCTCCCGCATGGCTAGGCCCTGCCACCATTCCTCCTCCTCTCCTTTCTTCTTTATCTGACGAATCTCTGACTATTTCCTTGTTCGATTCTTCGTCGACTTTAACTAATGTTCTACCAGGCTTGACCACAAGTTCCTGGTAAACTTGGCTCCTTTCAGCACGCCCGACCATGTTAATCGACGTAATACCCTCTTCCTGAATTCTCGGCCTACACTGTCCGATGCGGTAACATTTTATCTGGACCTCTGAGCGAACGTTTGTCTCGTTTGCATTGCGTAACCTGCCCTCCGTACCTAACTTTTCTGGATACACAAAACCTGTATCTCTTTCTTTCTGTCCATCCGCCTCGTGCTCAAAGTCTCTTTGATAGCTCCTGTCCTGCCTCTCCATCTGTAACCGTGCAAAAGGCCTCTTGTGGGCTAAGAATCTGCCCGATTCAAACTTCTGCCCAACCATTCCTCCTCCTCTCACTTGACTTGGCCTCTGCACCTGGGTCAAACTCCAACCCTTTTCGCAACCTCTTTCCAGTCGTCCACACACGTCCGTTCTGAGATTTCCACCTCTGTCCCTCCACGGATCGGAATGTGGAAGTTGTACGGGCTTCCTACTCACTTTCCTACCACTCTGTCCCCTTCCAAAATACTGGGCCGTGTTTACTCCTGTGATTTCTTGATTTCTTCTCTCCTTCCTAGCTGGTTTGAAAGCTCCCTTTTCAAACTGTTGCAACAGCTGTCGCAGCTTCCATTGGAGATCGTTTTCCTGCCGTTCCAGCCGAATAACTCTGCCTGTTAGTTCTCTTAGCTGGTTTTGTAGTTGACTTTTGTCCTTCAACTTATCGCTGACTGTAGCTCGTGCCATGAAAGGCTTGTTTTTAACAAACAGTCCTCTTCTTCTCCAGGAACTGTTAATATTCCGAAGAATATTAGGGCATCCGATAGACAAATGTCCAAAAGCTAGACAATGATAACATTGTTTAACATTGTCCAACCTCGACATATTGAATAAACCCGTCTGGCCCCCCAAAAAAAATTTACAAGACTGTCAAGTACGAACAAACTCTTGTCAATAATACAACAATGGGTGGAAGAAAAATGTCACACTTACCAGTCAGATGATTGGAAAAGCTGTCTATGGTACTAACACTCTAACCACTAGCTACTCCTCTATTCCTAACTACACACACAAGTTATATATAACTGCGACACTTGTGTTAAACATGCAAATCAAGATCTATAGCTACACACGCACTATATTTATAAATCTACCACGACTATCCGTGGTCAACAGGCACCAAAATAATAATAACGTGTAGCAGATCCTCTATTTCTTTGCCCTGGCCGTGATCTAACTTAGAACATTTTCACACTCATCCACATCATCATGACCATACTCAGTAAATGACATATCAAACAGCAGGTGGCATATTTATTATATCATACTCATATCATACAATGAGTAGAGAAATTACAAACACAATATAATACATATCTTAACTAAACATTATACTAAAACGGGAATTGTAAGCATTAGCTATTGATGGAATTCCCAACTATCTAAAAACCCAGTTCTATTGCCTTGCAATTACATCACACACACATCGCCTTAACTGCGTCTTCAACACACCTTATCAAATACTCTTCCTTACTGAAATCCCCTCAGGCGGGCGATCTCGACATAACTCTAAAGTGGGGATGATGCACAGTTAAAATGCTATACGGACGCACCGTTCAATAACACTCGTGCAGCCAAAAAGAGAGGAACAGCGCTCAACGAACGACAAAAATCACACACCTATTTGAGCGATCCTGTTCTATCACTAAACATTCGTCCAACCGTCTATCAATCGCTCCTCTATCTAAAGTCGGTTAGTTAAACATACTATCCACATTCAGTCTCTCTCTCTCTCTCACTCTCCTCCATACAGCCTCTCTCTCTCTCCAGCCCCCTCCAGCCTCTCATCCAGCCTCTCGAGCTAAACTTTGTCTCGAGTTATATATCCTCAAGCAAGGCCAGAGCTTGACCAATCGATCTCAGGTATGGTCATCTTCAATTCCAATTGGAACGAAACACTTTCCACACCTGTCACTCATTCTCTCGCAGCAAGCCCCGTTGCCAATTTCGTCTGTCAATCAATCTCCCCCTACCAAAATCGGAAGGCCAGTGGTCAGTTTCTACCTGTCCACATTCCTTAACCCAACTCTGTTCTCCTTTGCTGAGACAGTGAGTGACCTTGACATGCATTCATGTAGCTTTAAGCTTTAACATGTTCAGGCATCCTAAACTCCCCTTGCTCCGGCGGGAACTGTTACATTACCTCCCTAAACTACAGACCGAAACATGGATGGTCATTTTTTTCATCTGGCAAATGACCACCATTTTCGTCTCTACTATCCAAAATGTAAACACTACTCCTGTTTACAACTTCACTCACATCGTACATGCATAAAAAGACATGTCATTTGATACATATAAACTTTTTGTAATACATACACAATCAATACAAGCAGAAGAAAAACACTGGCTGGTCGTTTTTACAACACAACACTTTTACATCGTTTTGCAGTCAAATACACCCAAGTCTGTCCCTGCGGGACCTTTAACTCATCAAAACAGAAACACCTTAAGGAATTCTCCTTACTCATTGAGGTAAACATACCTCGCCCTGTTCCCGTGCCTTCCTCTAAGGACACGAACCTTCATTGTTACACACGACCAGTTCAGGTCAATTTTCTCAGGCGGTCTCATTACACGCCTGGCCGACGATTCACTTCATACTAACTCCTGTGAGGCCACGAATTTACGTGGGTTATCCTCAGGCTAGTTATCATTGTCTTTCTTGACAGCTATCCCCTCTCAAAGAAAACAGCAAAATTCTTTATGTTTCCCACAAAAACGATATTTGACAACATATGTCATAGTCAATATTACAACTTCTGATCAATGTAATCTTCTCTGCAAAGACTCCACATACATGTGATTCTGGAACTCGTGGTGACTTGTGCTTGCGGAGGCCTACAGTCTGGATGAGATATACTGCTCTGTAGATCACCTATATAACCTGTATCAAATACCTGTAAACATGATGATTCAACAACAACAACAAAAAAACAACA
This sequence comes from Ariolimax columbianus, assembly GCA_036924085.1. Classification (NCBI taxonomy): domain Eukaryota; kingdom Metazoa; phylum Mollusca; class Gastropoda; order Stylommatophora; family Arionidae; genus Ariolimax; species Ariolimax columbianus. The sequence continues at coordinate 21,409,770 of JAVGWX010000012.1, forward strand.
ACAAAAGCACATCAAGAAGTTGAGAAGAACAAGGACTAATTCTAATAGCGAGAGTGACATTCCACTTCCGGAACGACAGCAAAGACTATCTGATAGGGAGGAACGAATGCGGCAGCAAACGAGTGAGTCATCGGAAGGAGACGATGACATCACACAGGAATCCTGGCCGAGCATGGGTTTAGAATCCACAGATTCAGACTTCAGCATTCCACATGCCGCACAATAGGTTATCTAGCGGAAGTACCGGCTCCCGACCATATAACAGCTGGTAAGGAGAATATTTCGTGCTCTCATTCACGTTCATCCGAATGGCCGAGAGCGCTTGGTTTAAGAACAAATCCCAGTCTTGGGTATTATTCTCCAGGAGTTTGGCCAGAATGTCGTTCATCGTCCTATGCTGTCTCTCATTCCTCCCGTTACTACGGGGCCAGTAGAATGAGGTAGGAATGAGAGACAGCATAGGACGATGAACGACATTCTGGCCAAACTCCTGGAGAATAATACCCAAGACTGGGATTTGTTCTTAAACCAAGCGCTCTCGGCCATTCGGATGAACGTGAATGAGAGCACGAAATATTCTCCTTACCAGCTGTTATATGGTCGGGAGCCGGTACTTCTGCTAGATAACCTATTGTTACCTAGAAGGAAATACACGGGTGACGAGTATCACTCGACGTTGCTACAGGAAATGCATCGCGCCTATATGAGGGTGCATAGGAACGGGCAGAGGGCCGCAGATAGACGGAAAAAGTATGCCGATAGAGACGCCCAACCCCAGACTTTTCAGTGTGGCGATCTCGTATATTATAAGCGGCATGTAAGAACTTCAAAATTTGATAGGAAGTGGGAAAACAATTACTTTGTCCTAGAAAAATTAGGTCCCATAACGTATGTAGTTAAAAATCAGCTGACAGGACATGTAGCTAAAACAACCACCCAGTATCTAAGGCACAGAGATACTGAATGGGTTGAGCCACAGAGAAGTAGAGGAGTGAGACCAGTTAGAAAATGTACCTACGCCATGCCACCCGAAGACGAAGAATCGAGCAAGGAAACAGACGGTGATTCGTCAGATGAAGAGGAAAGAAGAGGCGGAGGAATGGTGGCAGGGCCAGCTATGGTTTCTTGCCCACCCACGCCAGGTCCTAGCCATGCGAGAGAAGTGGTCGAACAGACGGAAGAAAGGGACAGCCCTTCGGCCACTGAGGAAGGAAGTGGGGATGATGCACAGTTAAAATGCTATACGGACGCACCGTTCAATAACACTCGTGCAGCCAAAAAGAGAGGAACAGCGCTCAACGAACGACAAAAATCACACACCTATTTGAGCGATCCTGTTCTATCACTAAACATTCGTCCAACCGTCTATCAATCGCTCCTCTATCTAAAGTCGGTTAGTTAAACATACTATCCACATTCAGTCTCTCTCTCTCTCTCACTCTCCTCCATACAGCCTCTCTCTCTCTCCAGCCCCCTCCAGCCTCTCATCCAGCCCCCGAGCTAAACTTTGTCTCGCATGGCTATATATCCTCAAGCAAGGCCAGAGCTTGACCAATCGATCTCAGGTATGGTCATCTTCAATTCCAATTGGAACGAAACACTTTGCACACCTGTCACTCATTCTCTCGCAGCAAGCCCCGTTGCCAATTTCGTCTGTCAATCAATCTCCCCCTACCAAAATCGGAAGGCCAGTGGTCAGTTTCTACCTGTCCACATTCCTTAACCCAACTCTGTTCTCCTTTGCTGAGACAGTGAGTGACCTTGACATGCATTCATGTAGCTTTAAGCTTTAACATGTTCAGGCATCCTAAACTCCCCTTGATCCGGCGGGAACTGTTACACACACCTCCCCCCTCCCCCCCCTCCCCCCCCCCCCCCGTGATTAAAAGAATCGTCACAGCAGAAGTCGAACGAGAGAAGCAGGAGCAAACTCAATGTTCCCAATGTTTGGGCATCAGGTACAGAGCACAAGACTCAAATCCAGACATAGCTTCTTAAAATCAACACAGCCCAAACAATTAAATCCTGAAAGTCGCCGTATCGAGAGATGGCACAAATTGATGCAGGCTCCAGAGATGGAACTTCACGAGGAACCTGTCCCCGGACATCATCTACCATACACAACATGGAAGGCGCTAAACGGACTCCGAATTGGTATATCACGGTGCAAGAGAAATATGAAACGATGGGGATACACAGATGTTGACACGTGTGACTGCGGCGCAATACAGAACCCAGACCACCTGATGACGTACCCCAACCTCTTGAAACATGCACTAGGTCCGACGAGATGGAGGCAAATGACAAGGCAATTCATGTCGCTGAATACTGGAATCATACTGTATGACGTGTGCTTCGACACGGAAAGTAAGTAACTACATCAGATACAAACGTGCTTTTGTTATTTCCAAGAAAGCAATTCGCTGTTAGATTTACATTCTCCATCACCAACATTCGTCACAAAAACAACCATTTAATACAATGTACCTTTACCTTTAACAATCAATATTTATCCTATGACAATTGAATGTGGGTCTCTCCAAAGCAAATTTACTCGAATCGCGAATAATTGTTTCACCAAAACGTTATTTTAGAAACTGCTTATAAAGAAATGCTGTCAACTGATTATTTTTCAAATACATAAAAAGCACTTGTAATGATAAACTTGACCTAATAAATTGACATGTATGGGTAACGTTCATATACTGTAAAATTGTAATCCTGGTGTTCATTCAGGCACATTATGGGCGTCTATATGTTGTCTAAACTCATCTGTCTTTTATCTTTAAGTACCATGTCGGGCCAAGGTTCTGTTGCAGGCCATCTCATTCATGGACGTTCGGGGCGATGTATATAGGTGTAGGACCACCATGACGACACTTTACGTGACCATCTATTGTCAGGCATGCGTACCACGTGGCCTGCCCATTTGTACTTTCTTAACAACGCCGTATCTGCGACGTAATTGAAGCAATTTTGACTCATGAGCACGGTGTTGTGGATGTGGTCTCGTAGTGAAAGTGACAGTGTTCTACGCTCCACCGCTGGTTTAGTAGCTTGAAGCCGAGTCATGTCACTTTTACGTAGGTTCCACACCTCGCAGCCATATACCATGGCTGTCCTGACCAGGCTATTGAAGGTTTGAGCTCCTGCTTTGTTGTTTTTCATCTGTTGAAGTTCGGTCTTGGTGCGATTGAAGCTGAACCACCCTGCAGCTAACCTTCGGGAGATCTCGTTATGCAAGTCGTGGGAGTTTGTAATTTCTTGGCCCAGTTAGACGTACGAATTCTCGTTTTGGGCGGAATCAGTTCCAATCCCCATTTCCTTGCGGGGACAGAAACTGTCCAGCATGCATCAGCCTATTTATTTTTAAACCAACTGCCCCGCTTGCATTGTTGAGCTAATTCAGGCTTTGCACAGCTTCCTTGATGCTGTAGCTAATGATGACTATGTCATCCGCAAACCAGAGGTGGTTGAGCATTTCCCCGTCTATGTTAATACCCATATCATTCCAATTGAGTGTTCGGAAGACTTCCCTAAGGGCTGCCGTGAAAAGTTTGGGAGAGATCTGATCACAATGTCGTACGCCACGTTCAATGTGTATGTGAATTGGCCCATAAAAAAAGATATTTGTAGAGAAGTCCTTGTTTACATCTGAAATAAGCCGTGTACATTGTTCCTCAATGCCTTGATTTCGTATGGGATTTATGATTGCATTCACTTCAATGCTATCGCAGGCTTTTTCATAGTCTACGAACACTAGGCATAGGAGCATACGTACTTTCTTGCCCTTTCCATTAGCCGGTGGAGAGTCTGGAGGTGATCAATGGTGGAGTAGCCCTTCCTAAACCCCTCCTGTTTTTATATGTTCTTTTAAATAAAGTTGACAATTAGTAGTTTTTATCAAAAATTATATCATATGTTTACTGAAATATTTTAAAGAATAAGTCTTTTTGAAAGGTTACCTTTTTTTGCATCATGGCAGCTTTGCATTTATTAGAATATTTTAATTAAATTCCTTCCAACAAATAGAGGACTGCTGAATTGCGGCATTTGACTACAATGTTTTTAATTTCCAGGAAAGGAGCAAACATTTTCAGAACCAAATAGCGGCGTGCCTAATTTCATTCATAAAAAATATAATTCTTTAAGCAAGTGTCATCGAAATACAACAACTTTATTTTAAACACAGATTTGATCCGATTTCCATTAAAAAATTATTTTTTTTACCTATTGTGGCGAACATAATTGTTTCATAACAATATTTTATTTAATGATTTCAGTACCCGCTGCCATGTGCTACCATGGCTCAACATTTTGAAAGGGCCTGTTTGTATTTGTTATTTGTTCTCATAATTTACTTTATTAAAGTTTCCATTTACTCAGTTTTAATCGATGTTAATAATAATAAAGCACCTTAAATTGTATAAATACTGTTATTTCCTACGATATTGACCAGTTTTTCTAGTTTGTAGATGTGTGCCGGTCAGATATGGTGCGTTCCGAAATACCTGCACATCTTGAAAATAATATGCTTCTTCCGATACACATTTTTAAACTACTGCAGGATGTTTAAAAAAAATTCAGTCAAATTAAGTAATTAGGATACATTTGATTTTATTAAATAAAATGTATGTGTTCACTGGGTAGAATTTTAAGGTTTCTACAATGGAATCACATATTGCAATTGTTTTTTTTTTAAGTAAAGGCAAATTGTAAACGTACACTTTTATGACACCGGAAAGTATTGAGCAGCGCCAGCCACTACGTCGTAGTCTTGTTTCTTTTCAATTTGTTAAGCTGTAACAAAGATATATATAGTACCTTTCATGATTTGTAAAATTTGTTACACTCAAAAACAGCAATAAAAGTGTAAACATATTTATCAATTGGGGCTAAACGTTGGAGTTTGTATCATTGTAACCCAGCCTACAGTGTCTCGAAAAGAGACAAATTCGAGGTGACTTAATACATGTTCATAAGATAATCAAAGCATAAATTAGATTACAACAAGTTTAATTTTTTAATATAACCATCTACAACAACAAGAGGGCATAGCTACAAATTAACTAAAGAAAGGTCTAGATTATTTTATGTTTCTAAGAATCGACGTCACTGTACTCCGGGCATACCCATAGGTGCTCAGTCTCTCTCATCAAATGACGTAAGGCATGGAATTGATGGTCCATGTAGCTCGCTCGTTGTACACTATCCTGCGCCGTCCTCTCATGCTCCGATCGAACCTCGTTTAATGTTGAAACTTTCCCGTCTGTGGATTGCTGCTTCATCTATTGCGGTGTCCTCATCTAGCAAGCGGTCATTGATTGATTTTAAAATGTCACTTCTATCCATCACTAATGTGCCCATGATGGGAGCTTGTGAAGCCAAGATGTCAGCTCTTTCATTGCCCTGAACCCCGACATGAGCAGGACAGTAGATCCAGGTCAACGCCTGGAGGTTTGAGGCCTCAACAGCAGCTATCCACTCGTACCTAAGCCATCCCTTCTGTACTTTCTGAAGTACGGCTTGCGCGTCTGTCACAATAACTGCCTATGTTATAGAAGTCTCAGATATCCATTTCAGTGCTGAGGTCACTGCTTCCGTCTCCATTTTCATACTGGAGATTGTTGACATGTACGCCCTACTGCACTCAGCAACGACCTCTCCTCTCACTCTAGCCGAGAAACCCAGCCTAATGTCCGATTGCGTACGACTGATCCGTCGGTGTATATGACAGCGTCACTCTCCTGTGTGTTTTCAGTTATCAGCTGATTTACCTCGTGCTCTGCTCTCTCGTTGCTCCGTTCTCTGCATTCCTTGTCTAAGGTTATGCTGACTCTCTAGTATTTTATCATTCTATCACCAGTGTGGACCCATTCTTCCTCTTTGGCTATCGTCTTAGGAGGAGTGACGTGTCCGATTGTTGTCTCTGCCTGTGCCATCCATGCCCATCCTCTCTTGAGTCTTGATCCCTTGATGTCTGAGATACTACTGAGGGCGCCGCGTGTCTGTGGTGGCACGCATATAGACTTTGACGGGTGCCAGTTTATGTCTGGATGTCACCGATAACAATCCCAACATATACCGCATCATCAAAATCGGGGTATCTCTAGTGCAGCCCAGAACCAGTCGCATACTTTCATTCTGGATGCGTTTCAACCTTTCACACTGTGTTCTTGATAGTGTAAGGATGCATAGTCCGTAATATATGACAGACAACACGACCTGACGAAATAGGATGAACAGGAGACGTTGTTCCAAATCGGCAGCAGCCATGGTCTTGAGTGCTCCTAACCCTCTCTTGCATCTTTGGATGATGTGGTTAACATTACAGTTATATGCCAGACTGCGATCAAAAGTCACACCGAGGTATTTCATCCTGTCGCACATGTCAATGGTGCAACCATCAAAAGTGATGCCTGGGAGTTCAGCCTTTACTATGGAATTATTCAAAGAGTACCACATCATGCAGACCTGGTTCGGATTGATCTTGGAGGTTTCCAGGATGACTTTGACCAACTCTTGCCTGTCTGAGCCAGTCATGTTCGTTAGGATGTCATCGGCAAATGACAACGTTCGCCCTATCCCTGTGGGTTGAATATTGGCCACTTTTACTGTGTAAATGTTGAACAGCACAGGTGAGAGCGAAGACCCTTGAGGCAGTCCTGGACATATTCGCCTCGGTTCTGATGTCCACGATCCCACGCGTAGCGGAACTGTTCTTTTCATCAGGGCACTTCTAGATTAGATATTAAGAAATATTGTTTTGGTTAGAGAGTGATGGATGCTTGAAATGCATTGCCACAGGAAGTAGTAGAGGCAGGGACAATTAATGCATTCAAGAATAGATTGGATGCACATTGCTTTTAGAGCAAGGAAATGTAAATAAACTAGACCCTGCATAGTCATCTAAACCAGTTTAAAGACGTTAAGTTAAGTATTTCTAACTCAGTGAAAAGAACAATGCATGCCCTTGGTATTATAGCATTGTTGTTCTTTGACCGATAAACACGGCGCATAATACAGAAACAATCTCCATTTTAGAACGATGTGACTCTATTTGTCTAAGTTCTTGTATGTTGTTCAGACCCATAGTTAAGGGGAAAGGCTTGCTGTAGCAAAATCTAACTAGATAATAGATTTCGATGTCGACTAGGATACTGGTATGACGGAAGACCTCCAAGCGTTAAGCGATGTTCCCCAGACCTCATATATAGACCAGGTATTCAAAAGGCTTTAAGCCGAAGCCGATATACATATCCTCATTAATAGGTTGGTAAAATCCTGTGTTTGAACTCACCATCAGCGTTCAAAAGACGAAAGTGATGGCCCAAGGTGCAGATCCTCCAGACATTGTCTTAAACAATAAAAATCTGGAGGTAGTAAATCACTTTAACTACCTCGGATCTATCATCACGGACAACCTTTCACTGGACCCAGAGCTGGATCTATCATCATCGACAACCTTTCACTGGACCCAGAGCTGGATCTATCATCACCGACAACCTTTCACTGGACCCAGAGCTGGATCTATCATCATCGACAACCTTTCACTGGACCCAGAGCTGGATCTATCATCATCGACAACCTTTCACTGGACCCAGAGCTGGATCTATCATCACCGACAACCTTTCACTGAACCCAGAGCTGGATCTATCATCACCGACAACCTTTCACTGGACCCAGAGCTGGAGCTATCATCACCGACAACCTTTCACTGGACCCAGAGCTGGATCTATCATCACCGACAACCTTTCGCTGGACCCAGAGCTGGATCTATCATCACCGACAACCTTTCACTGGACCCCGAGCTGGAGCTATCATCACCGACAACCTTTCACTGGACACGGAACTGCAGAAGCGATTAGAAATGGTCTCATCAGCACTTGCCAGACTCTCACAATGAGTGTGGAATGCTGGACATCTCCATAAAGGTTGATGTGTACAGATCATGTGTGATTAGTACCCTGCTCTATAGCAACGAAACATGGACTCTGTTTGCCTCACATGAAAAAGGTTAAATGCTTTTCATATGCGCTGCCTGAGGCGCATACCTGGAATTTCATGAAGCGACAGAGTGACTAACAACCAAGTGTTGAATCGTGCAAAGATTGTCGGCTTAGTTACGATCCTCCGCTAGCGCTGCATGCGGTGGCTTGGACACGTGTGCAGAATGGAAGATGGGCGAATACCAAAAGATATCATTTACGGAGAACTGACCACGGTCAAGCGTAAAAAAGGTAGACCCTTCCACCGCTACGAAGATGTTCGCAAACGTGACCTGAAAGCGTTGGATATGAACGCCTGCAACTGTGAGGAACTTGTCAAAGACAGACCGGCTGGACGCAGGCTTTGTGTGTTGGGGAATACAATATGTGTCAAGATGCAGATTCCAAACGTGTGCGGCGAAATCAAAGGCAACAACTGACTAAGGCATCTTTCTAAAAGTAGTGCATATATTTAAATATAAATATATATCACTGAAGTTAACCTTCGCGCATAAAAAACTGTTAAATGTATGCCCTTTACACAACACTGCTTAGCCGCCATTTATCACGCTATTTATGGCATGCTCTGTAAAGGGTAGTAGTAATGCTCTTGGAGCTGTCAATAAAGAGCCGAAAAGTAGAGTTTCTATTGAGCTAACAGATAAAGCAATCATATTGAACAGCCTTTACCACAAAGTAACAACTCACAGAACATGAGATTTGAATATATTTTAACAAACAATTATTATGAGTTTTTGCCCCACTATCGTGGGTCCATCGAGGATTTTGCGAGTGATTATTTGACTGAAGAATAAAGATCCGTTGTCCTGATAGTATACAACCAAGAATTACCACAGATAGAAGTTCAAGGGGGGATTCCTCAGAGATAAGGTCATACCAGATCAATTGAAAATCTCGTTATCCAGGAGATATGGCAACAGCTAGAAGAAGTAGACGACAGGGAAGAGCACTGGCAGCAGATCAGATACTTATGGAACGAGACTTGTGTAGAGGTCCCGAGGAAAGGAGAAGTCCAACACAAAATATGGATAGCAAATGATATATGATATATATAATATAAAGGTAAGGGAAATGGAGAAAGCAGACAGAACCCGCAGTAACACCAGATGTAGCAGAGCAAAAGCGCACGAATTAAATACTGTAGTCAATCAAGACGTATCAAGTGCGGGAGAAGAGACAAGAAAAATATATTGACGAACTAGCATAGGAAGCAAAAAAAGCTGCGACAAAATAGGAAATATGAAAAACCATTACAACTGCACGAAGAAACTGAAAGGAAAATATAAACAAGTAAATGGATTTATTGAAGATAAGTTTGAAAATGTGCTTAACAACACAAAAGAGCAAATGAAGAGATGGACAGAACAATTTTGTGAACTATTAAATAGACCGGTTCCACAAGATTCCTCGGCCATTCAATCGGGAGATTCGCAACATCAGGTTAATTGTGCAAAGAAATCAGGAAAGCTATTTTACCACTGAATGATGGTAAATACACTATCCCAGATGGTGCCTCAGCCGACGCAATCAAATCAGACATCAACACTTCAGCAGAGTTATTATTCTAATTACTTGGTAAAGTTTGAGATGGAGCCAAAAATACTAGCTTAGTAGAAAGAAAGCTTTGTAATCAAATTACGGAAAAAGAGGAATCTGCAACAGTGCACACATTACAGGGGAATAATGTCGTTATTGGTTCCTATAAAAATATTAACAGGATCACAATATGAAGATTTAAAGAAGCCAAGGCTAAATAGCTGAGGGTCGAGAAGGGATGTATTCGAAAAAATAGATTGTGTGTAGATCAAATAGCTGCACAAATCTTCAACTCCAATGTCATGCCTGTCCTATTGTCCTGTGACGTGGGGAACAAAGAAAAGTACACTTAAAAATGCATAAGCTTTCATGGTGGATGTTTGATACGATTTGGAATGATAAAGTAATTAATTTAGAACTGTTGCAAAGAATCGGACAGATTCCAGATAGACTAAATGTAAAGTGAATTTGGTTGAAGAAAGATTACGGAAACCACCTGATAGCATTACAAGGCCGTCCCTGTTGTGGAATCCTCAGAGCAAAAGAAATAGAGACAGACCTAAACTCCCATGGAGAAGGGAAGCCGAGGAAAACCTAAAAACAGTAAGAAAGGCGTGAGGGAGCTGGAAATAATGGCGCATGAAAGGAAGACGGCGACTACTAGTTGAAGATCTAGGCTACGCTTTGATCGAGATTGATCGACGCAGCCGCTTCGCAATACGCGCTGGCTGTTTAAATTTTACTCTCGGGAAACACTTCTAGGACATTCAGAGGTTGTAACCTGCTCTTCCTGACTAAGAGACCAGTTTGGTGATCCCACTGTCAAATGTCAAAGGTCAATTTGATCAGATGGTAATGTCTGCTTGTACATATCGGCCTTGACAGAACACATCGACAAATATTGAACAATATATATTTCAAAACAAAACCATTTTTCCAGACTGCAACATTCAGAAAAACCAGATGGCTACAGTGAAGGTAGTCTCATAATTGTATAGTATTCGCTGCTGCTGCGGATGAAGTACTGGAGATTTCTTTGTATCAAGACTCAGCTTTTACTAGATGGTGATTAGTTCCCTTTTTCGATGTTTTCTTTCTCTAACAATAATTAAGATATTCTTTTGCTGCCGGATAGACCGAAGTATGTTAAGACCTGGGATTAAACCAATTGCATTAGCTGAGAAAGGCAACACCCAAACCACTGAGCTACCAAGGCATTAGTTAGTTTAGTTAGTTTTCTTTCCACTTGTGCCGTTTAGCGTCGTAAGGAGCTTGAGTCGTCTATCCTGCGCCAAGTGCGTTGCGTCGGTCAATGTGAGCTCTTGTCCTTACACAATCACTCTGTCATCTATCCATCTACCTCGCGGTCGCCAACTTGCCCTGTAGCCAGATCTACCAGCATTGTAAGCCATCAGTGGACGATGATGAGGGTGCATTCTCATGAGATGGCCAAACCAACTTATGTTCTGCCTGGAAATGTATTCGGCACAAGACGTAGTGCCGACCATACTTCGAATGTCGTCATTCCGCATGCTGTCTCTTCTGGTAACACCGACGACTTTCCTCAAACACTTCATTTCACAAGTCGAAATTCTGCTCTCACACGCCCTTGACAGAGGCCATGTTTGGCCCTGGTAGCACAAAATCGGCATAAATATACTGTTTATCAGCTGTTGCTTTGTTGCTTAACTAATGCTCGGGTGTCTAAGCAATGGGGACAGCTGATAAGTCAGCACAGATGCTTTCTGGCACCTAGTCTCGATTTCCCTGTCGATCCTACCGTCTGCCGAGAAAATACGGCCCAAATACTTGAACTCATGGACCTGTTGAAGAGCAATATCATTTAGACTTATCTTGAGTGGGCCAGGAGTTCTACTGATCATCATAGTTTATGTTTTGTTCTCGCTAATTCGCATTTTGTATTTAGCACAGGTAGTCACAAGCGCGTTCATGTGGTTTTGCAGTTTGTTTTCATCGTCGTACAGCAAGCACTGATCATCAATGGGATTTCCTTGAAATGTATAAATGAGACAATATAGAGGAACCTTATAGGAAACGACAGCATACGTACAATCTAGCACCATTACAGACAGAAGAATGTAGGTTGGGAACATATGTGGTTTTGGACAAGAACATCAATTCAAGCTATATGTATAAACAAATGGGTAAACCGGAACGTGCCGTGGTCTTTTTGAGAGAGATAAACTAATTGATAACGGGCCGATGGGACTACATGGTAGACAGGAAGGGAGTTGGTCACACCGCTACAGATACGGCTGAGGTCCCTGTGCCCCGCATGCTCTTACGTGTTCTTAGATATGCTTATATGTTCTTATATGTTTTACATGTGCTTATATGTTCTGATACGTTTTTACATGTGCATATATGTTCTTACGTGTTCTTACATGTGCTTACATGTTTTACATGTTCTTATATGTTCTTATACGTTCTGCTATGTTCTTACAGGCCATTAACACACTGTAGACTAAACTTTTACGGGCTTTGGTGGTTGACTTGTGGCCTTCACGTTAAGCAAGCTAACAACATGCTAAACTATTCTTAAACATCTTTGACGAAATGACTTCGAGGTTATAGTGGTTTATTTGTTGCTCCAATTTCAGGCTTTGGTAACACACGGTCCAAAGACAACCCTAAATGTATCAGAGTAGTTATAGCCTACGTCTTTGACAACAAAGGGATAATATTCGTAACCAGCTCTATTCCCAACAGTTAAACTGCTTACTTGGCACTTTTGAATTAAAGAATAATTCCAGAAGAGGGAAAGAACGTATCACACCGACCAGAAAATGACTAGCGGAATGACACAATGAAATCTTGGACACTGCCTCATTCAGCAATATTAGACTCTTTTCACCTTTTGGTAAATATAAAAAGTTTTGCTGACATTCACTGACGTGAGATTGAAAACGTAAGGAGCAATACAACATTAGAACAATCCAGGAGAATGTGGGCTCAGCTGTTGATGGGCGCCATTTGTCAAACCATACGTGAAACACACTCGGTCAGCCGTCCCACGGATAATGTTCAAAATATAAGATATGAGGAATACATAATGAATAACTGGGGTTACTAGAAATTGACGGAAGGAGGAGAAGAAGAAGACGAAAAAGAAGAAGAAGAAAAAGAAGAAGAAGAAGAAGAAGAAGAAGAAGAAGAAGAAGAAGAAGAAGAAGAAGAAGAAGAAGCAGCACTAGAACGAGAAGGAAACGAAGATGATGCAAAATTGAGTAGAGACAGACAGGGAAGAAATATATGAAGATCTCAGAAAAAGAAAATAATTAGTAGGAGAATATACTAGACGAGCGAGACACCCAAAAAAGGTGTCACAACTAGCCAAACCTTTAGTCATTCAACACTATGTATGGACTATGCTTAATGATAAGGCGATTAGGAAGTAATTGAGTCTATAACAATGGTCGATTCCAGCGCGACCTTTATTCCGTAGTCTGAAGTGTTGAATGGCGAACGATTTGGCTTGCTGTGACATTTTTATTTTTGGACGTGTCTTGTTGGTCTAGTACCGTAAGTTCTCACTCTCTCTCTCTCTCTCTCTCTCTGTCTCTCTCTCCCTCTCTGTCTGTCTCTCACTCGTGGCAAGGCGCTTCCATCTCCTGGAGGTCCGGTGTTAGAATTAAGGACTGCCTATTACGTTTTTTTAGTTTCTGTTAATCCTTGTACATGCTCTCAGAATGCAGATAAATACTTGGCTTAATGATTGTTGCCACAAACAAACATTCATCGTCAGCTAGCATGTCCTTTATTGAACGTCGGTCCCATCACAGACTGAAAGAAACTCGTTCCCTTACCAAAATTCCAGCCTCTCCCACGTTGTCATACCCAGGTATTCCGGGATATCTTGGTGCCATTGTCTCTTGGTCTACCCCTTCCTCTTTTGCCTGGCACCATGTCTTCCATCACTGTTCTCTCGAGACTGTTGTGTTTCTTGATGGGATCAAAGTATTTCAATTTTCTAGCCAAAGTGGAATTGATAAACCAGTTCTCCTCTATGCTCAACTCGTGCCGCATGTCTATATTTGTCTTTTTCTCTGTCCAGGATATTCAGAAGATCTTTCTGTAACATTTTGACTCGAATGGCTCAATTCTTTTCCTGGAAGTTTTGGACATAATTGACTACATGATCGCTGCCACTAACAAACATTGTTTATTTACAACTCGCTGCCAGGACGTTTCCTCGTGTTCCTGTCTGCGTTGTTTGTGTTGTGTCCGCTTCTAGATAACCATATATGCTCGTCAGAAAGCTGACCATCGTCTGCGTATGTTCCTACTTAATATGGTGTTAAACTTGTGGTTTTTAGTCGTCTTTGACCTCCAGTTGTTTTACCTAAGTTGCAGACAGAGATGTGAATCCCACGAGGAAGGGGACTCATCCGCATAACAAGTAGCTGAAATCTGGTACATTGAAATTCCTAACCCTTCATTCTCGACGGGAAGTGTCTGTTATGGTACAGTCTTTCTTATATTTGATTAAATTATTTTTTGTTTAATGTTCATCTGTACTTAGACAATTTTAACAACAAAAACTATTGTCTGGTATCCTAAAAATAGCTGAAGGCTTTCAATATTCAAATAGCCTGACAATCAAATAGTCTTACAAGGTCACGCAAACGTGCAGTCCTCGGGCAATAACTCCGTGGCATGTTATCGCTGAAAATCTTTGGTGCAGTACATTTGACTTAAAGTATTCAGGACAATTAATTACTCCAAGAGTTTTGACTTGAACTAAATCGGAAAAAAAGACACCCGTGTTAACTGTTTTTTATTTATTCTCTTCACCTTCTTCTTCTTCTTCTTCTTTTTCTTCGTCTTATTCAGTTTCTTCTTATCTTCTCTTTCAACTATTTCTTCATTTCTTCTTCATTATCTCATTCTTTTTTTTTTGTTACCATGATTTTTCTATTGTTCTTCATGTTCTTCATCTTGTGGCAAAGCGAATCCGTCACCTGGAGGTCCGGTATTCAAATTCCAGGTTGCCTATTTCTTCATTTTCTTTTCTATTGCTCATCAGATATGTTTTCGAAGTACAGATAAATACTTGTGATCGTTCACAAAATAAACATTGTTTGTAAATAACGGAGCAGAAACCAGTAAACAAAACTGGAGAAATATCATGATCATTAACATCATGATATCCTCCATCGTGGCGAGAGCGAATACTTTTCTGCGCAACAATCTATCTATTGAACTTTAAAGTATAGTTTAGTTGCTATTTCTTCTCTCATCCAATTTAAAATAACATCTAATATATGCTTTCTTTCGTACCTTCTTTTCATTTCTTAGTTGCCCATCGTGTAGGTCGTATTCCTATGGAGAATGAACAAAACTTATATGGCTGCCAGTTATTTCTACTTTAGTTTATTCATTGTCCAATATCCAATAATGCAATATTACATAACACTGCAAAGCTATCTCTTTTTCTCTCTTTCTTGGAGAGTCTTCTACCAAAGATTAATTACTACATTGCCCACATTATTTTGAATGTTCAGATTCACACTGTCCTGTTTCTGCTATTTCCTATTTGTGTTATAACTTTGCTGCTTAACATGTTGCCGGTAGTCTGACATCAAAAGTCGACGGAATTAGAGTAAAATATTAATGGAGAAAATGTGATATTTTGTGTCCCTTCAAACTGAGGATTTTAGTTTGTCAACACGACAAAATTTCTAGGCGCCATGGCGACTTGGCCCCTGGGATCTGTCGTGACTTGTCGTAATGCGTTTCTGAGTTGATTCGATATACATATATACAATATACGATATACAATATTTATCGACTATTTGTCTCTGATGACAGGTTTGAGGTAACTATTTGACAATTCCTGGAATGGGTTATTTATAATGTGGAGCTGGGTCGTCATATCTGTAGTCCAATGCAATACATCTCCGCAGTAGGAACACTACGGGGATCGCAGTGCCGATCCTCGCGTAGTAGGTCAAGCTTCTGTATCAGTTCATGTTTCCAGATGCACGACATGGACGAATTGAGGTTTTGGTCAATGTGTTGCACCTGGACCTTAGTAGCCATTAGGTACTTCAGACTCCATTACAGCAAATTTTGACATTTCAGGCAGGGTGAACCGTCCCTTCTTCGTCGCCTTTCCTTAGCTAACTGTCAGCCCCGATTCACGGCTGGGTAGACTGGGACGTATCGAGACTAGAGATCTAACCCGTTATTTTAGATACCGGGAGCAAGCTTTCTGTCAACCCTGCACCTCAGAAGCAGTTCGTTCTAATTCTCTGCATGCCCTGTGGAACATGAGACTTCCTATAGGACTTTTCATGTCTTTCTGTCAGACATGCGTAGTACATGTCATCCTTCATAGTGCATCTCAAATTATTCTTGGTCTATTTTTCTTTATTTTACCCTCCTGTGTCCATATGTCCTGTTTTGCTAGCATGTCCGAACTCATTCTCAAGATATGCTCCAGTCATCCACATCTTCTTTCATTTTGTAGTGCCATCCATATATTCTTGGTTGGTGTCCTATAGGAAGCTAGAAACAGTTCGTACAGCATGAATAACGCTGGTTTGTCAAACTTTAAGCAGCAAACCAAAAAAATACCCCGACAACATTTGTGGATGGTGGACTGTCTTCTTCTCTTCTTCTTCGTTCGTTCTCAATCTCCCGCTACCAAGGCCTGAACGATCACAATCTCGCACTACCAAGCCCTGAACGTTCTCAATCTCCCGCTACCAAGCACTGAACGTTCAAAATCTCTCACTACCAAGCCCTGAACGTTCACAATCTCTCACTACCAAGCCCTGAACGTTCTTAATCTCCCACTACCAAGCCCTGAACGTTCTCAATCTCCCGCTACCAAGCCCTGAACGTTTTCAATCTCCCTCTACCAAGTCCTGAAAAGTGTTTTGTAAATAGCAGGATTTTGTCCGGAGAATAGAATGCGTTGTGTCGCACTTTACAGCTTCATTGCAATATTTGAACATTATGTCCGACACATTCGACATCAGCAGTCATTTTTGAGTACCGGGTTAGCTTTCCCTCTTCGATCCCTTCTTCTTAGCCAGTTTGCTCTGCCGCAGCCAGTTATCCCGAATCATCGCTTGAAGGTGTAGAAGGGTCTTGGCAGCTCTGGTTCGCTGAACACTGCAGATCATGCTCTGCTCAGCATCTTGATCCCGTGGATTGTCTGAGTACATTAATTCAAGTCTTGTACTAACTTATTTACCTACATTTCCCTCACATGAGCCGTAAAACGGTCTTTGTGGGTGACGATGTCTTTCTTTGACCAGGTATTTTGTGTGTCTTGTTGTATGCTCATATTGTTGTACTATGTCTTCTGTTTATATAAACCGGAAATAGAATATGTGAAAGAGAAATACAGAAGGGATGGTCAAATATATATTTGCCTAAATGAGTCATATGTATCGATATTCAAAGAAATAACACACATTAAAAATGTAAGTGATCAGATGTCATGTATATTCGCCTTTACTTTATGGGAAATAACGGGAAAATGGACACATGATTGGAGAAAATCAAATCAAATAAGGAAGCGTTGGAGAAATAAAGGGTGTAAAGATAATTGATGAACGATATCAGAATCAGACATTTAAGATATTTTGGTCATATCAGAAGACAAAAGACATTGCTGAAAACAACATTGTTAATGGAAACAGAAAGGGAAAAAAGGAGTCAGATGTATAGAACACCATCAGTTAGATGATAGGACATCAGAGGTATAGAATACCATCAGTTAGATGGTAGGACCTCAGAGATATACAATACCATTTTAGATGATAGAACCTCAAAGGTATAGAATACCATCAGATAGATGATAGAAGAGAAATAAGCAGGAAAACAAAGTTGGATGTATACCGCTCGACCTATGTGCCTGTCCTGACATATGGATGTGAGTCATGGGTAATGACTACAGCCCAAGAAAGGCAATTACAAACTTCAGAAATGAGGTACCTAAGAAAGGCGGTTCAGGTGACGAAAAGGGACAAGATCCGTAACCAGACAATACGTAGCAATCTTGAAGTTCAACCCCTGCAGACACGAGTGGAGCAGTCCCAACTACAGTGGTTTGGCCATGTCTGTAGAATGGAAGAAGATCGGATACCAAAGCGGTCATGGGAGATCAAAAGTCAAGGACGCAGACCCCGAGGACGTCCCAAAGTACGTTGGGAAGACAACATACGACAGTCCCTAAGTGATAGAGGGCTAGATTGGAAAGAGGCCAGGAAAAAGACGGCGGATAGAGCAGTGTGGCGTTCTCTTTGGCAAACCTCTACACCCGACGGTAGAAGAGGAGCGACTAAGTAAGTAAGTAAGATAGATGATAGGACATCATGGGTATAGAATACCATCAGTTAGATGATAGGACATCATAGGTATAGAATACCATGTTAGATGATAGGACATCATAGGTATAGAATACCATGTTAGATGATAAGACCTCAGAGGTATAGAATACCATCAGTTAGATGATAGGACACCAGAGGTAAAGAATACCATCAGATAGAAGATAGGACATCATAGGTATAGAACACCATCAGATAGATGATAGGACATCAGAGGTATAGAATACCATGTTAGATGATAGAACCTCAGAGGTATAGAATACCATCAGATAGATGATAGGACCTCAGAGGTATAGAATACCATCAGATAGATGATAGGACCTCAGAGGTATAGAATACCATCAGATAGATGATAGGACATCATATGTATAGAATACCATCAGATAGATGATAGGACATCATATGTATAGAATACCATCAGTTAGATTATAGGACCTCAGAGGTATAGAATACCATAAGTTAGATTATAGGACCAAAATATAGACAGGAAAACCCTAGCCAGCTGCATCACCAGGCCAAGAAACCGAGAACGCCAATCATCTATTGCAGCCGACCTTCAACCTGGAGATAACACTTGAACTGAACTGCATATATGTCTAGATGTATATGATGCATAACATTCTTCTCGCTTTGTAACTATTTCTTCGTGCGTTATACACGTGTAGGGGTGGTTGATCAGATTGAATTGTCATAATATAACCAAAACATCTTATTTTGTATCTGGATATATATGTAGCACTTTGTACAAGCCAGTCACGCTGAAAAAAAACTTATGTAGCACTTACTTCCCAGTAATTCCTGTATGACTGTACACAACTGTACACACTGAACTTTCATGAGGCTAGCAGCAGATAAACTGGATAGTTTAGCCCGATTCCATGTTTTTGTTTAATGCTGAAATGAGGCTAGCCGCAGATAAACTGGATAGTTTAGCACGACTCCATGTTTTTTTAATGCTGATATGAGGCTAGCGGCAGATAAACTTGATAGTTTAGCACGACTCCATGTATTTGTTTAATGCTGATATGAGGCTATCGGCAGATAAACTGGATAGTTTAGCACGATTACATGTTTTTGTTTAATTCATCAAATAATCATGACACAGACCACACAACATTGTTCTGGTTGTATTTAATTATCTAAACATAAACCAATACCAGAACATTTTCCATAGAAATATACGTCTCCGGCGACGACCCCAGACAGACTGTCTAGCTAATAGTTCCTATCCAACATTGAAGCACTGTATGTTGTGTAGTAGTGAAATCTTCCCGACAGAGACAATTGTCAACTTAAACATTTTAGTTCTGGTTTGTGTCAGAAGTAGCACTAGTCACATACTTGCTGGAGCAGTAACAATAATGCACAGGGTTACCGTTTCTTATCCAAGAAAGTTATACCACAGACTCCACAGTAATGGAATCGCTGCGTCATAGATAACCACACGCAGAATCATCTTGGTTACTGCCCCTAGTTCAAAGTAGCATCAACCACTTCACAATAATCGTGTAACCACTACACATCACACTTAGAAATGACTATATACACAAAGCGACACCATCATCATCAGAGTAAAGTAACTTTGTCGCCAGTAACAACAAACACAGCAATCTATACGTCGTTCAGATGATGCAGAAATCGTTAATTTCATTAGGTCACCTTAGTGACATTAGAAGATATGCTATTTCCTCAGGGCTAGTTCCCTGGATTTCAATGTATGGCCTCAGACCATTATTACATTCTTGCAATTAATGCTTCTGTCTGGCAGAGCTGTTATCATGAAACCCTCCCCGAGTAAAGATAATGGGTTCAAGCACTAAGGTTTTTCTAGCATGCATTCTGTGAGATTACCATCATTAATGTAGCCCCAGTGAGTGTACTTGAGTAAAGCGAGCATACATGACGTATGTACGTTTTTCCCTAGAGGCTTCCTTGGAGGGGTAGCTGTTTGTGACGGAGGCAAGAATATGCCCATTGTCGTTCTGAGACAATGTCGTTTGAGGTCAACACAAGTGCAGTCTAACGTCTCTAGAGTAGAATTCTCTTCAAATTGTGACATCGTACACAATGCACTTTAAAATTGACAAATAAGCAACATCATGCTAGTTGTGGATTAACCTTTGCAGTTTGAAAGAAAGCAATAGAAACAATAGCATTATACTATATGTCAATACAAAAATGAATAACTCGGTTTCCCGAAGAACAGAAGAGAAATTATATATATACACAAATCTTCTTGTCATGTCTAAATCTAATCTCCAGTTCCTATTACGAGCTAGCTAAACTAACATTTACTTAACAATACATTTTTCATAATTTAATCACTGTACACCTCGTGGTCGGACCATTACAGCCTAAACACATGTACACAATCTAATCACCGAAGTGCATGCGTCTATTGATAGTTACTAGATTAGAGCAGTGCATTTGGCGGCATGGGAATCGCTGGCAGGTAAAACTGGTGGGTCAGGAATATTAACATCCCGCGGAGAGATATTCCCACTTGCACGCGTCTTGACTGGCTATCCGAAAGGGCCGGGCTGCTTGTGTATTTGTCCGCGGCCAAGCGCTGATACTCACTGGCTGGGATTCTGCCTTGCGCAATTTTCGTGTGTTGAATTTTGGACTTCCTTTGTTATTATGGACAGTATTCTCTTCAAATAAAGCATTTACTTAATTAATAAACTAAATGTGAAAATGAATTTGCTTGTGTAATAATCTAATGTACATACTTAAATCTTCCGTCCCACCTGCTCCATATAGACGTTATGGAATGACTTGCGTGCCATTGAGTACCACGTCACCAATGTCGGCTGGAGGCCAAGTTCTATCAACTAGAAAATATCACTGAGAGAGAGAGAGAGAGAGAGTGAGAGAGACAGAGGCAAAACATAGATAGCAAAGGTTCTTCTGGCTGTAGCACAAAGCAAGGCTGCTTAGAAAGCTCACCTCGCAGGTCAGGCTACTGCACCAAAGTCGGAATCTGGGAGCACAGTCAATATTGTGTAGGATTTTGCAAGTACGACTAAACTAAACTAAACAAACTAATACTATAACCTGCACAGGTGTGCTTGAATAATACTATAATCGGCACACGTGTGCTAGAGTAATACTATAATCAGCACACGTTTACTAGAATAATACTATAATCAGCACACATTTACTAGAATAATACTATAATCAGCACACGTTTGCTAGAATAATGCTATAATCAGCATACGTTTTGCTAGAATAATACTATAATCAGCACACGTTTACTAGAATAATACTATAATCGGCACACGTTTGCTGGAATAATACTATAATCAGCACACGTTTACTAGAATAATACTATAATCAGCACACGTTTACTATAAAATACTATAATCGGCACACGTTTGCTAGAATAATACTATAATCGGCACACGTTTGCTAGAATAATACTATAATCAGCACACGTTTGCTAGAGTAATACTATAATCGGCACACGTTTGCTAGAATAATACTATGGTGTTTAAAATACTTTGATACAAGTACATTGTAGACTGTCCAACGGTAGTAGTGGCCCTATTCTTCACATGAAGTAACGAAAGGAATTGTGATCATTCGATAGTTGAATGCCCTATTCTTCACTTGAACTGACAAGACAGAGCATGATCATTTGATAGATGGATGCTATACTCCTCAAAACTATCATCCCCGTCCTCACATTATTATTCCGCTCACGTTACGAGTTAGATAATGAGTCGTGGCAGGCTGTTAGGCGTGTGTTTGAAACCCCTGCTCTAACATTGATCCCCTTATTTTGGACCGTCTTCTTAAAGCACCCTCATGAGACTCCCTCAATTTCTCTGGCTTACTGGAAAATAAATCCTCCCCCCCCCCCCCCAATGTGTCGCACATTGACAGGGATCAATCGGTTAGTGACAGTCTGAAGCCCCTCTCTCTCCAAAATGTGCTTCAAGACACTCAGCCACAATTGCCTGTCATCCACAAAGCACCCGTTTAACAGAGCTCATCCTGCTCGTGTATTGTGGACGGCGCCAACACGACACTGAAGTAAGACCACAGTTGAGTTCAGTAATATTCTTCAGTCCACACAATTACACACGATCCTAGAGACGGTCTTCAGAAAGCTCAAGTGGTTGTACATGCTTCCATGAAAGTATACTGAGACATTGCATAATCACAAGTGTATGCTTTTTTCATATCCCAAACCATCATTGAGACAAAACTACAACTATCAGACTTGCTTCTTACTTGGTCAAATTATTTTCTATTTTCTTATTTTTTTTTTATTTTTTTTTTGGAGCACAGTTTTATACTATAAGGAGTAATTACCTGTCCTGTAACTTTGGATTCCCTAAATAGTGTAATGTAACACTATGCTCAGATACAACCTCCTGGGGTGAGATTATTGGAAAATAAGGCGTTGATAGTTGTGATATCGACGGACTTCTCCTCTTCCAAACTTACGCAGAAGATTATCTCGTTGTTACAAACACAATTGTTCAACTTCCTACCCTAAACCGGACCTCATGGATGCATCCTCGCTTAAAGCAGTGGCACCTAAGGGACTATGCTATTGTCAGAAAGAAGGACAGGCAATATACCCGAATGACTAAGTCTACATGCGGAGCCGAATGTTGGACCGAGCATCGTCTAATTGTGTATTAACTAAAAAAGCATACCAAACCACACAGGGCAAGAAACCCCACGAAAGGTAAGCTTTCCCCAAGTTAAAGAACAAGAGCATCAAACATTCATTGGCTGATAACATTGAAGACCGTCTACAATTGATCTCCCTTGACAGCGAAAGTGGGTCAACAAATTGAGCAGCCCTAAGTGAGTAGATCTACCACACTGCTACATTGATCATGCGTGCCACCATCCAAAAGCAATACGACTGGTTAGATGAGAACTCAAATATCATAAAATAGACATTGGCAGTCAAGCACCGTATTCACGATGCCTGTCTAAATGATTCAGTGTCTACGTCCAAAAAGGACGCTTTCAACAACATGAGCAGAATCTTCAAAAATAAACTACGCTATAGTGTTATGGTGTTAACAGGGAAGTGTGAGTGCAGTTACTCTGTTCAGTATCATGTTATCCGCATGAAGACTGAGGCTTTCAGAGATGGGTACATATGAATCATTTAGATCTCGTATTGATGGACAATTATTTTGCTGTTAGGGACTTCAAGCAAAGCTCAAGGTCAAACCACACATCAGCTCCTTGCTGGCCCAGAGGCTGATCTGTAATACAGCATGAATAGATCCTCAGAAGCCTGTTCACATTTTGGTCTTACCAATAACACGTCGAAAACGGAAACCATGCCTTAACCAGCTCCTGGCAATAGTTATACTGTGCAATTATCAAAGTGAATGTTCAGAAACTGAACGTTTTCAACAAATGAATGTCAACAAATGAATGTCAACAACTGAATGTCAACAAATGAATGTCAACAAATGAATGTCAACAAATGAATGTCAACAAATGATTATCAACAAATGAATGTCAACAAATGAATGTCAACAAATGAATGTCAACAAATGAATGTCAACAAATGAACGTTTTCAACAAATGAATGTACCTTCGTAGCATATCTCAGAACATCGCTATTTATGTTGAGGTGAACGCTTGGATCTCCAGAGCCAACAGCTTATTTGTCAGACTATACACACATGTTTGGCATCAACGTGGTATTAGTTACACACAGTGGTCACAGTTTGACAATGAATATTTCCTGACAACAATATCTCCTCTGATACGTTCCTTCAACATTAATAAACTCATACAAGTGACGTGAGGATCAAATTGTTGAATGGGTTACATAAAGGTCTTGAAAGTAAAAAAAAAAAATGCTACTAGAAATCATAAATTTTACCTTGACAACAATGGACAGTGCATTAAATATCAAATGAACCAACCATAATTCCAATATTAAAACACGGTACGGATATAACAAAAGCTGACTCTTACAAACAAATCAGTTTGCTTAACTGAGCAAGTAAACTAATGGAAATACTGGTAAACACCAAACTATGTGGCACCTGAAGAACACAAATATGGAATTATACCTGAATAATCTGACTTCAGACAACACAGGTCAACTTAGAGAGATCGAACATGCTTTCCAGGAAAAGATACACACACTGGCAGCCTGGGTAGAATTGGAGAAAAACTTTGATGAAGTGTGAAAGGCGGAGAGTAACAAAAATATACTCAAACATGGTGTCTGTTTTAAAATGCATAATTGTATAGGTCATCTACTCTAATCTAATAACTTCAAAATTCAACCTTTTTTTAAACACTCAAAATTCAAAACCAGTATAAATAATTATAACAATCAATCAATCAAACAATTAACCCTGGAGTTTCTTTGGTCTATTCGTTTCGTTCCGCCTTCAGCTGTTCCTTGCAATATTACTTCTGAGTTGGAGCCATGTCTTGGTAGGTGTCCAAAACCATATCAGTTCTCGACGATTCACTACTGACAGAAGTCGTTCATGTTGACCTGCCAGGGAAGTTATTTTATCTCTCATATAATCATTTGTTTGATTTCTTTATAACAGATGTTCAACATTCTTCAGTAGCATTTATATTCAAAAGCTTATATCCTTCTTTCCATATCACCAGTTAGTGTCCAGCTCTCACATCCTTACAAAAGAATAGGCAGCACTAATGATTTATATAACTTGACTTTGACTGCAGTGCTGATGATGCTTTTCCATATCAAATGCAGTCCTGACATGGCGACTGCAGCCATAACCAGTCTTGTCTTCATGTCTTTCCGCCACTTCACATGCAGGACTCTAAATATTTCAAGGAACTAACTTCTTCTAGTTGTCGGCCATTAAACATGATGGTGTTTGTAGAAGCATGGATGTACTGCCCATTCAATGGTATCTTGCTTTTTTCTGTGTTAATCTGAATTCAATATATTTTGATCACTATTTCCAATTTTGAGGTAAGTTCTTGGAGTTCTATTTCGGATCCATCCAGAAGATCGATATCGTCAGCAAGTCGTAGAAAGCAGAGAGGTCCACGACAAATCGATATGGATGCTCTATGAATCTGGAGTCTCCTGAATAATATGCTCTAAATACACGTTGTAAAGTACCGGGGATAAGATCAAACCTGCCGTGCGCCAAGTGTTGCTTTGAAGAATTCTCCAATGACATTATTTACTGGAGCCCGACTACTTTCATCTTGACATATCGCTGTAATAATGTCAAAGATATTGGTATCAAAGTAAAACTTCCCCATTTTTTGCCACAGGCCTTCATGTCAAACACGGTAAAAGGCCTTTGTGAAGTCAATGAAATTGTGGTACAACTCGTGAAGATGATAGATGTGTTTCTCGAACAATATTCTAATGTTAAATATGTGTTCTAAAGTACTTTAGTTTTTTTTCTGAAACCAGCCTGTTCTTCGCACACAATTTGTGTTTATTCTTGTCACATTCCGTTGAGAAGTCCCTTTAACATCACTTCGCTTGAAGTAGTGGTAAGGTTGATATTTCTATAGGCCTTACATATTTGTAGGATTTCTTTATTCTGATTTAGTATTAATAACGATTGAGACCATTCAGTGTAGGCCATTTTTTCGTGATCCGAATCTTCTGACAGCTTAGTTATAGGATTTACAATTTTATCTTCTCCATATTCCAGGAGTTCAGCTGGGATATTATCTACACCCGGTGACTTATCACCCTTTGATGAACGAATGGCTTCTTTCACTTCATCCGTTATCATTTCTGTACGTTCTGATTTCCTATTGTCCCACATGAATATTTCACCATCATTTCACCATTATATAAATCTCTACAGTATTATCTTCATTATTTTCAGGATAGCTATTATAGATAATTAAAAATAATTATTACAAGCGCTATGACATAAAAGACGCGGAAAATAACACAGCTGCAACCAACGACTAACAGACGCGATTACAGAGTACTACAGAGTACTCCAAATCATCCGACGTAGAAAAGACTAGATGGATATAGCCGAAGTAGACTCCAGAGAAGCGGCTTTGTTCAAAAATTAAAAGTACTAGCCTCTTCTATGTCAGACTTCACACAGATAAAGACAGTGTCCCTAAGGACAATCAGCGCATGAAAGGGAACATGATTCTTTGGAGCTAATAGACAATATTTCAGAAGTGACGAAAAAGGCACCCAAACAGAACTAGAGAGAACATATATAGCATTAGAATGTATTCAAAGGACATACCCAGTGATCGAGTGGGCCTGCATATACACGGCAGCTATGAAAACTATCAAAAATGAAAGGGGCAAACGTTTACATGAAAATAAAAACAGTAAGAATATGTCACAGTGACCACAGGAAAATTCTCAAACATCTGAGGCTGAGGCTGAGGCACTAAGAACAGCTACAAGAACCCTCGTGGAAGACAGGGATCATGACAGAGACCAGATAGTTGTTGTTTTGTACAGATTCTCTAAGTCATATTGGCCCTCAAACACCAAAATACAACGAATTGGATGTCCTGTCTGAACCACTCATTAAATCAGCCTATAATTTCAATAAAGTGAAAATTATTTGGATTCCATCACAATGTAATAAAAATAGAAATGAGGAGACAGATACACTAACAAAGGAAGGAGGAAGCAAAACCCAAAATGAAGACAGAAATCAAGAAAATGATCAAAAGTAACATCAAAGACAAATAACAGAATACCTAGAATCCAATATAACCGAAGCAGACTACTCTTGCCTAAGAATGGATCACATGATAATATTCAGACTGCGAACTGAAAAAAACACAAATATTCAACAAATTGGCAATCTAGCACAATGACATGTGCCACTTTTGGAAAACAAACAAACGATGAAAACTTGTGCAGGTTTGCCGGCTCTATGAGAGGAGCAGAGTGGTTGCATGGCCCACCCTAACACAACTGTGAGATAAAATGTGTGACGCAGGATCATTATGACTGGAATTAAATACAAACAAATACAGCCTCACTTTGACTGAAATTAACTACTAACAAATGATGCATTACGATGACTGGAATTAACTACAAACAGACCTAAAATATATTAAAACACCATTGGAAAAGTTTCATAAATTATAGTCTACTTTCATTTTTGACTCATTGAAGCATTCAAAAATTATCTTTCCACGTGGTGAACACAACTTAGGATTGATATGGTGACATAATCTGTTGTGAAAATTTTGGAACTTCCTATATAAAATGGTGTATTTCCCCATTTCTGTCACTCAATGTTATTTGTGGTCGATTATTGAAGTACGCGTTACTAGAAGTAACACGCTAATTAGGATCGGAGATTTCCCATTCCTGTATACTTCATTACCAAAGAAGTCAATTAAATCACATTCCCTCCTTTTTAAAATCTATATTTATTGTGGGAAATCCAATATTTCCTGTCAACCTCTGTATTATTGTTACTTTTGATTCCAAAGAAAACGAGCTATTCACCTTTCTATAACTACACTAATAGTAGTGAAATGTGGTGTATTGTTTCTAGACATTAGAGCCTCTTTGAAAAGCATGACTACTTCCCCTTATTCAGTAGACAATTTTCTATCATACATGGGTTTGAACACACAGTTGACAGTCTCGCGCACCAATCTCTCAACGTGTCAGTATACTGTTCTCGTCGTTCCGGAAAAACCATTTTTACTTGGAAATAACGTTGATCTATTTTTAGAAACATATGATTCCCGATCTTTTAATTTCGGGTTTATTTCTATGTTTAACAAGTGACCAGGTCATTTCATAGGCTGTACTAGAAGTAAGCGTTTGGCACAGGGAAGTTCCTGAAGGTTAGTAATAATTTTCTATTTATTTAAATGCTAAACATGCACAAGTAACGGACTATATTAATTATTATTAAACACTTTCCGAAACAGAATTCACCTGAAGGAAGCATTAATTAATGTCAATGAGTATCCTGAGTATTTACAATGCAATAATAATGTTTAAGCAAAGCCATACTGTTAAATAATAAATGACTCGACATTCTATCACATTGGATACACAACTCATAAATACATCATAGAAACGTTCGGGTAAATGCAAAACAGCGTTAAGGACAATTTTGTGTTTTATGCGATAGAACGTTCTGGCGTGTTGAATACAGATCGCGCTGATACGCGCAGAGAATATGCCGGCTAGACAGACTAGTAAGCAAACTAGTAAATAAGCAGTTTATTTCAATTCATTTCAAAAGTTATTGTTGTATGAAACATGCATTCCCTTTCAAAAATACTAGTTTCTCAGCGCTTTCGGACAACATACTGCATCTGTTGTCTGAAAACGTGTTGCTGGCAGTCCTGAAAAAACACCGACGTGGGATGTTTGTTGGCGGCAAAGTTGAACTGTCACTATACCGTATAGAAAAACAACGTGGCACGATTACAAACTCTAAACAACAGCTGCAACGCGATAGCGAGCACAGATGCTGATATTTACACGACTGGGTTAAACCTTGAGCTGCCTTTTCTCTGCCTAGTAAGCTATTCACTTCAGCATGTGACGCGATAAAGAACTCGTAACAAGGAGCAGTGTGACACACATATCGTAGGCTTGTTATAAACTCCAGAACAAAGAAAGAAAAACATATTTCAGGACGAACGACGAAGGAAAACGAAGAATTCAACTTGTTGGGTCTAAAATTATCATGGATATCTTTTACCAATGCTGATTCGACGATAAGGAACTATTCCATGTTGAATCCAATGCTATATAAAATACCGTGCATCCCTACCATTTATACGCATTAGAATCAAACAATCGTCTTTACAATTGTTTAGAAAGACAGTGAGCATGTTGTGACAGCTGAAACTTTGTTTCCAAAAGAATCGCAGAACAACATAGAGTGAAGGCGCTCAACTGTTTGTGTCATCATAGGGTAGACTAGCAACGAAAGATTTTCAGGAAAGTAAGTTACGGGATTTCTGTTTGACTACGATAGTCGGTGTGACACGTGATAATGGTGGCGTCACCAAATTGCTCAAGCAGACATTCCTGTAATTGTGTTTCGGTTTATCGTCTTGTGTTTTCTTTATATGAGTCTGATGTCACAGCTGATGTCACAGCTGATGTCACAGCTGATGTCACTCGGAAATCTCGCTAGTTATGTTCTGAGTCATTCATGTATGGCTACTAATTATCCGATATGTGTTCAGTAGTGTGGGATATTTACTAGGCTTAGGATATATATATTATATATATTCTATTATATATATTCTACCACTCCATCTATATGTGTCGGCTGAAAAACCTTTCTAGCCTTCTTCTACCACTCCATCTATATGTGTCTGCTGAAAAACCTTTCCAGCCTTCTTCTACCACTCCATCGATGTGTGTCTGCTGAAAAACCGGCATACAGTGTCTAGACAAGAGAAGAATTCGAGGTAACAATACAGGTTTATAAGATAATCAATGGTGAGGATAAATTATACTATAACAAGTTGTTGCTTTTTTTAAATACAACTACCTGTAAGAACAGGAGAGCATATCTACAAGTTAACTAAAGAAAGGTCTAGACTAAATATAGGAAATATTAATTTTTTTATCAGAGAGTGGGGAATGCCTGACATTTATTGCCATAAGAAGTAGTGGAGGTAGGGACAATTAATAAATTAAGAATAGATTGGATCTGCAAAGATTTTAGAGCAATTAAATATAAACGAAACTGCTTGTATACAGACAGTGCAGAGTCTTCTAAACAAGTATAAATACGATACGTTGGTAATATGCTAGTTCAATGTTTTGTTTGACGCCTGCCTGTCCCGCTATATATGCCAATCTATTAATATTAACGACCTCTGAGGTCTCAAACTTTGCAGTTTGCATAACTTTTGACCCCAGTAGAGTACTACAGGCCGATGATATATAACTAATCTACCATTTGGTATCACCTTGGAATCAGTGATGAGCTGTTTATGTCGCACCTAAGTGAGTCTAACTGAGATGCCGTAGCATGGCTTATGTGTATTGTGTATGTATGTATGTGTGTGTGTATATATATAAATATAGTCAGTCTTCAAGCTCTGCCACATTTTGTATTATGGTATTGAAGACTTGAAGCCCATGTCTACAGCTTTAATGCCTGATTTTTCAAGCTGATAGGGGTAGCAATAATGTTTTACATATTGGTATGTAACAGTGTCTCAGTATAATCCACACTTTCCTCAACCTTAAGCTCGGCATGAACCTCATCATTGATATACTGTGCAAACAACAGCATTCCTTATATCATGTTGGCCATTTGCTTTGCATGTCTTCCAATACTACCGGGGCCTGAAGTTAAAGTTTAGAATAGTAGCACTGTAACCTATATAACATGTAGAAAAAGACAAATAATGAGAACTTGGTATGGGGATCTCTATCCCACTCTGTAGCAACTATAAGTAAACTCGAAATAACAATCCCCGGCACAAGTGGATAGACTAAAAAATTAAGGTACTATGTCAGTTGGTGAACCCGTCTAAGTAACAGTACTGTGGAGTCCGATAATCTGAGTGACAAATAGGCAAGAATAGCAGTCTCGTGCAACAACTGGGAAGACGATTGATCCTAGGTCCCTGCATCATATAGTCGACCCAGCTGCAAATTGGTACTGATTTAAAGTTAATGAAAGCACAGCAACGAACTTCGTAGCTGGCTGTACCACAATCGAAGAAGCTCATACATAATACAACGATGTGCTTAACACTTTATTCCAAACGACAAAGTGTCTAAGGAAATGCATTACTATTGACTCGGAAGTCGGTACATGATGTTGTGCATTATCACATGATCATTCATCGACTATCCTAGGACCTTCTTCCACAATCCACATTATCACGCGCGCACAGACTAGAGTCTGTCCAGAGGTCCTAAGTTTTAAGTGGGCCATTTAAGAAGTGACGTCGGACGACGACATTGGTTATGTAATTCGATTCCTGACAGGGGCTATAATCAAACATAAAATGACCATTGGGAGTTTGCGAATTGTCGTCCCTAAATCAAGATCGTTGACTTTAGTCACCAGTAGAAAAATGAGTTGTAACAAGTAGAGCAGATGATAGATAATGGTGTAGTAGATTATAAAATGGTGGATACGGAAATGATAGGTGAGAAAGTTGTAGCTAGAACAATCGCAATAACGAAACCATCAGTAAGGAAATGGCGATAAGATGCCGTTAGATAAAGATCATGTAAAATACAAATACTGTACGGGATTCGTTCAAATGAAACCATGACTTTATGTTCTAGTTCTACCTGGATGGATTATAGTGTACTAGAACCACTATCAATAGTTAAGGGCACTTGTGTCCTATTACTGCTAAGTGAACCACTTGATGTGGGCCAGTCACGTGACAGATAAATAAAAATGGCGAACAATACTGTTAGCGCTTGCATTGACAGCGTGTTGTGATGAAGTTTCTTGTGACAGAAGGCGTGAAAACTGCCGTAATTTACATAAGAGTGCAATCACAATACGGTGATGAGACACTCAGTCGCAGTAAGACATTTGAATGGTGTAAACATTTTAGAGAAGGCCGTACATCCGTGAGTGATGATCCCGGTCGTGATGGCTCTCATCTCACCAGTCATTCCTGTGAATACCCAGATTGTGGAACGCCTTCTCTTGGAAAATTCAAGAATAACCTGTCCCGAAATTTCACAAGAGGGAAGTCTTTCTCTGGGCACGGTGGACACTATTATTCATGAACATTTGCATTTTCGGAAGGTTAGTGTACGTTGGGTACCAAGACAGCTTTCCGCTTCTGACCAGCAGAGAAGAGTTCAAACCTACACTGAATTGAAGGAACGTTTTGACATGGAAAGGCACAGCTTTTTGGATCGCTTTATGACATGGGACGAAACCTGGTCACATCATTATACTCCTGAACCGGAACGAGTATCCAAGCATTGAAAGCATACGCGGAGGTCAGCATTTCAGCAGTGATGAAGAAGTGAAACAGGCTGTCCTGGATTGGTTCAGATATACTGACAAATCTTTCTACTGTAAAGCTTTTCAAGCAATACTTAAACGCTGGGATAAGTGCATACACGTTGCAGAAGAATACTCTTATCACCAAGGTGGTGTGCGTTGCACTGTGGTTTTTATTTTGCGCCTGTCTGCCCAGTGCATCCGACTTCAGCATGCATTTTATGTAAGGGTCTGCTTCCTCCTGCATTTTCTAAGGGTTTGCTTCCCCGGGGGTAACGGCCGGTGCTGTGATGGGCATCGAACCCAGCACCTTCCGGTTGTGAGCCGTGCCACTTAACCACTAGGCCACGCCGTCCCCTGCATCTTTCAGTCTAACACATCCGACTTTAAGAGGCATTTTATGGTACCGGATTAGTCTTCTCTTTTCGATCCCTTCTACTTAGCCAGTCTGCTCTGTTGTAAACTGTTATCCAGGATCACCGCGTGCAGGTGTAGAAGGGTCTTGGCAGCTATGGTTCGCTGGCCCTGACGCTAGCAGTCAGCTATGGGTCGCTGACCACTGCAGCTCATGCGCTGCTCAGCATCTTGATCCCTTTTTTTACCGTTTGACTAGAACGCCTCTCGTAGAATTAAGATTTGATAGACAGCAAAGTGTTGGATTAGAATAGAAAATGGAAAACAGAACCGACTTGATATCACAAGATCTCCGCCATATGTGCTCAGTCCTTCTAATTAGTCAATGTGGCAAACGATAGGTCACGAACTCCATAGTTCCAACCACGGCTCTGAATTTTCCTATGACTTTGACAGGTACCCATTTACAGGTGGGTAAACTGAAAGAACCTTTCACACCAGGGAAAATTCAGTGACATACCTGGTCTGTCAAACCGAGTGCCACGAGATTTGAACCTTGTACGGGATCAAGATGCTGAGCAGCGCAAGAGCTGCAGTGGTCAGCGACCCATAGCTGACTGCTAGCATCAGAGCCAGCGAACCATAGCTGCCAAGACCCTTCTACACCTCCACGCGGTGATCCTGGATAACAGGCTGCATCAGGGCAGACTGGCTAAGGAGAAGGGATCGAAGAGGGAATACTAACCCGGTACTCAAAAAATGCTTGCTGAAGTCGGACGTGTTAGACCGAAAGGTGCAAATATCGCAGCCAAGCTGTAAACTACGACACAACGCATTCCGTTCTCTGGACTACATTCTGTGACTTAAGCCCTTTCAGTGTTTGCTAGTGGGAGATTGAGAACGAACGAAGAAGAAGAAGAACCTTGTACATTGAGTTTGCACACCAAATGATGTCTTCGGAAAACAAAGTGCTAGATAACTAAATGACGAACACGAAATGATAGATAACGAAATGATAGATAACTAAGTGACGGAAAACGAGATGATAGATAACGAAATGATAGATCATGAAATGGTAGATGACGAAATGATAGATAACTAAGTGATGGAAAACGAGATGATAGATAACGAAATGATAGATAACGAAATGATAGATAACGAAATGGTAGATAACGAAATGATGGATAACTTAGTGACGCAAAACGAAATGATAGATAACGAAATGATAGATAACTAAGTGACAGAAAACGAAATGATAGATAACGAAATGGTAGATAACGAAATGATGGATAACTAAGTGACGGAAAACTAAGTGATGGAAAACGAAATGATAGATAACGAAATGATAGATAACTAAGTGACGGAAAACGAAATGATAGCTAACGAAACGATAGATAACGAAATGATAGATAACGAAAGTATAGATAACTAAGTGACGGAAAACGAAATGATAGATAACGAAAAATGATAGATAACTAAGTGACGGAAAACGAAATGATAGATAACGAAATGATAGATAACGAAATGATGGATAACAAAGTTACCAAAAACGAAATGATAGATAGCGAAATGATAGATGACGAAATGATGGATAACGAAATGATGGATAACTAAGTGATATGCAGTAACTTCTGCTCAATGAACGATGACGAAATGATATATAACGAAATTATAGATATCGAAATGTTAGATATCTAAGTAATAGAGAATAGCGAGTTATGTAAATAAATTATGGATAGTAGAATGATGGACAGTGAAATAATAAACAAGGAAATTATAGATAACGAAGGACTGGATACAAAGTGATAGATAACGAAGGACTGGATAATAAAGTGAGAGATAACGAGGAACTGGATAATAAAGTGAGAGATGACGAAGGACTGGATAATAAGGTGAGAGATAACGAGGGACTGGATAATTAAGTGAGAAATGACGAGGGACTGGATAATAAAGTGAGAGATAACGAAGGACTGGATATTAAAGTGAGAGATAACGAAGGACTGGATAATAAAATGAGAAATAACGAAGGACTGGATAATAAAGTGAGAGATGACGAGGGACTTGGATATTAAAGTGAGAGATAACGAAGGGCTGGATAATAAAGTGAGAGATGACGAGGGACTGGATAATAAAGTGAGAGATAACGAAGGACTCGGATAATAAAGTGAGAGATTACGAGGGACTGGATAATAAAGTGAGAAATTACTAAGGACTGGATAATAAAGTGAGAGACGAAAAATTAATAGATAACAAAGTCATGAAAAAATGGCAGAGAAAAAAGTGACATGAACACGATATAGATAACAAAGTGACAGACATGACAGTTATAGATAACTAAGCAATAAATAACCAAGTTGTCAATAACACAATGATAGACAACGAAACAAAATATAATAAAATTATAAGTTTTCAGACGATTTTGTCACATGTCTAAACAATTATGTGTCCCTCACAACGTGTTATGCTTTGCGCTGTCTGTGTCTGTCACAACGTGTTATGCTTGGCGCTATTTCTACTTTCTATCAGATTTCTTTGATTCTCATTGTTTCATCTGGTGGGCCTGTTCGCAAGGATCTCATTTTGCATGTTGTAATATATTGTTCTTGTTCCTTAGTCAGACCCATGTCTGAAACTAACAACAAAGACGTGATTTGTATACTTAGTTCTTAATTCTTAGTCGAACCGTACTTCTACAGGGACAGGTGCAGGTCTGTACAGGTCCCAGCTCTGGCGTGAGCTAGATGTAACCGGGAGAAGGATTGCCTGCTTAGCTGGCTAGGCTTGAGCAGCTTATTACTTCGCTGCGTTTGGACAATTGTCGCGGAGGGTGGTTAACCGATGTGCGAGTCCATTTTAATAGACTCACACTAAAGCTAAATAGACCCGCAGCTTGTTTGGCGCCATCTACGCTGCTGTTAACAAACCACCTAACCATGGCCGGTGTTATGCCATGTCACACAGTCTACGAAATGCTGTCCGTAGGGGCAGTGAAGCTTGTCTTATCCACAAAGTCCCCGGCGGACCACTCAGCAGAGCATGTATGCTACTGTTTGTAATTTGTTGTTATTGTTTCTACATTAGATGTTTGGGTGTCTTAATATAAATTATAGCATGTCAATGTATTAACGCATTTCCTTTTTTGAAATGTTGCTATTCTGCCCTGCTCATTCTGTCCTCGTCTCTGAATATGCTTCACGGACATCAAAACGCTTAAACTTGATAAGTTATGTGTTTCTTGTATGTGTTTCTGACCTGAGTGTGTAGTGGTAATTCTGATCAGTTGACTTTTATTACTTCAATAATTGCTGTGTACATCTGTATATTACACCTCTCTTTTCCTTTCTTTAAAACAATCAACTGTTTTTAAAGATGATTTTCATTGCATGTATGAAATACTGATAATCATCTCCAAACAAGATGATTACCAATGGGGTGGTTTCAGAATTTACTACAGATTATATATTGACATATCATCCTTATCATCGTCGTTAATCCCGTCACCTAGAAGGTCGTTGAGTCACCGTTATTGTAGTTTGTCGAACCAGTTCACGCCATACGTTTCGATTTTTCGCCAGGTTGTTAGTTTCAGCTTTATACATTCTCGTCCACTCTTTAATGTTGTCCTCCCATCTCTTTTTCTGTCACTTTCCAACGCTTCACGGACACAGTGCCTTACAGGACATATTTTGGACAACACTAACGATCTTGACACATATCCATACCATGTCAATTTTCGTGTTTTACTATAGTCAATAGGTTTTTATTTTGACCTCTTTCCGAGAAGAGCACTCTTATTTGTAACGTGATCCAGATATGAAATCCGAAGAATTCTTCTCAAACATCTCATTTCCATTGCGCAAATTGTACGTTCTATCGCAGCTTTCAGAATAAAAGTCTCACACGAGTAGAGGTATACCGAGGTGACCATTGTATATATTAAAGTCAGCTTCGATTTAAGGCTAATGTTCTTGTCTTTCTTGTCTGGTCAATGCGACCTTGGCCATCGCTGTTCTTGACTGGATCTCCCCTCTAGACACCCCTTCCCCCCCCCCTCCCCCACATTCATTTCTGCTCCCAGATATTTTAACCGCGCAACTTTCCATAGCTTCGACTTTGACCATAATCCGGTTTTAAATACACTCTGGGCCACTGATCGTGATCTGAGTATTCTTTGCAATGATTTCCATTCCAAACTTCTGGACAGCATTGTCCAGATTTGCGACTAGGCTCGTAAATTCAGGCTGTTAAGGATGACCTTGACCATATTTACTGACGTGACTAATCAGAATGATGATTCTATAATTCTGACACTGTTGAAGATTGCCCATCTTTGGTAACATTATGCTCAATGATTTTGTCGAGCTTGTGGGCCATTCTCCCGTCAGCCAAATCATGTTACAAATTTTTGTTAGAAAATCAATCATCACTGTCCCTCAAGGATCAATATTTCGTATGTTATCCACTCCTATCGCTTTACCCTTCTTAAGAGACCTAAACGCCATTTCAGCTTCTTCGCACATGATGCTAAAGTAATCATCCTCTTCTTGTTGATATGTTTGGGGTTACGTCTCTAGGATCCCTTGGAGACTTCATATTGTATCGAGCAATATTCCGCCCATATCTGCATAACATCGTTTTCCACTGTGATAGTATTCCCTGCCTCGTCCTGAATTGTCCTTATTGTGGGTGTGAACTTTTTGGTCATGTTTATAGCTAGTTGGTAAGCTGCTTTCTCATTATTCTTGTCAATGCATTCTTTAATTTGTGTGCACTGATCTACTATCCACTCCTCCTTTGCCGTCGCCATGGCCTTTCTTAGTCTTGTTCATAGCTCTGTATTTTTCCGCTCCGGGTGTTTTCGTTTTATAATTTTGGAGGGCTTTCCTAGTGTCATATATATATAAATATATATATATATATATATATATATATATATATATAAATATATATATATATATATATATATATATATATATATATATATATGTATATATATGTATATGTATATATATATATATATATGTTCCGAGACCCAGGGTTTTGATCTCCGTTCATACCTTCTCAGTATATTGCCATACAGAATTGTGAAAAAGATAAGTGATATTACTTCTTATTCTTCTGCGTTCGTTCTCAATCTCCCGCTACCAATCCCCGAACGTTCTCAATCTCCCGCTACCAATCCCTGAACGTTCTCAATCTCCCGCTACCAATCCCTGAACAGTCTCAATCTCCCGCTACCAATCCCTGAATAGGGCTTTGCAAGTAGCAGGATGTAGTCCAGAGAACGGAATGCGTTGTGTTGCTAGTCTACAGTTTTACTGCGAAATGTGTACCTTTCAGTCCAACACATCCGTTTTCGGCAGCAGGTATTTTTTGAGTACCGGGTTAGACTTCCCTCTTCGATCCCTTCACCTTAGCCACCCTGCTCTGTTGCCGAGTGTTATCCATGTGTAGAAGGGTCTTGGCAGCGCTATTTCTCTGGCCCTAACGCTAGCAGTTAGCTATGGGTCGCTGATCGATGCAGTGATATACCATGAGTGATGTTCCTGTTGTATAGCGGTAAATACAAACCCTTTTGATGATCGTATGGTGTTCTGTTAGTATTTACGATGTTTAAACAATGTTTTTATATTGTCCAAAAGCTGGATCTGTACTCCAGCCTTCAATAATCCTCTGTAATTGCCTTTTTATTCATAGGTAACTTAAGCAAAGTTAACACAACATGGCTTGTCAATACACGTGCCACCGGACAAGAACATCATTAAGTCTAGACACAGATTTAGCCCTCTCAAAAGGCCAGAATTACAAGGCGAGCTTATCAAGTAGAAATGGATGCTTAGAGGGGAAAGTAGCAGACCCGAGGAGCAGTCGGGCTAAGGAGATCGACACAGCTGTTGCTCTGTTATCCAAAGAACACGAGCTGCTGATGAAACTCCACCAGTGTATGATGTGTCACAGTAAGCCCAGGGAGGCTACCTTCCTGCCTTGTGGTCACTTTGATACCTGCCGAGATTGTGCAGCTAATGCGGTCTGGTGCCCGCAATGTGATGTTCGCATCCTCGCAACTGTTGATACCTACTTGTCCTAATGGGATTATTCGCATCACCTCAACTGTTTTAACCTATCTTATCCAATATTATGTTCGTATTCTCCCAATAGTTGATACTTCACAATAATAAGACAGAACATTGAGCTAATGTATAGAGACAAGTGAGAGAGATATCGCGGGAAGAGAAATGAGAGATCGAACATAAAGATCATGGGTACATAGAAAAGAGACAGACATTTTGAGAACATAAGTAGAGAAACAGAATATTGATAACTTGAGAAGACAGAAGACGGACCAAACATTGAGAAGATAGATGGAACATGGGCAGTGAAACTGGAAGGGCAGGGCAGATAAAGAGAGCATGGGAAATGAACAAAAGATAGATGTAACATAAGATCACACATAGAGCATTCCTTATATGACAAGTGTGTTCGATTCAAGTTGACAGAATTATTGAAAGAACATGTATACCATTGTTATTGTACAATCGAAGCCGAAATAAAGATTACTGAATTGTTAAAATTATGCAATTCAGGTCTAATTACAGATTTCTGCACTGATGAAATTGAACAATTCAAGTACATATTACTGTACAGACAAAAGTGACAACAATTAGCTGAATTTATGTTCTTAGTCTTTCTTACACATCTGTTTCTTACAAATTTCAAATGTTGCATTATTTCAATATATTGAAATTGCCGAGATATGTTTTTTTGCAAGAAAGGAGAACCTTTAATAGTTAATCTATTGCTGCTATTTTCATATACTACAGATCGACAGATGAACAGTAACATTTTCAATTTTGTTATAGTCAATGCTTCTTTAAAATCCAGCATTATATGAATTTCTCGTGTAATAGCTTCCTTCTCAAAGCTATCAGTTTTCTTTGTTCTTCCTTTGTCGCTGGTGGTTTTTCAAGAAAGACTGCCATGTTCTAGTGCCCAGCGTTAAAATGACCTGTCGCTAACACCAAGATGATGCATCTTTTCTCTGGGATCGAAATACGATGATACAGGCTTTCACGGTTAGCTTCTTGTGAGACATATTTACACTATTCTATATCTATTGTTTTAGTGTAACCAATTTAACTTGCACTGTCATTTAAATCATTAAAGCACGGTATATCCCTGCAACGCATTTACAAACTGAAAAACTGTAAAAGCGAAGTAGTGCCATAAATTTGGGACACGAATCGATTCAGTGCACTTGTAGTGAACGTTTACTATTTTCCTAAAAAATACTCACAATATGAAGGAACGTTTACACACATGGCCTTTGGTTACTATTGAACTCTTAAAATAATCTCCAGTGAAGACATATATATTTTTTTTTTAAATACTCTAAGCATTTATTTTTTTAAATTCATCCTAATTACTTCATTTGACTAAAACGAATGTTACATAACTTCGATTTTACAATAACTGAAAATATATTTTTCATCAATTAATATCACATATTTGATGAGAAATATTATTTTCAGGATCATCGCGTATTTCTGAAAGCACTATAGCTGTTTTTGTATACACATTTTTAAAACGCAATCAAATTTAGAAAATAAAAGAAATGAGGAAATTCGATGTTGAGAAAGAATGAAGTTGTAAAAATAGCTCTGAAACTGTTGGTTTCTGCTTGAATAGTCTATTCTGTATTGAATATTCAATTCAAGAAGCCGTTTTAGGTAAACATTAATCATTA
Source organism: Ariolimax columbianus (assembly GCA_036924085.1). NCBI lineage: Eukaryota > Metazoa > Mollusca > Gastropoda > Stylommatophora > Arionidae > Ariolimax > Ariolimax columbianus. The sequence goes on from JAVGWX010000012.1 coordinate 21,449,695, forward strand.
CAAATGTTTCGTTAACTACCTTTTAAATATCGATGAATATGTGTGGATAATCTATATGTATAAACGATTCATGTGTGTGCATTTTATTGACTATATTTAGGGCGTGTGTAGAACTCTGACAAATTGCCACTGACATATCTCTTCTCTCTTGGCAACTGTTAGTGAAACATTCAGATTAGCTCTCAGAAAATGATGGTGTTTCTGAACTTGGAGAAAAATATAATCAAAGAATTACATGTCATCAGCAGTATAAACGGATGTCTCTTATCCTATGTCAGCCTTTCACAGCTTCCCACACATCATATTCATTCCTGGTGTCTCTTTCTCAATCTCTTTTACTTATCAATATTTTGTTCTCTATTTATTTGACCTTGTAAAGAAAAGGCATTGACTAGCAATGCTTTCATCGGCGTTCCATAAAGTGTGTGCTCTGTTCAACGTCGGTCTTCTCCTCACCTCCAATTTCATTTTGTGTTTGTCTGGTTCCTACCAACAGCTGTACGTTGTTGTTGTTGTTTCACATAGCTGTTGAGCAAGTCTGCTCTTGGCAGCTCAATGCCATTCTAATATATATAAGGTCTTCTTCAGTTGTGTCATTGATCCGTACAGTGTGTTTGTAATTGTCGGCAGTGCTTGTAAGAATCTTTTCCTTATGTCCGCAAGCGCCTTGCACTCGATGAGTAGGTGTCGAACTGTTTCATCAGGATGAGAGCAATGTCTGCACAAGGGCATGTGCTGGGGATTGATGCGGTTCAAGTGGTTTTTGACTCTGGTATGTCCTGTTCGGAACTGAAAGATGAGACTTTGATCTCTTCTATGTAGTTTCTTTATGTCATCTTTACTTTTTGGATGTGACATTTCGTAAAATACACTGCGACCTGTTGTTCCCGTCGCCCATCTGTTCATCCAGATTTCCTGAGTATTATTCTTAAAATTCGTTTTATTGTGTGGAAACTGCAAGGTCTATCCAATTATTGTTTAGAGGCTCCTGTTTTTTTCAATCTGTCAGCCATCTCGTTCCCTAGTAGCCCACTATGTCCACGGATCTATGCAAAGGTGGCATGTATCCCGTGGGCAGTAACGATGGTGTTGATCTTTATTCCCACAAAGAACATCTACTTTTCTTTATATGGGGTGTTCTTCGGTGCTTGCATAACCGATTTGGAGTCACTACAAATTACCAAATACACTGGCAACAATTTGTCCAAGTCAAACTGTTGGTGCAAAATCTCAACTGCTGTTTTGATAGCCTTGGCCTCCGCTTCATGGTTTGGACGGATTTCGCCGCATGAATCACAAAAACTCGTATATGGACCCATCCGGGTATTTCATATGGATACCATACCCTGCAAAAGAGGTAGATGTAAGTGCTTATCCATCCGTATAGACCAGGACTGCCGATTTTGGGTAGCTAAAGAATGTCTCTAAGGCACATGTCTTCATGATATTAGGTGTAGTCTCCTTGGTGGCTGTCTGTTCTGTCATATATGTTTTTATGACTGGCAGTCGAAGATTTTCCCAAGGGGTTGGTCCAAAAAACCTATTTTCCATTTCTCTCTCCTCTGGCATATGGTGAATATGGCTTTCCTCTTCTGCTACATCCAGTGGGGACAATTGCTTCAATCTTCTCATTTGCTTCCGTAATTTGTACCCTAATTTGGATGGTCATTTTCTTGTCTCTTATATCTCTCTGCCGCTTCAGTCAGTGCCCCCTTTCTCCTGATATCTAGCGGTTCTATGTTGGCGTCTATCTCACACGCCGCTGTAGGTGTTGGTTCCCCCCCCCCCCCCACAATCCCCTGTCAGGAAGGCCTGTATCCATTTAGTCATCTTTCCTTCTATTCCAATTTTCCTAATTTGTATCAAAAGGCCCTTCCTCCAGATCCTGTCATATGCCTGATGTAGATAAATAAACACTGCTAGTGTGCTTTTTCCATCTTGGAATCCATCCATCACATGGTGTGTAAACCTAAAGAGAGAATCATCCGTCCGATGTCCATGTCTGAACCCTGCCTGGTTTCAATCAAGGAGGTTTTTGCTTTCCAACCACCAACATAGTCTGTTGTTTACCATTCTTTCAACTACTTTACCTAAACAGGAGGTGAGCGACACAGGTCTAAAGCTTCCAGGTGATCCTGGCTGTTTCCCTTTTCTTCAGTATGGGCTTGATAATTTCTAATAGCCATACTGATGTCAACTGTCCTTCGTCCCATGTTCTGTTGATAAACCATAAAAGTACTTCTTTCGCCTTTGGTCCTAATTTACTTATCATCTCATGTTTAACTTTCTCTGGTTCTGGTGCTATATTTTTTACCAGTTTCCTCATCGTCATGCTCAGTTCTTGTGAAGACATCTCCACGTTAATGATCTTATTATTCCACTTCAGTCCTCATTTCCAGTGTACTCACACATTCATGAAATCATGTATTGCTTTCGTATTGTTTTTCCTGTTCCAATTGTTACCGATCAATAAAAAAGACTGTCTATAGTTGAATTTAAAAATTATTATGAAATTTATTTTGAATTAAGTTTATTTATATGTTAGAGATCATTTCTTTTGTTTAATTTCATAAGTTTCCAAATGAACTGATAAACTGAAGTACAACTTCAAAGCGACTTATACATTTATTACCCATATGATATTAAAAAACTATAAATGATATATTATATTAAACTACCATTGTTATGTGTGTGCATTTAATGATTTCAGAATGTTATTAAAGAACTGACTTATAAAGAGTTGATTTATATTGGACAATTTGTATGTGATATTTAACATAATATAAACGTGTCATAAGTTGATATTCAGATGTGATTTATATAATTTTACTGAGTCGTCACTTGATCTATCATTGAAGGGTTGTTTGATGTTTTCGTCAGGATCCGATGCGACAGAGTGAGCAAGACTTTATCCCGTTCACCCCGTGCACCTAAAAACAGGCTGTGTTACAGCAACCTGGTCAGTGACGTGGGGTGTCCGTAGTGATGAGCCTGCTGATAAGTCTGTCTTTACGCTAGAGCCAGGGTGGCAAAGCCCCAACCACATTGGTAGACATCGGCACGTAAGATGAGCTACTAGAAACCAATACAAGTGATGACTTGTCAACATATCACGAATAGCTCAGTCAGCAACGACATATCGGTCATGACAGAAAATAACTGAATAAACGAGACCATTAGCTTAATTGTGGTCGTGATAAAATGGTCGCTGACGGAGCTTTGAAGATTAGCAGGAAACCAGGCACACTTAACACACATGTAAGCAACATCAAAGTTAAGCATGCCTAACAGTACTATTATCTGGGAAGCATTTTAACGGAAAATGGAAGACCAGAGAATTCTAACAAATATCAGAAAGCTTATGTCACTACTATTTAGATCATTTAATTTCAGCTTGGAAACAACAGAGCAATTGATCACTGGAATGTTTATACCACCTCCGTGCTGTCTATTCCAAACGTGGTCCTTATCTAAGGAACAGCAGTTAAAAGGTACAACGTGTAATATGATATGCCTAACAAAGGTCATTGGTGTCACCATAAGAGATAAATTAGGAAATTGTGACAGAAAAGGGGCGAGAACTAACTGTACATTTCTGGGCAGAATTTGTGACGCATTGCAAACTTATCTCACATAGACCTAATTATGTCCCCTCTCTCAAAATTTACAAAATGAAACAACAAAAACGCATTTTTTATGTTATAGTTCATTTACAACGTTGACTTTCACTTCTCCTTCGAATATTGTTTTCAATAAGGTCTTATGTTATTTGATGCGACCAAAACATTTTAGCTCTCTGAATTTGATATCGCTGAGCCATTTATTGGTAACATTCATTTCTCCAATACTTACCTACTTCTTTTCTATTTCGGCCATGAGATGAACCCTAATCTTCAACTATCCATATTTCAAAGACTTAGCATATATTTCTACAGCTGATGTGATTTACTCTGCAGCAAAAGCAACATATACTCTGTGTGATATGTTGACGTAAACGAAGGCAACAATGCAAACGAGGAGACAAATTAAAGGACAAAATCATTAACATTGTGTTTAATTCTGCATCACCATGACTGGAAATAACTACAAACAATTAAAGAATAAATTAAAATATAATTATATATATAGTGTTTTACTACTTGTCTGTCTTTTCCTTAACTATGACAGATTTCGAGCCACGTGATCTACCACAGCAGGTGTCACCACAGCATCCAGTAGTTTCCGAACCACGAGTAAGTAGTTAGACGCTTGAATAAATTTAGAACGCTTTCGTTTTAAACAAGTTGAAGGTCGACACTTTGCTTAAGATTGGCACATTTCAAGATTTTCAAATCATGTCAGAGAACAAATAAATTAAGATGTCTAACGCTCATCCTAAAGAAAGAGAATACGCAAACGGACTTAGACAGGGGCGTTTCTACCATTAGGCAAGACATGGCGGACGCCTAGGGTGGAACAAATTAAGGGCGGCAAAAGAGCGGGAAGACATTTTAATTTGAAATCTAACAGCGAAAAATTTAGCAAATTAGGAGAACAAAAAATGAAATAGATGACAAATTGTGGTTCTGTTGATGTTTTTAGCATTACTATTAATTATTAATTTTTTTTTATAATCGATCAAGAGCTAGGTTTTGTACTTCTCTTTCAACATACCTGAAAGGTAAGTGCAATATATGTTTCATATAAAAGAGATAGGTTACTATTAATGTTATATTATACAAGTTGAATACAAGTTCTTTTATATCGAATACATTCATTCTTCTAGCCTGGATGACAGAGGGAGAGAGTGATGGTAGTAAAAGGGAGGTGGCGGCATTTTTCAATTCTTCGCCTAGGGCGGCAAAACACCTAGACGGACATAGAAACGGTCTGTACACTACATAAATACTGGAGGATCTTTGGCTATCCAGTCAAACCTTCTCTCCCTCCCCTCTTTTCATTGTATGGATCGACTTCGAAAAGTGTGTAGTAACTCAGAGTAGCTATGACAAGATAATAGTTGTCCATCACAAGTGATGAAGACCACTCTCTTTGTTCAGCCGTGTGAACAGTAGTATCTCTTGCTGTGTCCGCTGAAATGGGTGACTTGCGCGGTTATTTGGATTAAAGGGAGGAAGAAACTGCGCCTTTTGTCAACCTCATTCACAGAGCCTAAGCTACCCTTTGCGAGTGGCAAGACATTCATCGAGACGACTGGAGATAGCATAGGATGCAGATTTTGCCTCAGGGTTACCACCGAAGCCTTTCCGTAAACAGGTAACCCGCAGGGCAGAAAAGGTGGGATGGCATCTAACGGTGTTTGTCGTGCCTTTTCGATAACCACAAGAGGTCGTATGGACAACACTCAGCGTGTGCGTGAGTCTGGCATCTCTCCCCAGCTGTATTCAGCTCATCATAGTAGCATCTAAAATCCCCACACGCCAAATTCGTGAAGGTGATCCGGCAGAACTAACCCATGAAATACGACACAGGTATAAGCGTAGTGCCATTTCAGCCGGCGTCCAGACCAGGATAAACGGATGGAAGAAATCACAGAAAAGAACGAAATAACAAGTCCGGACGGAAAACAACACCACGTTTCAGTGAACACAAGTGTAAGACGTCGACGTGTGAATTCCAGGCAAATCCTTGGTCTGGCGGCATCCATAATTATCCAAAACAGTAGAGAAATGTAGACTCGCAGCCTGTGACGGCGCCATCTTTGCCAGAAATAGTAGAAGAAATAGCATAGATCTCTCGTGGTAGGATAACACGCCCGATTTGCCAAACTCAATGAGATGTGATATGAACCTGGTCTGTTTGGATTGAAAAACCAATATCAGATGCTCTAGGCCATACTCTGCACTTCAATTATTATTATTATTAATATTAGTATTATTATTATTATATATTATTGTTTGGGCCACTGCCAACCATATCATCGATGTTACCAGCGAGGCATAGTTTGATGATAATGGTATCATGAGAAGGAGAATAAGAACAAGAGGAGGACACAGCTGGAAATGAATTAAAGATAGGTCTATATTAGATACTCGAAAATATTTTTTTAGTCAGACAGCGGTAAATGCTTGAAAGGTACTGCCTCGGAAAGTAGTGGCGGCAGGGTCGATTAATGCACCGAAGAATAAATTGGATCCACATAGTTATTTTGATATCAAGTGAAGTAAAGGAAACTGGTTGTATACACTCTGCAGAGTTTTCTAAACCAGTATAAAAAGTCAAATTAAGTTAAGTTGACTGCTTCAAGACGGTCTTCCTGATTTGTCCCAGAAGTCAATTTGAACAGGGTGTTTGATAACGGACAGGCTTGTATTGTTCAAACTATTATGTCATTGATGATAGCCGCGATATGTCATTTGAATATTTGGCTATCGTCTACAAGCAGTTGATAGCTTTACTTATATTGGTAGTACTCTCACCAGAGAAGAGAATATTGACTCTCAGGTCCACAAAAGGATTTCCAAGGCGATTGCTTCTATTTTGAAGACTTACGAGCAAACGTTTAGGACCAGCAAGATATCAATGTTGCCACCAAGATAAGTGTATATAGTACTGCTGTGCTAACCACCCTACTGTGCGCATGCGAAATATGGACATTCTATATCAGTCATGTCAGGAGACTTAATCATTTTCAAGTAAGCTGTCTACGCAGACTGCTCAGAATAGGTTGGCAGATTAGAGTACTCAACTCTGTAGTCCTCAGCTGGGAGAGACATTCTCTGGCATTCATACGCAGCTGCAGATAGCCAAAATCAGATGGACTGGTCATGTTTTTGCATGTCATATGAGCGTCTACCTCAACAGTTGTACTGAGAGATCGTTACAGTACAGCGCTTGCCTGGGGAGGGGTGCACTGTCCTCACACATGGTTGTGAGAAGAGAACCATTACAAAGGCGCAGGAAAAGCGAGCTCCACGAAAAGACAGAATGCGAGTCGGCCCAATTACTAACGCTATTCACGTGTGCCCCACGCGCGGTAGGGTTTGTCACGCTCATATCTGAATATACAGTCACATGCGATCACATCTAAATAAATATTTCAGACACTGTCACCTTCGAACCTTGCGAGGGGCACCACACTAACTAACTATCTGAACATTATAGTATATTTCTCTGATGACATCGGTGGGTTGGTATCCTAGTTTGAATTTACGAAAATAACTTTATACGTCAATAATATAAGAGATTTTCCATCCATATATATTTGGGAAATCCAATATATCCTGTACGACCTCTATACTTAGACTAATTTTTCCTAGAAAAACCTGTATTCGGAAAAACCTGTATTCTATATTTGTATACCTGTATCATATATGGGTGCACTGCTTTCGAGCTTTATTTGAATGTTGCGAATGCTACTCCATACTCAGCGCACTGTTGGTTATCTGAAAGGAGGTGTTGGAAAAAAACGCATGAGTTAGATATAACGTAGTGTTGGTGCAACTTTCTCACAATACAACAGTTATCCTGTTCTTGTTCTTCCGGTAAAATATTCGAGCAGGATGTAACATCTGAAAACGAAATATTTACAACTGTACTTAGAAAATTACTCTGATCCATTTTTAGAAACCGAAAATTCCCGTTCTACTTTGCTTCAGATTAACTTCCCTGTTGCTGCCAGTAATTTAACTTACTAACTGTCACTGATTTCTCGATAAGTAAGCGCCTGTACAGGGAAGTCCTTGAAGGTTAGTAATAATGTTACTCTTTGTTACATGCCCAAGTAATATACTAAATTATTATATACTTTAAGAAACACGACAAATTTTAACAAATCCATACTGTTAAATGCAAGGACATTCTTCTAACATCATGTAAGGTATTTCTCTATAAATCATAGAACATTTCGGGCAAAACAAAAGTAGCTCTACAGAAAAATTAAAGGCTTTTAGATCAACTATAAAAAGTGGAATTAGATACCTAAATGTGTTGTTTGATGGTAATTTGAAATAACCCATGGCTGGAGAACTGGAAAGAGTACAATCGCACTGAGAGAGGAGTTATGGTAATCAGAACCAATGCGCACATATCCGACACTTACGCTTAGGTTCTCTACTCTCACATGTGCCCTTCAAAAAAATTAATGACAATCAAGAATACACTGCTAGTCAAATTACTAATCATTGCAGATAACATCCTCAGTTGCTGACTAGATCAGACAGACATAAAGTGGTCAAAAACATTAAAGAAAGTGTATAATAAATATAACAGATCAATCAACCCAAGACACGCGCCACGCAATGTTTTTAATCACCCCATAATGAAGACTAATCTCCTTATGATGACCTTCGGTGGAGGGTGACATTGAAAGCTACGACATGTTGAATAATCTCTGTATAAAGTTTAATCCCATCATAGCATAATAATATCACGCAGAATAAAACCGTACAGAGATACAAGCGTCGACTGGCAGCAACCAATCCGCTGGTTCCGTCTGCTTATGAATATACATTTTCTATGGAACACTGTCAGAGTCATAGTGTGACTGGTTTGGGAATGCATCTAGAATGAATGCATGAGACTAGATCCAGGTTGTGCCATTGTGAAGATAAGGTACATAATTGAACATCGTTCGGTAAAAACCAAGATAATGATGCTGTCCTGTGTAACCTGGATAATGATGCTGTCCTGTGTTCCCTGGATAATGATGCTATCCTGTGTAACCTGGATAATGATGCTGTCCTGTGTAACCTGGATAATGATGCTGTCCTGTGTAACCTGGATAATGATGGTGTCCTGTGCTCCCTGGATAATTATGTCCTGTGTTCCCTTGATAATGATGTCCTGTGTTCCGTGGATAATGATGTCATGTGTAATCTGGATAATAATGCTGTCCTGTGCTCCCTGAATAATGACGCTGTCCTGTGTATCCATTGATATGTGCTACGTGACGAGAAAGGAGTATGGAGATTAGCATTACAGTCAGTAGGGCCCCGGTTCATTTTCTCAAAGTCTTCGGATGTGAGGACAGCCACTGTGACCCGTCAACAATATAAGTCGTAAAAAGCATATAACGCAAGTACGACTGCTATTTACAACAACAAAAACACCTGTTACGCTTTGATTTAGACCTGCCTGTGTTTCTGAAGAATGATTTCCTCCGCATGTATGATATACTGATGTTCATCGGCAAAGAGAATTGTTCTCAAATGTGGTAGTTTCATGAGTTGCTACAGATGATATCCTGCCATATCAATTGTGAACAATATGTGTTATTGTATACACTTACCTTTCATTAAAACTCCAAAGTACCAAATTAAGTCTAAATGGCAAATTCCTGCAGCCAAACGACAACCCAACCTATCTGGGAGTCGCATTTGATCGGCGCATGACATGGAAAAGTCAGATTGAGAGAAACCGAATGAAAGCCAGAGAAAGAATGGCAATCATGAGGAAACTTGCTGGCACAAGCTGGGGAGCAGACGAAGGCATACTAAAGAAACTGTATACTGGAAGAGTGAGACCAGTTCTCGAGTATGGCATTGCGGCATGGACAACAGCAGCAAAGGCGAACTTCGATAAAGTTAACAAACTTCAAAACCAAGCCATGAGAATTATAACAGGTGGCATGAAGTCAACGCCAATTGTAGAACTTGAAAAGATTACAAAACTGCAATCCATGACCGATAGAAGAGACTGCAGAGCCCAGCTGCAGTCAGAGAAACTCTGAAGACTGACTGACCATCCAATGCACCAGAGACTAAACAATTTGGGAAATGGGAAACTAAAGCGGAGAAACTTTGCAGAAATAGCCAAAGCAAAGATGCACGAAGATCCCATAAACGCACTAACAACACCAAAACCCATCAATACTGTACGAAAACCTACCTGAAGGCAGGATATATTTCCAGAAGTGGTAGAAAATATACCAGGTATTGCAAACAAAAACTGCCAGACTGAAAAAGAAAGGAGAGATACTACCCTAAGCTTCATAACGAAAAGCTACCCAAGCATGGACTGGACCCATGCATACACCGACGGTTCTGTAACAAACACTACACAGAACGGAGGGGCAGGAGCATTCCTGAACCTACCAAATGGCAGACAAATAACACTGTCACTCGCTACTGGTAAGTACACAAGCAATTTCAGAGCGGAGGCAGAGGCACTGAGGGCGGCAGTGGAAGAGATGGTGACACACAGTGAAAATGAGAGCCATATAGTCCTGCTGACAGATGCTCTCGCCGTAGTCACAGCGCTAAAAAGCCAGAAAAACACTGAGCTTAATGACTTAAGAGCAGCACTCTGCAAACTGTGCCAGCAGTCCGCACCAAAAAGGGTAGTGGTACAGTGGGTTCCGTCACACTGCAACATCCAAGGCAACGAGGAGGCAGATAGACTGGCAAAAGAAGGTGCAAGACTAACACAAACAGATACCAGTATGACGTACGAAGAGTCAAAACGGCTTATCAAAGCCAGATACATGAACAAATGGGAAACCGAACATACTGGTTACACCAAAAACGATGCCTATTACCAGTTGAACCGAAGAGAGCAGGTCGTTGTCTTAAGACTTCGCACTGGCCACAACAGACTGAGGTACCACCTATTCAACAAATTGAAGATAGGGTGTACCGACGAATGCCCGTGCGGTACTGGTAAAATGACCGCTGAACATCTGCTGCAGAACTGCCCGACATACGAGGATCAGAGAGAGCAGATGTGGCCATTACCAGTGGAACTGCAAGACAAGCTCTATGGCAGTGGCGAGAGCCTCAGGATGACCGCCGCTTTTTTCGAAAAAATAATGGTTACTGTCTGACTGCGTACGAAGAAGAAGAAGAAGAAGTATACACTTACTTACTTTACACTTTACTTACGTAGTCGCTCCTCCTCTACCATAAGATGTAGAGGATTGTCAGAGGGAAAGCCATACTGTTATATCGGCTGTTTTTCTTCCTGCCTCTTTTCAATGCAGTTTCCCGGTCACTTAGGAACTGTCGTATGTTGTCTTCCCAACGTACTTTGGGACATCCTGTGGGTCTGTGTCCTTGGCTTTTTATCCCCCATGACCACCTTGGTATCTGATCTTCCATTCTACAAACATGGCGAAGTCACTGCAGTTGGGACCGCTCCACTCTTATCTGCAGGTGGTGGGCGTCGACATTGTTACGTAACGTCTGATTACGGATAAGGTTCCGTTCTGTCACTTGGGCCACCTTTCTTATGTACTTCCTTTCTGAAGTTTGTAGTTATCTTTCTTGGGCTGTGGTGATTACCCATGACCCACATCCATATTGACAGGATAATTTTATACACACCTGTTGCAGACCGGTAAACTTACTGGTTTGCTTGTCCTTATGTCGTTATATACACATATTGTAGATGCGTGGATCTGTTCTACTACTGTAATGATAGCTACGAGATTATAATACACAATCTTCAATGGCATAGTCCAAATTACTAACATAAAATTTATTTTGTTTCTAATTTGCTCACCCGATAGAACTCAAGCTACAATTAGTTACAAGACAGAGGCAATTCCTGTCACAAAGATTATTATCACCCTGTTATATCATTGCAATTACGTTTTTTTAGGTATTGTTCAAGAATTCTCTATAATTGATTTTCTTTCATACACAGGTAACTTGAGCAGCTTTACAAAACATGGCTTGTCGATACACGTGCGTTCAGAACAGAACAGACGAGGATATAGCTCTCTCACATAAATTTTGTTATGAGGCGAGCTTATCAAATAACCATGGATGCTTAGATGCAACAGACGTGAGGAGCAAACGGACTAAGGAGATTGACACAACTCTTGCCCTGTTGTACAGAGAACAAGAGCTGCTGATGAAGCTCCGGCAGTGTTTGATCTGTCACAGTAAGCCCAGGGAGGCTACCTTCCTGCCTTGTGGTCACTTCGATACCTGCCGAGATTGTGCAGCTAATGCGGTCTGGTGCCCGCAATGTGATGTTCGCATCCTCGCAACTGTTGATACCTACTTGTCCTAATGTGATTATTCGCATCCTCCCAACAGTTGATACCTGACTTAATGTGACAGAATATCGAGATCATGGGTAGAGAGAAGTGACAGAGAACATTTATATAACTGGGTGAAAGATAAGAGATCGGACGTTGATATTAAGAATAGAGAGAAGGGAGACAGACAATCAAGGACATGGGTAGAGAGACGGGAGACATACATTTTGAGAACATGAGTAGAGAGAAAGGTGATTGAGAACGAACAGTGGAGAGATATCATATTGAGAACTTGAGGAGATAGTAGAGAGAAAGGAGATTGAGAACATCAGTTGAGAGATATCATATTTAGAACTTGAGGAGATAGTAAAGAGACAGGAGATTGAGAACATCATAAGAGAAAAACAAATTAAGAAGACAGAAATAACATAGGGAGAAATATAAAACTTGCGAAGATATAAGATAGATCATAACAATATATATAGAACATTCAGAACATGAAAATACGACTCAATTGCAGAAAACATAATTATAGAAAGAGAATTCATAACATTAAAAAAAACTATAATTCAAGTCCAAGTACAAATTACTACACTAACAAATTTGTGCATTTCAAGTTCCAATACAAATTAGAGCATTGACAAAATTGTACAAGCCAAATATAAGTACAAATAACAACACTGACAAGGTTGTACCAGCCAAGCCCAAGAACAGATTACAACACTGACAAAACTGTCCAGCCAAGCCCAAGTACAGATCACAGCACTGGCAAGATTGTATCAGCGAAGCCCAAGAACAGATTACAACACTGACAAGATTGTACCAGCCAAGCCCCCAAGTACAGATTACAACACTGACAAGATTGTACCAGCCAAGCCCCCAAGTTCAGATTACAACACTGACAAGATTGTACCAGTCAAGCCCCCAAGTACAGATTACAACACTGACAAGATTGTACCAGCCAAGCCCCCAAGTACAGATTACAACATTGATACAATGGCTAAGCCAAGCTCTTTTACAAGATTACTACACTGACAAGATTGTACCAGCCAAGCCCCCAAGCTCTTGTACAAGATTACTACACTGACAGAAGAGACGATAATAAGCTAGTACTGATGTAATGTTATTTGTATTTCTTACACATCCATTTTTTACATGCATCTATTATTTCATTCTTTCAGTATGTGATTTTTGAGGAAAATAAAATTAATATAAAACGCCTCAGAGAAATATAATTGAATGGTAGGTTCACACGAACACTGGGCAATCTATACTGGTAGCAAGATTTGGACAAGAACACGAAACTAGCATATGATCAGCGGATACACATAGAAAGTTGGCTAGACTAAGGCGGACAAGGTTTGAAGTCTTCCTTGCAAGATGCCTTGACAGTGGACAAAATAGGAGAGGCGGTACAAGAAAGAAAATGGCGATGTGATGGAATAAGCATTTATTTGTGGGTTTTTTTTGTTGTGTTGTTGCTATCCCATAGCTGCTGAGTAAGTCTGCTCTTGACAGCTCGACGCCATTCTTATTTAGAAACAGGTCTTCTTCAGTTGTTTCACTGCTCCATACATTGTGTTGGCGGCAGTGCATGTAAGAATCTTTTCCTCATTGTCCGCAAGCGCCTTCCACTCAATGAGTAGGTGTCGAACTGTTGCATCAAGAGGAGAGTCAGCACAAGTGCAGGTGCTGGGGATTAGTGATGTGCAAGTGGCTATTGACTATGGTATGTGCTGTTCCTATTGACTCTGGTATGTGCTGTTCCTATTGACTCTGGTATGTCCTGTTCGGAACTGAACGATGAGACTTTTATCTCGTCTATGTACTTTATTTATGTCATCGTTAATTTTTGTAAGTGACATTTCGCTAAATACAATGCGACCTGTTGTTTCAGTCGCCCACCTGTTTATCCATCCGGATTTCCCGAACATTATTCTTAATAATTCGTGTTACTGTGTGGCTATCCAATTGTTGTTTCGAGGCTCCTGTTTTTGCCAATCTGTCGGCCATCTCGTTCCTTAGTAGCCCACTATGTTCACGGATCCATTGCAAGGTGACATTTTTCTCGTGAGCAGTGAGGATTTTTTTGTGCGCCATCCCCACCAAGAATATCTCCTTTTCTGTGTATGGGGTGTTCTTCATCACCACCAGAGCCGACGTGGAGTCACTAAAAATCACAGAGTTCATCGGCAACAATTCCCCCCAGTCAAACTGTTGGTGCTAAATCTCAACTGCTGTTTTTCTTTATAGCTTCGGCCTCCGCTTTTGTAACGGTTTTCTCCACGAGTCACAAAACTGGTAAATAGACCTATCCGGGTATTTCACATGGATACCATACCATGCAATAGAGGTAGATTTTAATGTTGATCCATCCGTATGGACTTTGTTTAAGAATGGAAGAAATTTAAAAAATGCACCAGACTACCATAACTATAACAGGTGACACATAGACACATAGGTGGAGAATTTCAGTTCAGTTCAGTTCGTCCCGTAACCCATCAGGTCGTTGGGGCACACGTGAAGACATGAAAATCCCACGCCAACCCTCTCTGACCCGGGCTGCGACCGATCCGGTATAATATATTTCGATTTTGTCCACATGTGTGACTCTTAGGCTTGAAATCACCTGGCGGCGCCTATCTCCTCTCAAAGCTGCGGTGGGAGAATTTACCAAATGGATTAAAAATTGGTTAACGGGAAGAAGGAAGAGAGTGAGCATGAATAAGGGGTACTCTGAGTGGTGTCAAGTCAAAAGTGGAATGCCACAATACCCGGTTTTGGGACCAATTTTGTTCTTGATTTATATAAACGATTTGGATATTGATATCGAATCCATGATTGCAAAATTCGCTGATGACACACAGTAGCAAAATTGAGGTCGGATTTAGATAAAATTCAAGAATGGTCTGCGAGCTGGCAAATGGAGTGTAATATAGATAAGTGTACAGTCATCTACGTGGGTAGATCCAATATGGAACATAATTATGGAACGGGCGAGAACATTTTTAGATAGAGAGAGAACAGGAAAGGTACCTAGGGGTCACAATAGATTATACAGATACGGTAAGTGAGCAAGTCCTGGTAGCAGTGAAAAAGGCAAATGCAACTTTAGGTATGATAAAAAGAAATATGAAACATAGGAGCAAGGAAGTGATAGTAAAACTGTGTAAAGCATTAGTTAGACCTAGATTTGAGTACTGTGTACAGACATGGAGTCCTTATCGTAAAGAAGATATAAACATGCTGGAAAGAATACAAAAAAGAGCGACAAAGCTGATAGTGGGATTCTAGAATTACAGTTATGAGGAAAGACTCAGAAAACCCGGCCAACAGTGTCTAGAAAAGAGAAGAATTCGTAATGATTTAATACAAGTTTACAGGATAATCAACAGAAAAAATAAATTAGACTATAAAAAGTTGTTTTTTTTTAATACAACCCCCTTCAAGAACAAGAGGGCATAGCTACAAATTAACTTAGGAAAGGTCCAGATTGGATATTAGGAAATATTTTTTTTAGTCATAGACTGGTGAAGGCTTGAAATGCATTGCCACGGGAAATAGTGGAGGCAGGGTTAATTAATGCATTTAATAATAGATCGGATGCCCATAGCTTTTAGAGCAAGGTAATGTTAATAAAACTGTTGTATACAAACTCTGCAGAGTCTACTAAACCAGTATAAAGACGGGGAGTTAAGTTAAATTATGTTAATTTATGTGAGTGTGAAACAACATTAGGCTAATACCGAGTCATCTTGGGTGTCATTTGCTCCATTTGTGTGTGAAGCAACACTAAGCTAATACCGAGTCATCTTGGGTGTCATTTGCTCCATTTGTGTGTGAAGCAACACTAAGCTAATACCGAGTCATCTTGGGTGTCATTTGCTCCATTTGTGTGTGAAGCAACACTAAGCTAATACCGAGTCATCTTGGGTGTCATTTGCTCCATTTGTGTGTGAAGCAACACTAAGCTAATACCGAGTCATCTTGGGTGTCATTTGCTCCATTTGTGTGTGAAGCAACACTAAGCTAATACCGAGTCATCTTGGGTGTCATTTGCTCCATTTGTGTGTGAAGCAACACTAAGCTAATACCGAGTCATCTTGGGTGTCATTTGCTCCATTTGTGTGTGAAGCAACACTAAGCTAATACCGAGTCATCTTGGGTGTCATTTGCTCCATTTGTGTGTGAAGCAACACTAAGCTAATACCGAGTCATCTTGGGTGTCATTTGCTCCATTTGTGTGTGAAGCAACACTAAGCTAATACCGAGTCATCTTGGGTGTCATTTGCTCCATTTGTGTGTGAAGCAACACTAAGCTAATACCGAGTCATCTTGGGTGTCATTTGCTCCATTTGTGTGTGAAGCAACACTAAGCTAATACCGAGTCATCTTGGGTGTCATTTGCTCCATTTGTGTGTGAAGCAACACTAAGCTAATACCGAGTCATCTTAGGTGTTATTTGCTCAATTTGTGTGCGAAGCAACACTAAGCTAATACCGAGTCATCTTGGGTGTCATTTGCTCAATTTGTGTGTGAAGCAACACTAAGCTAATACCGAGTCATCTTGGGTGTTATTTGCTCCATTTGTGTGTGAAGCAACACTAAGCTAATACCGAGTCATCTTAGGTGTTATTTGCTCAATTTGTGTGTGAAGCAACACTAAGCTAATACCGAGTCATCTTGGGTGTCATTTGCTCAATTTGTGTGTGAAGCAACACTAAGCTAATACCGAGTCATCTTGGGTGTCATTTGCTCCATTTGTGTGTGAAGCAACACTAAGCTAATACCGAGTCATCTTGGGTGTCATTTGCTCCATTTGTGTGTGAAGCAACACTAAGCTAATACCGAGTCATCTTGGGTGTCATTTGCTCCATGTTTGTGTGAAGCAACACTTAGCTAATACCGAATCAGCTTCTGGTGGGAAGTTTGCTGTTACCTAATGATCTTTGACGAACAATACATCAATGTTGATATCAAAATCAACTTTTAAATTATTGACTGAAGGGGAACAACAATCAACCAGCCTCGGAAATACAGATTGGGATAACTACGTTCATGTCCATACCACCGTCAATTATCAGAATATTTAAGTGACATATTTAACATTGCCCTCTGCGCAGCCTATGTCTCTACCGAGATGAGCTGTGGGCCATGGGAGCTTCACAAAGCTATACTTTCAGCTCTCCAGCTAGTGGCTTTGTTATCTGTAGACAGGAAGAATTCAAGTGACCGTTGACCTAAACATAGGACGTTGGTGCCTATCTTTAATGTGCAGGTGGTGTCTCATTCTGTTGTGGTCAGTTCGCAGACGAAGTATGGTAATCTGGTCTTTTCTTGACAGCAGGTAGTTTGTAATCGTCATTTGCTAGTTGTTTGTTGTGATCTTCCTGTAACTTCACGTTGTATTGCCCTTTTATTGTGGCATTTGCTTTTTCGTAGTTTACCAGGTATTCTTCCTGTATTAGATTCAGTCCCTCTTTGGCTAGGCTGCTGATATCATTGTCTCCCTTGATGCTACAGAGTCATGGTATCCACTGAATCACGAACAGCAGAGTTAAACAAACCCTTAAAGGCTTGAGGTATCTACATTCGCTACCAATTCGTGTCCAACCTGTACCGCTGTACATCTGGCAACCAGATTTAAGAGTCAAACCCCACCTTCGCCTGTTTTAATGAGCTTTCAAATATTCACAGAGAGAAAGAAACAGCCTCCATGTTCATTCCAATACTGCAGGTTGTTGTCACGTATTCATGTTGTCTAATCTCCCATTGTCTCTACTTGTGTATAAGCTGTAGCCAGAATGTTGTCTAATCTCCCATTATCTCTACTTATATATAAGCTGTAGCCAGAATTTTGTCTAAGCTTCTATTGTCTCTACTTGCATATAAGCTGTATCCAGAATCTTGTCTAATCTCCCATTGTCTCTACTTGTTTTTAAACAGCTGCCAGAATCTTGTCTAATCTCCCAGTGTCTCTACTTGTATATAAGCTGTAGTCAGAATCTTGTCTAGTCTTCCATTGTCTCTACTAGTATATAAGCTGTAGCCAGAATCTTGTCTAATCTCCCATTGTCTCTACTTGTTTTTAAACTGCTGCCAGAATCTTGTCTAATCTCCCAGTGTCTCTACTTGTTTTTAAACTGCTGCCAGAATCTTGTCTAATCTCCCAGTGTCTCTACTTGTAAATAAGCTGTAGCCAGAATTTTGTCTAGTCTTCTATTGTCTTCACTAATCTACGCGGTGCTGTTAGATTCTTGTCTGGTCTTCCATTGTCTTCACTAATCTACGCGGTGCTGTTAGATTCTTGTCTGGTCTTCTATTGTCTTCACTAATCTACGCGGTGCTGTTAGATTATTGTCTGGTCTTCTATTGTCTTCACTAATCTACGCGGTGCTGTTAGATTCTTGTCTGGTCTTCTATTGTCTTCACTAATCTACGCGGTGCTGTTAGATTCTTGTCTGGTCTTCTATTGTCTTCACTAATCTACGCGGTGCTGTTAGATTCTTGTCTGGTCTTCCAGTTTTATTTACACAATCTAGTAGCTTTTGTTGACGAAATTCTCTGCTAAATTATAGCGAAGCGTGTGTACACTGACATCATCATCTATATCCTAGTACCAGCAACAATTTAAGCGAGACTTTGCAGGTTTCCGTATCTACGTACATATTTATGGAAATTATAAAATATTTATATCCGTTTCCACAAACTTGCTGCTATTACAGTTTTGTTGGTTTAAGAAATACAATTTTGGAACAGTTATATAAATAAGCCAAGTTGAAATGTTGTCTGTGTACGTGATAGTCCTTCAAAACACAATGGTTTTGCAGGAGATTAGAAGCGGTACGTTTTCTATGCTCTTTAAAAAGATTCGTCAAGTCAGAAGTGTACTGCTTATTATCGGAACACAAAAATACTGCAGATATGACCAAATCTATGATGCTTAACGCTGACACTCCGAGGGTCATGGAGTTCGTTAATATTTGCGTTCTGGTAATAGAGGATGAGTCAGTGTTTGAAGATAATAGAGCTTCAGGTGTAAACCCTGAGTAAAAATCAGCATCTTTTGCTATGTCCAGTCGGATCGACTATGTCTTGCCGCTGGACTAAGTAGCTCAGATCGAGAGAATGGGGTTAAGACATCGCAAATTTCCTTACTTAAATCTACCTAAGGGAAGGGGGATGAAGACTAACGTTTGGTCAGGGAAAACATACTGATCAGACAGGTTAGTCAGGGTAAGGCAAAACATACTGGCCAAGATCCTCACCTCGGCTTCCTAGTAGCCCTTCCTGGAAACGAGCAGTTTTCATGGCAGCCCGGCTAACGAGGTGAGGGACCGACGGGATCCAAGTAGTAGTGAGCGACACGCAAATGAAGCCAAGCATAGCACAGCGGTGTGCAGGACCCCGGTCCACCTTCATCAGCACGCTCGGGATGTAAGGAAAACTACGACAACCCACCACTTGACCTCTTTTTCAGGGCACACAAAACAGTAACCTACTCATTGTGGTCATTCACAAACAACAACAACAATCTAAGGAGAGCGTGTGACCAAAGACTTGTGAGCTTGTTGTAGAAACCCAACTTATAGGGTTCAAACCACGCTACGCTCGGTTACCTATGACTAGGCGTGTCGTGGGAGTTCCATAGCATGTCCACCTCTCCTAGTCGATCCGATTATAAATGGGTACATGAGCCGGCGCGATAGCTATGGAGTTCGTGTTCTACAGTTTACACTTCCAGCAATGAAAGGGTCTGAGAACATTCAGAGGCCTCCGTGTGGAAGGATCTGAGAAACATTCAGAGGCCTCCGCGTGGAAGGGCCTGAAAACATTCAGAGGCCTCCGTGTGGAAGGGTCTGAGAACATTCAGAGGCCTCCGTGTGGAAGGGTCTGAGAAACATTCAGAGGCCTCCGTGTGGAAGGGCCTGAGAACATTCAGAGGCCTCCGTGTGGAAGGGTGCCGCTTTGAAAATCCAATCTCGATTATATTGAAATCTATGTAAGCGCATGTCACAGTGGCATATCTACCAGAACAGCACACAATCTTTGTCCTACAGGAAATAAATATGAGGGTGACTCAGTGGTCTCGGGATAAGGTGTCCGCCTCGGGTGTCGGAGATCACGTGTTTGAATCACGATAGTGACCGTGACATTTTTTTTTCACGTGGATCTTCTGGTAAAAATTTGCCTGATCTCCGGGTAGTGAGGTCGGACCCCTGATCTCTGGGTAGTGAGGTCGGACCCCTGATCTCTGGGTAGTGAGGTCGGACCCTGATCTCTGGGTAGTGAGGTCGGAACCCCGATCTCTGGGTAGTGAGGTTGGACCCCTCATCTCTGGGTAGTGAGATTGGACAGTGTCGAGTACGTTAAAAATTCATTGGCAATTAAAAATCGAAAAGGCTTAGCGGTCGCTGTCCTGACAAAATTAAAATTAAAAATCTACCTGAGTTATTTGTACCATTCCCCAGGTGGTTTGTTAAGAGCAGCTACAGATGGCACCTAACTGGCTGAAGGTCTACTTAGCTCTAGTGTTTGAGTTTTTTTAAGATGGACTCGCACATCGGTAAAAACCACCCTCCAAGACGGTTGAATACAGACTTTTTTGGGTCTTTCTAAACCAGTATAAAGACGTTAAGTTAAGCTAAGATATCTTCGTCTTTCCATCCGACATATCCGGTTTCAGCACGACATTTTTGGGACCGGGTTTGCCTTTCCTCTTCGATACTTATTCTCTTAGCCAGGTTCCGTGATTGCATTATGTTTTCAGGGCCGCCACTTGTAGGCGGAATACAGTCGTGGTCAGCTCTGGTTCGCTGACCCTGATGCAAAAAGTAGCCAGCTATGAGTCACTGGCTGCTGCTATTTCATTCTTTGCTGCGTCTTCGGCCACCAACCACAAAGTACAATGCTTAACATGTAAAGTACAATCATTCCCAAAACGCACTGCAATCCTTCACACACAGGGTACAATCATTCACATACAGAGTGCAAACGTTCACAGACAAAGTACAATGCTTAACATGTAAAATACAATCTTGGGATCAAGATGCTGAGCAGCGCATGAGCTGCAGTGGTCAGCGATCCATAGCTGACTGCTAGCATCAGGGCCAGCGAACCAGAGCTGCCAAGACCCTTCTACACCTCCACGCGGTGATCCTGGATAACAGGCTGCAGTAAGGCAGACTGGCTAAGGAGAAGGGATCGAAGAGGGAATGTTAACCCGGTACTCAAGAAAATGCTTGCTGAAGTCGGATGTGTTGGACCGAAAGGTACAAATATTGCAGCCAAGCGGTAAACTACAACACAACGCATTCCGTTCTCTGGACTAGATTCTGCTACTTACCCTCTCAGGGTTTGGTAGTGGGAGATTGAGAACGAACGAAGAAGAAGAAGAAGAAGAAGAAGAAGAAGAAGAAGAAGAAGAAGAAGAAGAAAAATACAATCTTTCCCAACGTACTGCAATCCTTCACACACAAAGTAAAATTATTCACATACAACAGAGTGCAATCTTTTCCACACATAGTACAATTCTTCACACAGGCTACAATCATTCATATACAGAGTGCAATCTTTCCCACACATAGTACAATTCATCACAAATAGAGTATAATCGTTCACACACAGAGCACACTCTTTTATACACATCGTGCAATCCTTCCCATATAAAGTACAGTCTTTCGTACATAGAGTACAAATCTTCTTACCATGCGTACAATCATTCACACACAAAGTACATTTCTTCTTCACATTTGAAGTACAGTCATTCACTCACAGAATGTAATCATTCACACAGAGAACAATCCTTCACTTGTTCAGTCTAAGAACTCACGCATATCATAGTGCAAACACGCACGCACAGACTGCAAATATTTACGCAAAGAGTGCTAACATTCACGCAGAGTGCTAACATTCACGCAGAGTGCTAACATTCACGCAGAGTGCTAGCATTCAGCCAGAGTGCTAACATTCACGCAGAGTGATAACATTCACGCAGAGTGCTAACATTCACGCAAGGAGTGCAAAGCAAATATTTACGTAAAGGGTACAAACATTTACGCAAAGAGTGCAAACATTTACACACAAAAACAAAAGCGCTCATACATAATGCGGGATCAAGATGCTGAGCTGCAGTGGTCAGAGACCCATAGCTGACTGCTAGCGCCAGGGCCAGCGAACCAGAGCTGCGAAGACCCTTGTACACCTCCACGCGGTGATCCTGGATAACAGGCTGCAGCAGGACAGACGGGCTAAGGAGAAGGGATCGAAGAGGGAATGCTAACCCGGTACTCAAAAAATGGTTGCTGAAGTCGGATGTGTTGGACTGAAAGGTGCAAAAAGGGTAGTGGTGCAGTGGGTTCCATCTCACTGCAACATCCAAGGCAACGAGGAGGCAGACAGACTGGCAAAAGAAGGTGCAAAACTACCACAACCAGATACTAGTATGACATACGAAGAGTCAAAACGGCTTATTAGAGCTAGATACATGACCAAATGGGAAACCGAACATACTGGCTACACCAAAAACGATGCCTATTACCAGTTGAACAGAAGAGAGCAGGTCGTGGTCTTCATACTTCGCACTGGCCACAATAAACTCAGGTACCACCTATTCAACAAATTGAAGATAGGTGGCACCGACGAATGCCCGTGTGGTACAGGGAAAATGACCGCTGAGCATTTGCTGCAAAACTGCCCGACATACGAGGACCAGAGAGAGCAGATGTGGCCATCACCAGTGGCAACACTAGACAAGCTCTATGGCAGTGTCGACATCCTCAGGATGACCGGTGCTTTTTTCGAAAAAATAAATGTTACTGTCTGACTGCGTACGATGAAGAAGAAGAAGGACTGAAAGGTGCAAATATCGCAGTCAAGCTGTAAACTACGAAAGAGCGCATTCCGTACTCTGGACTACATTCTGCTACTTAAGTCCTTTCAGGTTTGGTAGTGGGAGATTGAGAACGAAGGAAGCCAAGCCAAGAAACCAAGTCAATGCAAAATGCACGTAAACAGATACGAAGTAACTAGCTCTACCCGCACACACACACACACACATACACACACACACCCTCGCGCATACACACACACACACACACACACACCCTGCGCATACATACACACACACGTACACAGCGTGCCAGTTTAAATGCATGTCTTATTTACTTCTGTTTTCTTTGAAGCGAGACATGAGTAGATGACATCATATATGGATTAATGAAGATGCCAAATGGCAGTCTAACTTAATGCGGTGAGCAGATGACATATTGTGACATCACAGTGTTCACCTTTGTGCGAGAGTAGCTTCTCTATCTTATTAGGATGGAGAGAAAAACGACTGTGAACGCCAGAAAAAATAGAATGTAAAATCTGAACAACACCCTGTCCATCACTATGGAAACCGTCTGCCACGTGATCTGGCAGCCATGCACCTGCTCTTCGAGTGTAGACATCCCAGTCGCCAGACCCAGTGCCAGCTCGTTCTGTTTTTTTGGTAGACGACGATTCATTGTCTCACCTTCTGTATTTGTCAGGTGTCTTACAGCTGGGCGTGTGTCTGAGGATAGATAGACAGACAAGATGTGTCTAAATTACATTTGCTACATCTTTCACGTTTTGAGGGGTGGGGTCCTACAAATGACATAGTTGTTGTTTTGTTTTGTTTTTCCATTCACCTTATTTCTCTATTCCCCAAGGCGGTGCTGTCTTTTTTTAATTTTGCGCCTGTTGGTTCATTGCATCCGACCAGCATTCTTTTTATGTAAAGGTCTGTTTTCTCCTACTTTTTCTTAAGGGTTTGTTTCCCCGGGATAACGGCCAGTGCTGTGATTGGGGAGCGAACCCAGCACCTTCGGGTTTAGATTCGTGTTACTTACACACTAGCATACGCCGTCCACAACCCATTGTCAGGAATTGCGTGATGAGGATTCTACTAATGACATACAGTTGATGATAATCTCGACATTGTCACGGATTGGGGGATTAGGACCCTCTAAAGACAATACAGCTAACGCTATTGCTGTGATTGGTACCAACTGTGTGATTTAGATGCCACTAATGACATACAGTTGAAGAAAATGTTGCGATTATTGGGAATTGAACGACAGAGATAATTGTGTTTCGAAAACCTGTGCTCATTCTGTGGCAAATATAACAGACCCACTACTTCCTCGATAGTGGCGTCAGTGCGCGTGGGTCTGGCCTCATGATATAGAAACGATCGCCATGAAACTGCACTACAAATAACGAGAGCGGACTTCCCGAAAAGGAGATTAGGATAAGCCAAATGCAGTGCTCCAGCAAATAGTGTGATAATAGGAAGTAGGAGAAGAAGTAGAAGACGAATTATAATAATACGAAGTGGACGATGACGATGTCTCTAAATACAGCAGAGACGTGTCGGTCAAACTACTTAATTTACCATTCTAAGGAGCTGATAGCTGCACAATATCAAAGTTTTTTGACAAAAGGGACAATACTCTTTACACAAGTATCAATTTAACAAAAGTGATAATACTGTTTACACGAGTATTAATTTAACAAAGGTGACTATAATATTTACACAAGTATCAATTGAACAAAAAGTAACAAAAGCATGTACACAAATATCAGTCTAATTAAAGTATCAATACCATTTACCCAAAAAGCAATTTAACTAAAGTGCGAGGGACGATGAGACTAACGTCTGGTCAGGCAAAACACTCTGATCAGAGAATGTTAGCCAGGGTCCGGAGAAATATACTGGCCAAGACCCTTACCTGACCTCCTCGTTGGTCGTCCTGGAAACAGGCTGTTGTCCAGGACAACAGTCTGGCTAACAAAGTGAGGTTCGAAATTATCTCCGTAGTAGTGAACGACACGCAGATGAAGCCAGGTATAGCACAACCGTCTGGAGGACCCCGATCCACCTTTATCAGCATGCTCAAGATGTGAGGAAAGCTACTGCAACCCGTTAGTTAACTAAAGTGCGAATCTCTTACAACGGGAGCACCAATACTTTCACAAAAGAACCCAAACGTGTAATAAAGGCATCAATAATTTCACAAACGTATCAAATGTTTCAGTTTCTGTTGGATTAGAGTTCTGCTATGTACTGATTGTGCATGGATGGCTTTGCAATTCAACACACTGCAAGTTGACATTTCTAACTATCTTACGGTGGTCAAGTGGAGTTTCTACTAACTTTACCTATGTCAGATTGTCCTACAACTTATCTTTTGATTATTTGTCGCAGATATGCGTTACAGTTCAGTCACAGTCCCCTATATATTTGATTATTTGTTTTTACTGACACAAGGGTTCGGACTATGGTGTGTATTATTGTAATATAATATTATCATACGCCATATCTAGTGCCGTTATCTATAAATGCCCTCCACATCTGCGTGTATTTTGAGGATTTCAGATGGTCTTTTTCTTCCCAGCTATCGTGTCGGTTTGTTGGTTGGTTATTAATCCAGCCCACCAGACTTGTTCAATGTTGCTCGTCCTATTTTGCTTTAATCGTTCCCGCTGTTCTAATTTCAAAATATCTTTCCAATCAATTGTGCGCGTTTTGTTTTGTTTTGTTTTGTTTTGTTTTTTTTCGTTATTGTAGTTTGCATTTATCTGTTGCGGTACACTTTGATAATATTTGTTTATCCAAATAAATCGCTACAAAAACGATGAACATAAACACAAGACTGGTTTTATTTTTCTGTTGTGACTTGTTATGAGTTTTCGTATATATTGTTCGCTATCCGTGACTAAGGCCTTATGGGTGTAACGTATGTATGACTTTGTTTCTCTTCCGTCCGAGCCATATTTGAGCCATCCAGTTGATGCTATTGTCAAGTGCGAACATTGCGCAAACGGTCACAATCACGTGTAAGAAGGGAATCCATTAATGCAACCAGTTTCCACATGTGACCTCAAACTTACGTTTGTCTTGGAAAGGGTTGGGACCTTCAGACGGCTGTACAAAGGTCTTGTAGCGTTCTAACCAGGGTCATCATGTGATCTCAAACTTACGTTTGTCTTGGAAAGTGTTGGGACCTTCAGACGGCTGTACAAAGGTCTTGTAGCGTTCTAACCAGGGTCATCATGTGACCTCAAACTTACCTTTGTCTTGGAAAGTGTTGGGACCTTCAGACGGCTGTACAAAGGTCTTGCAGCGTTCTCGGTAGCAGCTGAAATGCATACCTATGAAGGTCAGCCGGCGCACATATCTTGGAATTGGCTGGTCGTTTGTGCGTGAGTAGACTTCCAGCACGAATATGGAGAAGACAACAGACAGCCCTCCCATGATAAGGGCAACAGCGATGTACAGTTCTGTATGAACACAAGCGATAAAATAATTGTCATGGTAATTAGAACTACATTTATTTTCGTTATTACTATCGCTATCATCATCATCTTGTGTATTTTGTTTCGTGGTGTTCCTAAACGACTGAGTTTCACATCAAATCTTTTTATGATTTATCATATATTAATTTGGAAATAGAAGAGAAGTATCGGTAAAATTAGGAAGGCAATGATAAATTAGAACAGCAATTATTACAATTTAAACAGCTAAAACATTTGGAACAAATTGGACGTCCTATTTACTGAAACTTGTCTTTGAACAAATGGTTTGAACAAACAGATAAGTGCAACATAATGTTTGAACAGATAAGTACAACAAAATGTTTGAACAGATAGCCACAACAAAACGTTTGAACCGATAAGTACAAGAACAGGTTTGAATAAACAGACAAGTATACCAAAAGGTAATTTCCAATGGATAAATTCACCGAAGCACACAATTTGGCGAATGACTTCTCAGAGCTAATATTGCGTTCAGTTATTGTTATAAATGATAACAATTTAGGCTGTGTACTTTTATAATTATCGCATATTTATTGGTTAGTCAGCTGTTCTATTTAGTTCCTCACTGACAAATGCCTTGAGGTCGATATGTCGGCACTGCTTGTAGATATATTTGTGTAAACATGTCCTACACGCATTATATGTATGTAGCTAATAAATTGTTTATTATTGACGGACTTTAGCTTATTGATACAATGTTTCTGGTTAGTTATTATTATTTTACAGTTATATTAAATAGAATCATCAATGTTATAAGTTATGTTGATATCCGCTAAACACTTTAGTTATCAGAACGGTTATAATCTTTCATAGAGACTGACTCTCACCCAGCATGGAGGTGAACTTGGCTGTTGTAGGCAGGTCTGCGGCTATAAGCGTCAAGATGACAGTGAAGGCCAGAAGCGAGGTCAGACAATAGCCGATCTTCTCTCCGCTGTCGGCGGGGACCAGAAATACGAAGATGGTGAGACAGGAGTTGATCATGACCGGCAACAGCATGTTGAGTCCGTAGTACAGTGGCTTCCTCTTCATGCTGAATATATAGGAGACCTGGATAGTAACAGAACGTTAGTTATCATCATTATCAACGTTGTCCTTTATTGTATCGCTCCAGATGGCGGGGGACAGGACCAACACTAAATTGAGTTTATCATAACTATACTGAAGGGAATCATCATTTCATTTGTTTCAGTTGCAATGTTTTTTACATGAAAGATTGCCAGCTCCACGCACAACCTTTCATTGCCATCTGGCCCGACATACTAGGAAAGAAACAGTGGCCTGTTTTATTTTACCTGAAAAGCAATTGATCGCCGAGACTATTCCGTTCAAGGTCGTTCAGCTGGTGGAGGAGAAACTGAGATATTGAGCGTCTGTCATGCTAACAAATCTCATAATCCAGACTGAGTCTTAACAGTTCGCAGCGACCGTACGAGGTTGAGATATTTGATGCCACCACCAAGAAGGTAATTACAATGCAACACTATCTACGTCTTCATTGTGGGTTACAAGAGACAATACTTTCACACACTATACTCTCGTATCCAATAGCCATCATCATCTACGTCTTTATTGTGGGTTACAAGAGACAATACTTTCACACACTATACTCTCGTATCCAATAGCCACCATCATCATCTACGTCTTTATTGTGGGTTAAAGTAAAGTAAAGTAACCCATAGCATTACTGCCGTAGGGGTGTGAGGTGTTAGCGATCTCACATTTCAAAGGCTCGGCTATATGAGGGCGGTAGCCATCTCCTCTCCCTCGCCGCTTTTACTTCCCAGACTGAACCGGTACCCATTTAAGGCTGGGTCGACCCGGGAGCCATTGCGGTCTGAAAAAAACATTACCGCCTCAACTGGGGAATGAACTATCATCTACGTCTTTATTGCGGGTTACAAGAGACAATACTTTCACACACTATACTCTCATATCCAAAATCCACCATCACCTACATCTTCGTTGGCGTACGCTTTCATACGTGACCTTGAATACATCAAAGAAAGCAGTGGTCACCTTGAGATTGTTAGCATCTCGATGTATCTTGTTCAGGAATAGTAGTAGGTTCCAGCACTCTGCAACGACTGATCCGTAAGCTTTACTGTAACACTGGAGCCAAAGTTCGCAAGTAACTCCCTCTCGGATAGGTTCATACATCTGGCGGTCGTCCGGTGTGTGTCCTGTCTCAGGCATTATTTTGCTGCGAAATGGACCTTATCGTTGATCATTGACGTCGCACATGACGTACTGCCCCACCCCCTTTTCACACATCATCACCCCCCCCCCCCCTTTTCCCTCTCCACTAGGGGATGAAAACAAGCAATGGAGAACCTTGACACTGATGATATCGTATCACGAATAGGCCTTCACATTATATGGCGAAAACCTTTAGAAATGTGTGTTTATCCGTTGACCACTAATTTTGAGTTCTTGGTAAGTTGAGAGGGAGAAGACTGCATACTACATGTGCTGTTTCCTTTAATTCACTCTCTTTAACCAGTTCTTCAGTTATGTTAGAGCTTGCTACATCCGAATCTACGTAATCTACGTCATGGTGGTGATTTCTTCAGAAATCCACAGCGCTAAATCGTCTACAATCACACAGAGCTGTATAAATAGAACAAAAGAAAAGAGAAGGACCCGTGCGTATTAAGGACAATGTGAAAGCAAATAAGTAGAGAAAGTGACAAAAGGATAGTTGGAGACAGTCTACCATTATATTTGTAATATTGACACATTAGGGATAACGAATAACAAAACTGTTCTATTGAAAAGGGTGGAGATGCACAGACAAGTTACATGTAATGTTTACATTTACTAAAGTCAGAACTGACGCACGTGAGCCGCCAAAACTTACGCATTTGACCCACCAGAACTGACGCTCGTGAGTCACCAGGCTTGACGGGTGCTTACCCTGGAATAGGTGTAATTATCTTCGATCAAGATTGTTCGGCTGTGGCCTATGGACTCCAGGTCCCACTCCCCGTCTTCCTGGAAGTAGGTCAGGACAACCCCTTGACCTTGCACTCGGATGTTCAGCTCCTGGCGAGAAGACATTACGAGGAGCACGAAACCTTTGACAGATTACATAACTCACTGTCACTTCGGTAAGACTCAATTTATTTGTTTTCTCAAGAACCCTGCCTACCAACTACTGGCATTTCATTTTTGTAACGTGTGTCCAGTTCTGACATGAGAGATAACCTCATTAATTTCCTTCCAAAGAGCCAGTTATCGTCTATATCAATCTACTTTACAAATAAATACAATTTTCTAGGATATTTGGTACCAGCCCAGCTGACAAATTGTCTTGCACATATCCATCTCAGCGTTGCCAAATTCATTTAGGTATCTTGGAATCCCTTTAAAAAAAAGCTGTGTGTGTGTGTGGGCGGGTGAGTGGGGTGGGTGTGTGTGCTAGTGGGTGTGTGTGTGGGTGTATGTGTGGGTAGGTTGTGTGTGTGTGTGTGTGCGTGCGCGTGCGCGTACATAGGTGTGTGTGAGATAATGTATGTGGGAGAGAAAGAGAGTGTGTGTATATATCAGATAACTAATCAACCATTTTACAATAGATCGGAAATGAAGACGCTATTTATAGAATGTGAGAGTACAGAGGTGTACAGATATTACTCCAACTTGCTCTTTGGCAACTATGTCAATAAAACTAAGTGGTCCAAAGACGGACATATAATCTGATGTTTTTTTAAGAACGATCATAAAAACAGATGATAAATAGAATAAGTGCATTTGAAGAACAATAAGAAAAGACCAGATATCGTATATTATCATCATCATCATCTTCTATCCACTTGTGTTGTGGCGTGGGGACGTGTCGTTTTCTGTCGTGTGTCAGCTTTGTCGCCGATGATGCTGCCATTCCGTCTTTTGACATTACTGATCCCATTTCCGTTGAGGTCCTCTATTGTTACTTTTTTTGTCAGGTGGAAATTCACTTGGTCAATCCCAGTTGTTCTTAGTTTAACTTAACTTCTGAAGACTTTTTACTGGTTTAGAAGACCCTGCAGAGTCTGTAGACAACCAATTTCTCCATTTCTATAACATGCACAGGATTCCTAGTTTGATGCCTGAACACATACCACAGACAATCTCATCATTATATCACTATAACATTCAATGATTCCTAGTTTGACGCCTGAACACACATCACAGACTTCCTCATCATTAGTTGATTTTCAGTTAGTTTTCTTTCCATTTGTGCCGTCGAGATATAATCGCATCATTGTATCACTATAACATTCAATGATTCCTAGTTTGTCGCATGGACAAATATCACAGACAATCTCATCATTTTATCACTATGAAATTCAATGATTCCTAGTTTGTCGCCTGAACACATATCACAGACAATCCCATCATTATATAACTATAACTTTCAATGATTCCTAGTTTGACGCCTGAACACATATCACAGACAATCTCATCATTATAACATTCAATGATTCCTAGTTTGTCGCCTGAACACATATTATACAGACAATCTCATCATTATATCACTATGAAATTCAATGATTCCTAGTTTGTCGCCTGAACACACATCACATACTTCCTCATCATTAGTTAATTTTCAGTTAGTTTTCTTTCCATTTGTGCCGTCGAGATATAATCTCATCATTACATTACTATAACAAGCAAATGTCTCCTAGCTCGACACATGCACACATATCACATACAATCTCATCATTACATTACTAAAACAAGCAAATGTCTCCTAGCTCGACACATGTACACATATCACAGACAATCTCATCCTTACATTACTATAACAAGCAAATGTCTCCTAGCTCGACACGTGTACACATATCACATACAATCTCATCTTTACATTACTATAACAAGCAAATGTCTCCTAGCTCGACACATGCACACATATCACAGACAATCTCAAGCTACCATCCAGCAATGAACCGAAAATACGGCTGTGCCAATTTGTCATGGAATGTCTACCCGACAATGAATTATCGCTACCAGAGCAATGGCCCTTCTCAACACTAGTGGTACCAGTGTTATCGGAGGAGTGACATCCAGGTGATGGTGATCGAGGTCTTCCTATAGATAACAAGGGCGCTAAAGTTGTAAAAACCAACAGGTTTCCCAAAACAAAAATCCAACAACACTACCAACAGTCACGTCTCCATATTCACCCTCTAGATACCTCCATGGTGTAGCCAAAACTCGTGACCTGGATGGAGCAAGTCTGTTTATCAAAAGGAAACAAAGTTATGTCCATCTCACAAGCCACCGTCAACAGTGCAGGTGGGTTCCATATAGCAAGGCCACCCTTCTCGACCCGTAGCGGGATTGTGTCTTCATCAATAGCGCTCAAGTCGTCGATTCTAGGACAGCAACAATAATATAGTTGTAATATTGAATATTGGTTGTAACTGTTTGTGGTCGATGGGTTGTTATGTTGCTACTGTACCACTTAGTAATCGATGAATTGCGATGTTTTTTACCTTAACTGATGGTGATCGACGGATTGCGATGGTGTTGTAACTGATTCTTATCGATCAATTTCAATTGCTGTTGTCATAACTAATGGTGTTCAATGAATTGTAATGGTGTTGTTATAACTAATGAAAATAAAGTAAAGTAACCCATAGCATTACTGCTGTAGAGGTGTGAGGTGTTAGCGATCTCACATTTCAAAGGCTCGGCTATATGAGGGCGGTAGCCATCTCCTCTCCCTCGCCGCTTTTACTTATTACCCGGACTGAACCGGTACACATTTAAGGCTGGGTCGACCCGGAATCCGTTGCGGTCTAAAAAACATTTCCCCCTCAAATGGGGAATGAACCCAGGACCACTCAGCTGAGAAGCCAGCTCGCTAACCACAGCGATTCGCGATTCCTATTGTTAATAGTGATCGATACATTGTGCTGTTGTTATAACTAATGAGGGTCTATAGATTATAATGTTGTTGCTTAAACTAATAGTGATCATTGGATTGTACTGTTGCTACTGTAACTAATGTTTATCGATGGATTGTGTTGTTGTTGCTCTAACATTGATTGTTGAGTTGTGTTGTTTTTGGAACTAATGTTGATAGATGGATTGTGTTGTTGCTGTAACTAACATTGATTGATGGATTGTGTTGTTACTGTAACTAACATTGATTGATGGATTGTGTTGTTGCTGTAACTAACATTGATTGATGGATTGTGTTGTTACTGTAACTAACATTGATTGATGGATTGTGTTGTTACTGTAACTAACATTGATTGATGGATTGTGTTGTTGCTGTAACTAACATTGATTGATGGATTGTGTTGTTGTTGCTCTAACATTGATTGTTGAGTTGTGTTGTTGCTGTAACTATTATTAATTGATGGATTGTGTTGTTGCTGTAACTAACATTGATTGATGGATTGTGTTGTTGCTGTAGCTAACATTGATTGATGGATTGTGTTGTTGCTGTAGCTAATGTTGATTGATGGATTGTGTTGTTGCTGTAGCTAACATTGATGGATGGATTGTGTTGTTGCTGTAACTAACATTGATGGATGGATTGTGTTGTTGCTGTAGCTAACATTGATGGATTGATTGTGTTGTTTCTGTAACTGATGTTGATGGATGGATTGTGTTGTTTCTGTAACTGATGTTGATGGATGGATTGTGTTGTTGTTGTAACTGATGTTGATGGATGGATTGTGTTGTTTCTGTAACTGATGTTGATGGATGGATTGTGTTGTTTCTGTAACTGATGTTGATGGATGGATTGTGTTGTTGCTGTAACTGATGTTGATGGATGGATTGTGTTGTTTCTGTAACTGATGTTGATGGATGGATTGTGTTGTTTCTGTAACTGATGTTGATGGATGGATTGTGTTGTTGTAACTGATGATGATCGATGGATTGTATTATTGTTGAAATGTATGGCACTTGATAGATTGTGTTGTCATTTGTATCTGAGAGTAGTGAATGGACAATGTTGCTATAACTGATGGGTATCAATGGATTGTAATGATGGTCTCGTAGCTGATGGCAATCAAAGGTTTGTGGTGTTGTAATAATGGTGATCGATGGATTTAATTGTTGTACCGTACAGTGATTGATGATTGGATTGCTGCAACACATTGGAATCGATAGATTGTTTTGTTTTAACTGATGATGATCTATGTGTTGTAAAGGTTGGTTGTAACTGATCGTCACTGATCGATTGTTTTGTTGTGTGAATGTTGATTGCCACTGATGATGATCGATGCATTGTTAAGTTGTACGGGATGTTGATCGTGTGTTATTATAACTAACAGTGATCGATAATTTCGGTTGATGTACCTGTGGCTGATCTATGGGTTGCAGAGTAGGATGATAGTTATGTTGTTGTTAAGGTTCAGCTCATTTCAAGTGCCATCTAACATCGAAGGGCCGATGTAATATATACCTCAGGCCCATTGATACAATCTGTCGGAATGTGCCGCGCTCATATGTGGATATTATCTTAAAGCCTTATGTACCTCTGGTATGCTCATATTCCGCCTTTCCTTAAAGTTTTGTTTTCAGCAAGGCGTTATATCTTTTGATGTGACTAAAGTATCTGAACTGTCTGGCTAATCCCGGTCATCAATTCTCTCTGCATCCTTCTTTTTTCAAGGTGCTGCCAAGTCTGTCGTATTTTTTTTTCTTTTAAACGCATTTAATTGTTAGATAGTGAGGGTCATATCTTGTCATTGAAAATTCAGAGACTTTCCGATAAACCAGACAGCTGAAACTGTCAGGACAGTTCTAAACTCGATTACAATACACTTTAATGATATATTTGGGCCAATTTCGGGAATATTTTGGGACAATTTCGGGAACTGTCTCAAATTTCCTACATTTTGTTGATCTGAGTATTCATGTACAAACGTGTGTAGGATTGTGTATGTGTGCGTGCATGTATTTCTTGCTTGCGTGTGTATTTATGTGTGTGATCGTATGTATGTGTTCGTATGTATGTTTGTTTTATAATATACTTTCCAGTAGGCTAGAGATCTGACATTGTATTGACAGGTACAAACCCAATGACGATACACTTTAATCATATTTTTGAGACAATGTGTCTAAATTTAGTTTTTTTTATATTAATGTGCAAACGGGTGTATGTGTGTGTGTGTATGTATGTATGTATGTGTGTGTGTGTGTGTGTGTGTGTGTATTTGTGTTTTTTTTACAATATTACAGAAGCGTGTCAGCGTGTGAGTGATATAATCTGATATACATATATAATATTTATATGATATTATAGTTTTAGTCCAAGTCGACCTGTACTTCTACACGGGCGGATGCCCCTGTGCAGGTCTCAGCTCTGGCGTGAGCTGGATGTAGCCGAAAGGTGGATTTCTTGCTTAGCGGGCTAGGTTTGAGCATCTCATTACTCCGCTGCGTTGGGACAAGTGCCGCGGTGGGTGGTTAACCGATGTGGGAGTTCAACTTACTAGATTCAAACACTAGAGCAAAGTAGACCCGCAGACTGTTAGACGACATCTATGCTGCTCTTAACAAAACACCCAACCATTGTCGGTGTTATGCCAGGTCACACAGTTAGTCGCCTATAACGACACGCTCTCTGTGGGGCAGTGATGCTATTCTTGTCATACATAAAGATCCCGACAGACCATTTGTGTGAATACTTTAAAAGAAAAGAAAAGGCAAAATTGTTTGGAATCTTCAAGTTGAAACTGTTAGAAAATATATTTGTCATAAAAGTAGTAAGTATTCACAGCCCAGCGTTTTTATTTCTAATTTGTGATGAGACATAATGAGTTATCGACGTAACACCTAAACGAAGTTTACATAAACGTTAATGAATGGATACCCATAAAATTCAATTTTAAGTTGGAACTGGTCTAACTGAATCATTACTGACCAACATTAGACTTGCAAATAACGGATATTGTAAAGTAATAGACCGCATGCTCACGAGTTGTCTACGACCAATGTGGGTGTCCAGAGAAAGTCCTGCTTGATCTGCAAGATAGAGATGTTGTCATAGCTCCTTGGGCTCCATGTTAGCCGTGGATCAGTCCATCTCTGACG
This sequence comes from Ariolimax columbianus, assembly GCA_036924085.1. Classification (NCBI taxonomy): domain Eukaryota; kingdom Metazoa; phylum Mollusca; class Gastropoda; order Stylommatophora; family Arionidae; genus Ariolimax; species Ariolimax columbianus. The sequence goes on from JAVGWX010000012.1 coordinate 21,485,003, forward strand.
ATGTGGGGGATCAAGAAGAATAAGGATGCATGTTCAGTTGAACGGTTATCACATTGAGCAAACACCCGAAAATTTGGAGAATGAACTCAATGATGAAAAGATCATTAGAAGAAGGGAAATGTAAAGCTACAGCGCTGTGACCATAAAAATGTTAACCTGAATTTATTACAGAAAGTTTGGTTACCGACCAGCTCAAGTGCCATCTCCGGGACTAAGGTAACGGTGCACCAAGAAGATTGATGCGGTACACACATAATTTATTGTTCCGCTGTAGATATTCCCAACTCCAGTGTGACTTGTATCTGTTGATCTACTCTGCTATGCAGTTTATCTAACAGGGCACGGTCCATTTTTTCTCAACTTTCTTTATTGTTTTAAGTTAATGTCTGCTTCGTATCTGCCGACTGTTCTTGCCTGTTTCTTTCCGTTGTAGTTGATTATTGTAGACCTCAAAGACAAGTTCTCATGCGCTTGTCTATAACATTTCATATAATTCTGGTACACTCCAGTTCCTCTTGATACGGTCTAATTTTGTTCCGTCCACATTAGCCTTCTGAAGCTCCGTGTTCACGCGTAAAATGCGTGTTTTCTTCTGCTTCTTCGTACGTGTTCACGCGTTTAATGAGTGTTTTATTCTGCTTCTTCGTACGTGTTCACACATAAAATGCGTGTTTTATTCTGCTTCTTCGTTCGTTATCAATCTCCTTCTACCAAGCTCTGAAAACGGCTTTGCGAGATTCACGATGTAGTCCGGAGAACGGAATGCGTTGTGTCGTAGTTTACAGCTTGACTGCAATTGTTGCACCTTTCGGTCCGACATATTCGACTTCAACAGTACATGCGTGTTTAACTGTCCTCATTGTATGCTTCCATTACAGCTTCCGGATGATGATTGTGTTTCAGATTTGGCGGTATGATCCCAACCTATCATGGTTTCTCGGATAAGCATGGTTACGTAAACAGTCAAATAGATGAAAGGACTAGAAGAAATTGTATAAACTGACAGCCGAGTGAAATGATAGCTTGGAAGAAATAGTATATGTCAGGACTGAAGTCATCGTCATCATCATCATCATAGGCTTCTCAGTCTCTATAGACCATGCGCGTGGCGCTCTGTAAGTTTTGACCAGCTCTGTCTCCTGTATTTCGACACTGTATGCTATGACTGTAAAGGCCGATCCACGAGTGACAATCCATGTCACAGATTGTACTACCAAATTGAGGAGGATAGCTTGCGTGGCTGTTCCTTGATCTCTTTAGTCTTTCTCTTTTCTCTACAGCCAGAAGACCTCTACGAGCATCAGCAGCCACTCTGCCCCCTCCAACTGACTGTCTCCAGACAACTCGATCCTGAGCAATTTCTTCCCAGCCCTCGGATGGGATGTCGCATGACTTCATGTCCCTCTTGCATACGTCCTTGAATCGAAGTGTGGGACGGCCGATTTTTCTAACCCCAATGGCTAGCTGTCCATAAAGGACATAATTTGGCACCCTCTCGTTGTCCATGCGATAAACATGTACCAACCACCGTTGATATCGATAGTTCAACAACGAGTACATGCTGTGAGTGTTTGCTCTCTGTAAGACCGTATTATGTGACACTCTCTCTTGCCATCTAATCCCCAATATACGCCGTAGACACCTCACGGGATAGGTGTTCAGCTACCGTTCCTGTTTAGTGTAAGTGCTCCAAGTCTCGCTTAAATACATGAGAATGCCAAGAACGCAGATCTGATAGACCCGTACCTTGGTGTAGTGAGACAGGGCAGTATTTTCCCAGACTCTCATCGTCAGACGGGCCATGACGGCACCTGCCCTGCCAAGCCTACTGTATGTCTCCTTCTCGAGAGAGAGTGTTGCTGATGGCAGACCCCAGATAAGTGAAACTGTTGACGACCTCCAGAGTGACGCCATCAATATTTATGGAAGACGTAGTGGTAATGCCCTGTGCACAGACCTTTGTCTTTTCCATACTTATGGTGAGACCAAACTGCTTGCACCCCCCGGCGAATCTGTCTCTCAGTCTCTGCAGGGCCACCTCACTATTGTTCACTAGAACTACATCATCCGCAAATAGCATCTCCCTAATGAGCACCGTCCTCACCTTGGTCCTCGCACGAAGTCAGCACAGGTTGAACAGCCACCCATCTGACCTGGTGTGCAGAAAAACACCGTCCACAGATGTGTCATATGTGTAGGATAGGAGCATGGAGAAGTAAATCCCAAAGAGGTTCCACGCGAGCACATCCCTGTTTCACTTCACTCTTGATGGGAAAAGAGTTTGGAGATGATCCATCGTAAAGAACTGAGACCTTCATATCAGTGTGAAAAGAAATTATCATACTACGCAGTTTTGGGGGGCAGCCATCTTCTCGAGGAGTTCGAATAGACCCTTTCTACTAACCAAGTCGAAGGCTTTGGTGAGGTCTAGAAACATCATAAAGAGAGGCTGGTCTTGTTCTCTGCACTTCTCCTGGATTTTGGGAAGCGAGAAATCATATCCGTTATTCATCTGCCTACTTTAGAGCCACACTGGGATTCTGGGTACACAATGACCACGAGCAGTCTCAACCTGTTTAGTAGCATTCCGGCGTAAACTTTTCCTACAGCGCCCAGGAGCGAGATATATCTAAAATTATTGCTGTCCCCGGGGTCACCTTTGTTTTTGTAAATAGTTACAATGATGGCATCACGCATATCTTGAGGACTGCACCTTTCTCCCAGCAGAGGCATAGAAGATCAAACATCGGCTGAGCTAGTGCTGATTTTCCGCATGTGATGGTTTCGGGTGGGATATCATCTCCTCCTGGTGCTTTGCCATTTGAGAGGTAGTTGATAGCCTTATCAAGCTCATCCAGAGTAGGTGGTCTGTCAAGTTCCTCCATAATGGGCAAGACCTGTAGCCTGTACAGGGCCTCATCCAGAATAGGTGGTATGTCAAGTTCCTCCATAATGGGCAAGACCTGTAGCCTGTACAGGGCCTTATTCAGAATAGGTGGTATGTCAAGTCCCTCCATAATGGGCAAGACATGTAGCCTGCACAATGCCTCATCAGTAACCACTGTTTCCCGAGAGAAAAGCTCACAGTAGTGCTCACCCATCTGGCCATCTGCTGGTCAAGGTCCATGATTCTCACACCTGTCAGAGATTTCAGGGGGGAGGAAGAGCACCTCTCACAGTAGGGCCCAGTACCATCTTTATGCCTCTATACATGCCCTGGATATTTCCTGTCTCTGCATTTAGCTGAATTTCTTCACACAGTTTCTGCCAGTACTCATTCGCGCATTGTCTAGCGGTTCGTTGATTGGTGCCTCGGGCCATCCTGAAAGCAGCAAGCGTCCTCTCATTTTGACTTTTTTTTATAATTGATGAACGCTTCTCGTTTGGCCTCAATTACTGGTTCCATTTTCGCGAGATGTGCATTAAACCAGTCGTGATTGGCTCGTTCCTTCATACCAGACGTAGCAAATGCTGTATTGTAGATGGCACCTTTCATAACTTTCCACTTAGACGTGGCGTCACACTCAGATCATCCCTGAAGAGCAAGATGCAGGTCAGACACAAACCTCTACGGCTTGAAAGGAATCATCATCTGTGCAGTGTTGATGCCGGAAAGCCCCATCTGTTTGGAACGGCATTTTTTGTGAAACAACAAGCGTACCCTGCTACATACAAGAGCATGGTCAGAGTCGCAGTCTGCACTGTGATAGTTTCTAGTGGAGAGGACCACGTTTAGAGCTGAACGCCTGGTGGCAATCAAGTCAATTATATGCCATCGATGTGACCTGAAGTAGCTACATAGGTTGATAGAAATGTTTTAAGCAAAGAGGGATGTGAATGTGTAGGTTGAAAGAGGGGAGATAGGCAAGGAGTCAAGTGCGTGAGTAGATTAACAGAACCAATGTATGCAAAAGAGTGTAGATAAATAAATTGTGTAACGACTAGGAGTCAGCTTGATTGATTGATATGATACAGGCAATGGAACATGTGGATAACGCTGGCGTCAACTATAAACAAACACACAGACTGGACAACGACATGTGCCACCAGGAACCAACAAGTTGAGGTGTTTCCCAACAACATCAGCAACCACCTACCATTGACCACCAACCAGACAAGGAGAACTGTTGATTTTTTATGTCCTGGAAGAGAAACGGGCGAATGTCAGGATTTTGGTAACTAACATTCTAATATGGGACTGATTGAATATCTAATGTGGTTAGCTTGACCAACTACTGGATCATTACTTAATTACTGGTGTTACATTATGTCTATATCTGCTTGTTTCATTTTACTTATTTCACATTTCCTTTCTGTTATATAATTTCATGTGGTCAATCATTCGATTTCTTTATCTTTGCACGACAATGAACAGACGTTTTTAATTTGTGTACCTGTAGTTACGTCTCCTTCTTTTTCAGTATACAATCCAAATGAAAATGTCTAATCAAACCGCTTCTAAGCAATCATCTACAATCAATTGCTTCCAATCAATTACTTCCAATCAATCGCTTCAATCAATTACTTTCAATCAATAGCTTACAATTAATGGTTTCCAATCAATGAACTTCCATTATTCACTTCCTGTCAATTACTTGCAATCAAACCTGCCAATCAGTCATTGCTTCTACCAATCGTGTCATTCACTGGTCTCTACCTGTAGATTACCATAAGAGTCGTGCAATGGCCCAATGTCTAAATAGGTACGAGCGGGACGATCAAAAGACTACAGGGAAGTTCAAGCTTGGCGTCAACGAGCCATATAAGGATTGGCGCAATGGCCCATATGGCACATAATTCGGACATCGAAAACGCCTCATAATGACAATCTGGACGACCAAAGGGGCTCATAATGACGATATGGAATACCAAAGGGCCTAATAATGACAATCTTGACGACCAAAGGACCTCATAATGACAATATGGAATACCAAATGGTCTAATAATGACAATATGACGACCAAAGGACCTCATAATGACAATATGGAATACCAAAGGGCCTAATAATGACAATCTTGACGACCAAAGGACATCATAATGACAATATGACGACCAAAGGACCTCATAATGACAATATGACGACCAAAGGACCTCATAATGACAATATGGATGACCAAAGGGGCTCATAATCACGATATGGAATACCAAAGGGCCTAATAATGACAATATGGAATACCAAAGGGCCTAATAATGACAATCTGGATGACCAAAGGACCTCATAATGACAATATGACGACCAAAGAGTCTCATAATGACAATATGACGACCAAAGGACCTCATAATGACAATATGACGACCAAAGGACCTCATAATAACAATATGGATGACCAAAGAGCCACATAAGGACAAGAGCGATGGCCCACATGGAAAATAAGGACAATCGGGACAACTGTTCATCTACTGTTCAGATTTATTTACCAGTCACACACCATCATCAACAGACGCTTACCACACTTTTGATGGACGTTAGTTGAATTGACAAGAATATATCAGTGACCTCAGTAGGTCTACAGGCCGCAGTATAGTTGCTGAATAAGTGTGCCCTCAGCTGAGCTTCGATCTTTGTTGAGTACGGACTACACGGGCTTGCTAATGCAACTGGGAAATGAAAATCGTTTTTGTTTTACTCACATAATTATGTATGTTATGGTAACACAATCCAGCGTGAAACAGGCGACAAGCAGAGTAAAGGGAACACAATAGCAAGGTAAATACTCGTTTATCGCCAACTGTTTTGTCAGCGAGTGATAAACTGGTACAAACTGATACAAAATACTAGTCAATCCGTGTAGGATATTATTTAAAATAATTTGTTCTTCGTGTCCATAAAATGATATATTTATAATGGTTCAATGGCAGAAAGGAGAAAAAAACGAATCCCTCGTTTCGGTCGTTTGGTATTGTCCAGTGCTGTCACTGAGGCATTACCTGTCTTAGTCTTAGTCGACATGTACTTCTACGCGGGCGGATGTGCAGGTCCCAGCTCTTGCATGAGCTGTGTATAAAAATGCAAGATGTATGGTTCAGCAACAAAGAAGGTGAGATCTGGAAATATGCTGATATGAATGGATTAAAACGGTTTTTTTATGCACCACTGAATGCAGGTTATGATCTCTAATCAAATCATCCATCATCTGTTCTCAACACTAATAGCACTACACTGCTGACGGATAAGGGCCAGATTCTTGAGCTCTGGACGACGAATTTCAGTGCTTTTATCAACCATCTCTCGGCATCAGAGAGCAGCCATAAAACGAATGCCACAAGTCCCCACCAACGATAGGCTCGACATTTTTCTATTGGTGAGGTCAAGAAAGCAATCAGTCAAATGTCTAGCGACAAGGCCTCCAGGTCAGATGCTCTCTGTCCTGAAGTTTACAAAATAAAAGGACATCCCATCTTGCTTCAGTGGCTGACAGGCCTATTCTGTTCCCTTTCCGATGGCAGTCAGATGCTTCAGAACCTGAAAGATGCAATCATTGTTCATCTGTACATCAAAACGACAACTGTCATTCCAGCGATAACCACAGGGGAATCTCTTTTCTGTCAATCGCGAGCAAATTTCTGGCTCGAGTTCTGTTCAGCCGCCTAACTAATCATCTTGGACAGGACCTACTCCCAAGAGAGTTAGTGTGGTTTTCGAGCATGTCGTGAAATGGTTGACATAATATGTACAACACGTCAACTCCAAAGAGAAATGTCAAGAATAGCATTGTGATTTGTACACAGTTCTTTGTCAAATTCACCAAGGACTTTGACAACGTCAACAGGGAGGGACTGTGACAAATAATGGCAAAATGTGGTTATCCCAAACATTCATTTCATTACAATTGTCTATCAGTTTGATGATGGCACGATTACTCAAATACTGCAGGAAGGAGAAACATAATGTTGCCTTCCCAGTTCTTTAGCATGGTCATTGCAGCAATGACCTCCGCTGCTGTACATGCACTTCTACTGGCATACATATCAGGTACTCGAGGCAAAGTAAGCTGTTTGATCCGAGACTCCTGAAGTCTTGATCCAATGTGAATGTAGCCACTATCTTGGATTTCCTTTTTGTTGACGGCTGCATAGAGCAAGACATGCAGTCCGCCATGATCAAATTCTCGGCGTCGTGCAGGGATTTTGAACTGCCAATCAATACTAGGAAAACGGAGGTACTATTCCAACCCGTTCCTGGGAAGACAAACAGAAAACCAAACATTTACATACGAAATCAACGTTTCCAGGCAGTTTCTAGCTTTACCTACCTAGGTAGTACCCTCACCACAGACGCGAATATCTCGATTCTGAAGTGATGATCGTTTGGGATGCTGCAAGCAAATGTCTGGAATTCACAAGGCAGTAGTGTCGCAACCAAGGTAAAAGTATCTCGTGATGCAATGTTCACAACTCTGCTGCTTATTTGCCAAACATGGACATTGTATAACAGATACGCCAGACAACTCATTCGTTTCCGCATAAGATGTCTGCGCAAGCTACTCAGGAATACATCGCTGCACAAAGTACCTAACTCTGTCATTCTTAACAAGTCAAACATGTTAAGCATACATTGGTTCTTTATAATATACACACTTATATATTTATTTATATGTTGAGGGCGTACACTCAGCAAACAAAAGCCTGAAAAGGGGAAAGTCCCCGGGATGTGATGATATCCAAGCAGAGCTAATACAAGCAGGAGGGGAGGCCAATGCTCGAGTTTTATCACAAGCTGTGTAAACAGATATGGCATAGCGCAGAGTGGTCAGAAGCGTGGAAGAAATCAATTTATATTCCTCTCACCCAAAAAAGGCAATCTAAAGCAACTGTGCACAAACTATCGAACTATCGCGCTAATCGGCCATGCTTGCAAAATACTCTTGCGGATCCTATTAAGAAGGATAGTGAAACGGTTTGAATCTAAAAGTCCAAGCAGGTTTTATGAAAAACAGAGGGACCAAGGACTACATATTCAATATGAGAAATATCTACGAAAAATGTAAAGAGTTTCATGTAGACTTGTACACATATTTCGTTGATTACACCAAGACCTTCGATACGGTAAAACATCAAAATATGTGGCACTTCATGAAGGAAATGGGGTTTCCTGTGCACCTTTTTCACCTCATTGAAATATTATACCAAGATCAACAAGCCGCTGTCCGAGTATCTTGGCAAACATCAGATTGGTTCGCAGTACAAAAGGGAGTAAGCCAGGTATGTATCTTCTCACCTTTTCTATACAACATATATGCGAAATGTATAATGAGAAATGTTCGAGAAGACGAGAACATTGAAAGTTTTGATACATTTACGATTAACGGGTACGAGATTCCAGAGTTACGATACGCAGACGACACAGTAATACTATCAAGAAGTGCAGAAGGCATGGAGCTGCTAATTTCAGCCGTAAAGGGACATAGTAAAGATCAAATCCTATTTATAAACATAAACAAAACAAAGATAATATCCACCGACAAAACACAATGTCAATATAAATTTACAGTGGGTGGTGTGGTCACACATTTTGAATATCTGGGCTCCAGAATTGACAAAAATGGCGACTACTCGAAAGAAATCAGAAGAAGACTAATCATGGAAGTGCAGAGACTGAACAGCCTGAAGAAATTATGGCAAAGCACCAACAAAACAACAAAAGTAAAAGTCTTGATAGCCTGTGTTTTTCCTGTGGCAGCTTCTGGCTGCGAATCATGGACGATTACCAAAACTTCTAGACAACAAATCGAATCCATCGAGTCGAAATTTTACAGAAAGATCCTCAGAATGCTCTGTTCAGAGATAAAGACAAATGTAGACATTCGGCAAGAGTTGAGCATAGAGAAGAACTGGTTTATCAATTCCATTTTGGCTAGAAAATTAAATACTTTGGTCACACCAAGAGACACAACTGTCTTGAGAGAACAGTGATGGAAGGTATGGTGCCAGACCTAGAAGACGATAGCACTAAGATACCCAGAGTACCTAGGTATGACTGTGGATGAGACTGGAGTTTTAGCAAGGGGAAGAGTTTCTTTCAGACAGATTGTGATAGGAGCGGCATTATATAAAGGACATGCTACATGACGATGCTGATAAATTCATTTATATATATATAATACTATTATTATTACTACTACTACTACTACTATTACTACTACTACTACTACTACTACTACTACTATTATTATTATTATTATTATAATTATTATTATTTTTATATAGGGCACACAAAACACAATCCTAAGCAAGAAATATTTTTTTCAAATTCATTTCCAATATGCCCTTAACTATTTATTCCATTGTATCCGTGTAACAACGTAACTGTAGAGAGATGATCTAGTGTGATTCATTTCGCCCGCATTGTTTAAAATCTGTTAATGTAGATTCTCGCTTCGTCCAAACTGTCCGAGTTAACTGTTAACGGTAATGTAGATCTGGTCACATGAGAACTTGCGCCGTAATCGATTAATGCATGGTGCAAAATGAGACAATCAAAGTTCAGCCAATAGCACTCAGCGTTAAATGAGATAGTCCGTCCTTGGGGATTAGAGAGTGGTAAATCTGTGATAAAAGTCGCACTTAACAATTGGATGCACGTAACAAGCTACTGTCAGACTTGTCATGTATCAATCAATGTCATCTCCGATAGACAAATGTAACGGATAACGAGACACCCAATATATCTGATTGAATTTGGAATTTGGTTCATTTAGTTGTTCAAACATTCAACGTTACCAGTTTATTGACTTTGTTGGCTTGACAAAAGTGTTTTAGTGTAAGTCGACCCTAATTAAGATTGCCCTCAGATTTGAGCAGTACCCATGCGATAGGACGTGCACTCGGCTACAGCCATTGTATTATTCTATGTCTGGTTTCTCTCTTTGCAAAATCATTAACACTTTACTAGGTAAATAAAAGACCATCTAGATTGAACCCATTATTGATACTGCCTAGGCGGTGGTACATATCCAAAACTGCATTTTTTATGCTCTGTCCAGTTTTATGTAATCCTCAATCCATGTGTTTACAGTGCAGTTTCATTGACTTTGGTTTAACGAAGTATTAACATTAACGAGGTATTTTACTACATTAAGAGAGTCATATGGTGAGGTTGTCAGAACCATGCACAACCTTCCCAGTCCCCTGACACAACTATCACAAAAGAAAACAGTGGGCTTATTGTTCTAAACCTGGGGACTACAGGGGCGTGGAGACGAGCCATCTGATGGGGCGTTCTTAGTTGCTCGAACGGACGGAGGGGATGTTTTTCGTGTATGAGAACAAATCTCACGGTCCAGACCAGACTTCAAGAACTCGCAGCGACTGTTCACTGATGAGACATTTGCTACTACCACCAAGATCAGCACCCGTCATTAACTAATGGAACACTAATGTTTCAAACTTTACCGGTCCCAATTCGCTCATTCAAGTCACATAATTAGATTCAATTACACGCGCGCATGTTAGACTCGTTGGTAAATTACCACTCCATTACGACTGCAATGATAGTAATGTGATAACAGGCAGAAGGCAAACTTGAGAATACATACCTACGCGTCACTAAATAGATGACTGAGCATTTGGCTACCTAAATAGAGTCGTAGTTAATTTATGCACACGATTTGGTGGATTTCTTAACTTTTACATTAGGGACTGAGTGGTCTCAAAGTAAGACGTCGGCCTCCGTTGCTGGGGGTCGCGGGTTCAAATCACGGTGGAAACCGGAATTTCTTCACGTGAACATTCTGGTATTTCCTCGGATCTCTGTGTGGTAGAGATCGGAAGCCTGTCTCATGGTCGCGCACGTTAAAAATCCATCGGCAGTTGGAAATCTAAAAGAGTAGGCATCTGCCCGGGCAAAATTTAAAATGATGTTAAAAGCCTGGCCAATCTATTACGGGATTCTCGCCGGTCCTACGGGAGTTCGTGCATTGTGCTGAGATTCTCCACAAAAATATGGAGAAGAACAGATCACTTATGGGTTAAACCGTGATCAATGAAGTTGATTCTTAGACTCCACTAAAACTAAACTAAACTTTTACATTCAGAGTGCTTGGAAGAAATTAGATTGCGTCTATACATGGTGACGACTGCTGCAATGGCTCGTCAATAATTACATTTTACTAAAGGAATAGTGCCACAGTTACTCCTGCCTTTTACCAGTGTCTGGTTGAGTTTCTTCACTTTGACATTCAGAACGCTGGGAAGAAGTCACATTGCGTCAACGGCTGGTGACGAACGACATTGTATTTTATGTTGATTACACAGTCAGATTCCCTTGGTCCATACCAACACTGAATTTCGTTGGCTTTTGATTTAGAAATCTTCCAGACTAAACTATGGAGATGAAAAAACATGAACGCTAAACAAGACAGATATAAAACCATCAACAGTAAACTTGACTTGACTTGACTTGATTGTATCCATCCACTGATGCCGTGAAGCGTAGTGGGGAGCTGTAGGGCTCGCTCTTGTGCCAGGTGTGTTGCTGTGGTTGTTGTGAGTCCATGTTGGCATGGGATGTCTTTGATGTTGTCGATCCATTTGCCTCCTGTTCGCTTCTGTGCTCTACACCCCGATCTTCTACTGTTGTATGTTTTTAATGACAGCCAATTTGGTTTCATTCTCATGAGATCACCAAATAAATTTACTTTCAGTTTATGCAGGTATTCATGGGAGAATGTCACTCCGACCATATTGTTTTGATATCGGTATTTTGAATTTGGTTTTTTCTGATGACCTTTCTGATGCATCTCATTCCACATGCTGCAATTTTCTTTTCCTGTGCCTTGGACAGAGACTGACAGCACAGAGTTGATAAGACAATAGTGTTTACCAGTTGCCATTTTGTTTCTATACTGAAGCTCCAATGTTTGAGTAGTGGTGAAAGTTGGTAGGTCGCTGCACTTGCTTTTTGACATCTGGTTTCAATTTACGTCCAATCGTCAGCCTTCAGTGAAAATGCTTCCTATGTACTAAAACCCATGCACCTGTTTGAGCCTGTTGTCGTTGGAATGTCTAGTTTGAGGGCCTGATGATCTACTGATTTTCAAAATTTATGTCTTTGATGTATTAATCTTCATGTTGTATCTCGCACAAGTTGTATTTGCATATCTTGTGAGTCACTTTTATCTTCCTTTATTAGACATTGTTCTCGTCTGCGAAAAGCAACTCCCTCGGCGTATGTACTTATTAATGTGTACATGTTTTGTAATATATATGGTTTTGTGCAATCATACTGGTTGTTTCTTGATTTCCAAACTCTGTCCAAAACTGGTGTACGGTGATCACGCATTCTGAATTACTCTGGCTGCCATCTGAAGCCGTATTGTATCCGTTATCAAATACATTCTCAATGTTTTTGTTGTGATTCGTTAGGTGGTTTAATTTGTTCTTTGTCCGTGACGAAGACCGTGTGGTTACAATGTCGGTTTTATTCCTGTCTACCGCAGTGTGGTATGTATTATCGAACTTTCACCTTAACCTTCGATTTATTTTTATCTATTCTATTTTATAACGGCTACTATACAACATCATTCTATCCCTTCCTTGATTCGATTACTCTGTCTTTCTACCCCGCCTTCATCTATGTGTATGACTAACTGTTACTTCCTTCATTTCGTTTCTATATCTTCGTACTATACCTTCATCCAAATGTATGACTCTCTCAGTTCCTTTATTGTTATTCCTTCTATCCTACCACCTGATCTTCACTGCATCGTCATTAAATTAGCTCTTGTTATTTTCAAGAAATCTAAAATCGTCTGCCACCTTATCATATAAACGATAATTTTCCGGTTTATGCCGCATCAAACGTCTGCAACCTGTCCCGTCTGTTCCAATTTCCGGGTTATCTGCATTCTCTCTGACCTCTTAACTGCCTATCATATGGTGATCATGAGCAAGGGCCTCCATTGTCAACCTGTCATTCTTATTCTATTCCCCTTGATGTTTTCGAATGTCATCCTCGCTTATGACTCAAACCAATTGTTCAATGTCAACCCTGACTTCGACATATCTCCTGACCCTAACGACCCATTTTCTCACTTCTCTCATAGTTGTTGTTGTTGCTGTTTGCGAATGCCCACAATGAGTAGGTTACTCTTTTTGTGCGACCTGAAAAGGGCGTTATATGACGCGTTGCAGTAACTTTTCTCATATCTTGAGCGTGCTGATGAAGGTGGACCGGAGTCCTCCAGGCGGGTGTGCTATATTTGGCCTCATCTGCGTGTCACTCACTACTGCGGAAAATGTTGAACCTCACCCTGTTAGCCAGACTGTTGTCCTCGACAACTGCCCGTTTCTAGAACGACCAACGAGGAGGTCAGATCGGGGTCTTGACCAGTATATTTCTCCTATGCCTGACTAAAATTCTCTTATCAGTGTGTTTTGCCTGACCAGACGTTAGCCTCATCGTCCCGTCTCTCATGGTAAAACTAATTCGACTTCACAATCCGATGAGTCCTGCACTGTCGACCTCTACATCAAGAGACTTATGTCGGATATTGCGTGTCTTCATTCTCGGAACTCTAATATCTCTTACACAAGAATCGCACATTCTAACGTTCGTCGACTTAACGATCTCGTAATCAACCGTGCCAACAAGTAAGGAGCGATGGTGGTATGACGCTAGGCATTGTACGTACATGAAGATCATCAACAACTATTAAAGCCATTCCTTTCATGCAACATGTAAGGATGCTGCTACTATTCTTTACCACGCCAAAGTCCACACCTCCATCCTTGATCAAATTAAAAGCCCTCACCTCAATCGAGGACTTCTAACCTCCTTATATTTCACAGCTATTTTAACAAATATTCATTTAAATGCTTCCAAAAAAACCTAACCCCGACAATCCAGGCAGACCATTGTTCTGGTATGCTCCTGTCCTACTGAACTTACGATCCGACTTCATCTGGCACAGTCTTGCACCTTGAATTTGATGATTGGTTACCTTTTCTTTCATTATGCTCTCTCTGGGTGTAAAATTATCAATACTCAACTTGCTGGATGTGAAATTATCAATACTTACCTTGCAAGATGTGAAATTAGCAATACTTAATTTTTTAGATGTTAAATTACCAATACGTATCTTGCTAGATGTGATGAAATTATCTTGAATTAAAAAAATGTATATTCTATTCAAACTCCGAGTCAAGTAGCCCACTTAGGCAACCAGGCCCGTCGCGCTGACCATACACGGCAGATAGAGTGGAGATGGAGTAGGAGATGGGATGTAGATTGAGTGGAGATGCTATGGGAGATGGGGTAGAGATGCTGTGGGAGATGGGGTGGAGATGGAGTGAAGAAGGAGTGGATATGTGGGTGGAGATGGAGAAGATGGAGTGGAGATAGGGTGGATATGTGGGTGGAGATGGAGAAGATGGAGTGGAGATAGGGTGGAGATTGAGTTGAGATGGAGATTGGTGGAGATGAAGTGGGAAATGGAGTGGAGATGAAGTTGAGAAGGAGTGGAGAAGAAGTGGATATGAGGAGGCGATGGAGGACATGGAGGAGATGGAGTGGGAGATGGGGGTGGAGATGGAGTTGAGAAGGAGTGGAGAAGGAGTGGATATGGGGAGGAGATGGAGTAGAGATGGAGGAGATGGAGTGAGAAATGGGGGTGAAGATGGAGGAGATGGAGTGGAAATGGGGTGGAAATGGAGTGGCGATGGAGTGGAGCTAGAGTGCAGATGGTATAGAGATGGCGTGGAGATGGAATGAAGATAAAGTAGAGATGGAGTGAAGATGCAGTGGAGATGGAGTGCAGATGGATTGGAGATGGAGTGGAGATAGGGTGGAGATGGAGTCAGACGGAGCAGCGATGAAGCAGTAATTAAGTGAATACGATGTGCCTAAGAAGGTGTTGCGAGGGCTGCCTCGTGGACGACTCCATGAGTGGTGCTGTCTTTTTCCGCCCCTGATTTATAGGGACAGATGTAGAAGCTGTCAAACTTAGATGTCCTGAGAGAGGCGGGCCACATTGCAGAGAAAGAGAGGCAGCTCCGACCCAATATTGAGGAAATGCTCTCGAGTTGTGTTAGGAGACATCGATGTTAATGACTAGGCTCTTGTCAGCATATTCAAGGATAAGATGCTGATTGTGCACGTGAAAGACCTCGAGCCTCTTCTGTTCTCCCAGTTAGAGCGTCCAGGTCTAGACACCGCCCAAGAGGATTGGAATGACACAGGTTCTTTAAAGGTGTAGCTTGAATTTAAGGGAGAGCATCTGCTAGAACCACACTCTGTACAGAGATCTTGGAAGATGTCGCAAGGCCGATCTCCCAGAGTGATTATTGGGTCACATTGTGCATCAGAAGTTAGTAGGCCGCCCAGGTAGATGACGTCATCGGTGGAAATAACGTGATTGTCATTGGCAGTAACTTCCCTCCACCCCCTCCTTTCCCCGCAGGTAGACCACTGCCAAAATTTTGAATCTTGATATTCTTCCAGGGAATGTGCAAATGTCAAACTGTTCCAAGTTCTCCATGGGGCCTGTCAAACCGTGAGAGTCTAAACAATACTCTCTCTCTCTCTCTCTCTCTCTCTCTCTCTTTCTCTCTTTACTGTTACTTCTAATGCATTTTGATCTAACCAAATAAGAAATATCAATAACGAGAACACACAAGACACGGCAGGGAAACGAAACTCTGCATATCGAATTTAGATTTACCATGTAATGTTTTATCCATTGTTTTCTCAGAAACGGTTACTTAAAAATGTTTACGTTTGTTTATCTCTGGTGCAAACGTTATAACTTAGTGATAACGATTACGCAAGTCAAATATCAGTTTTTCTTGTTTTTCTATCCCCATTTATTAAAGTTAGCCATTGGTATAATCAAACCACAGCTACCAGCTCGCAGCCGGAAAGGAGAAACGCCGTCCCTGGCAATTGGAAAGTGTTCAAACTCTGAGACTTAATTTCTGGCAACTGGCAACAATGGTTGCATGGAAAAAGTTGATTTCCAACCTGTGAATGATCTTTAAATGATCTGCTCTGACAGACAAATGTAATCGATAATGGAATGAGTTTTAATTGACATGGAAAAGTAACACCTGATTTTTTGATTTTTTTTTTGAGCTTTTCAACGTTACCCATTCAACGTTGCCAGTTTATTGACCTTATAAGTTTGTCCTGGTGTACAGTCGCTATTGTTTACGTTTAGGTTCGATATTGTTCGACTATGCAAAATTCAAAGATCCCTTGGGGAACTCAGTAACACCAGAACAATCTAGAGACAGTGTGTCCAATGGAACACAGCATTTTGTCCTTACAGCTTTCAAGTCAGCTGTAATTAGATAGTTTATCCCTTTTGCTGACTTATTTAATCAATCAATGAATCACAGTCTGACCGTTCCTTTCGGAGCATAGGTCTTCAACAAGCAGACAATAAGTATTTCTGTCCTCTGCCATCATTTTCAGTTGCTTGCTGCAAGATCTTTTCTCCGTGAGTGATTAGGTCTGCCTTTACTTCTCTTATTTTGTGAATTCCAGAACAGAGACTGTCTTGTAATGCTATCAGTTGTTTTCCACAATGTGTGTCTTACCTAACGTCAGCACCTTCTCCTTACGCAAAGTACAACTGATATATGTCCGGTTCTTTCCCATAGGTCCACGTAAAGAACTGTATCACGATGTCATGTCAATCAAACTATCTGGCGTAGACACCCATCGATGAAATCGTTGACATGTTCGTTGTTCTCCATGCTGGATAATCATACAGTAAGGGGGACTTTACAATGGAGTTGAACACTTCTACATTTGTGGTGGCTGTAATTTCTTTTAATTTCCACAAATGTCCTAATGCAACAAAAGCTCCTTTTGCATTTTTTACTCCTAATTTAATATTTATAAATATGTAGCTCGAACATTTTCTGTATTGTTACCAAGATACACGAATAAATTGGCCTACTGTTGTATAGTGTCTCCCAGCAAAATGTTATTGTCGTTAAGGCGCTTTTATTATCTGATCTTAGGCTGGTTTGTTTTTTCTCGTGTATCCTCGAGCCCTCTTTTTGTGATCATTCATCAAATACACTTATTTTATTTTGCGCTTAGTTCTGGTTGCGAAACAATTTAATTAGCAACTCAAATGATCAGATAAAAAGATTGCAGAACATTTCAATGATATGTACCATCTTCACAAGATCCACCAGACAGTAAATCAGCGGAATCGGAACTACAGGTTAATTGTGTAAAATTGAGTAAAAGATCTTGCCATTGAAAAATGAGAAATCTACTGACACATATATTATATATTGCTCTGAAAGCATCCAATTTATTTTTAAAGTTTTTTATTAATTTTTTAATTAATTGTCCCTGCATCCACTACCTCCTGTGGCTATGCATTCCAAGCATTCACCACTATCTGATTAAAAAAATATTTTCAAGGACCTCTCTTTAGTTAATTTGTAGCTATGTCCTCTTGTTCTTGTAGGTGGTTGTATTTTGAAAAACTTGTTATAGTCTAATTTATCAATTTCGCTGATCATCTTATAAACATGTATTAAGTCACCATGAATTCTTCTCTTTTCTAGACACTGTGGGCCGGTTTTTCTGAGTCTTTCCTCATAACTGTAATTCTGGAATCCCACTATCAGCTTTGTCGCTCTTTTTTGTATTCTTTCCAGCATGTATATATATCCCCTCTATGATAAGGACTCCATACCTGTACACAGTATTTCAATCTAGGTCTAACTAATGCTTTAAACAGTTGGACTTTCACTTTATTGCTCCTATGGTTAATATTTTTTTTTTATCATACCTAACATTGCATTTGCCTTTTTCACTGCTAACTGGATTTGCTCACTTACTTTACCTGTATGATCTATTATAACCCCTAGGTCCCTTTCTTTTTCTATCTTTTTAATATTGTTCTCGCCCATTATGTAATTATGTTCCATATTAGATCTAACCATGTGGATGACTGTACATTTATCTACATTAAACTCCATTTGCCAGATTACAGACCATTCTCGAATTTTATCTAAATCCGACTTCAATATATCCACTTCTGCTTTAGATGAGACACTACTGCATAGTTTGTGTCATCAGCAAATTTTTCAATCATGGATCCCATATCAATGTTCAAATCATTTATATATATCAAGAACAAAATTGGTCCCAAAACTGAACCCTGTGGCACTCCACTTTTCACTTCACACCACTCAGAGTACTCCATATTTATGCACACTCTCTGCCTTCTTCCCGTTAACCAATTTTCAATCAATTTGCCAACTTCGCCACCTATTCCACGTGATATTAACTTTTGAAATAATCTTTGATGAAGTACTCTATCAAAGGCCTTTGCAAAATCTAGATAAATAACATCCACTGGCTCCTCTTATTTTTCATTTTAGTAACCTCCTCCATGAATTCTAAGAGAATTGTTAAGCACGACCTTCCTTTAGTAAACCCATGCTGACTATTTCTGATTAGATTAAACTTGTCTAAATGGATTACAATGTTTTCTTTGATTATTGACTCTAACAGTTTACAGACTATGCTCATTAAACTCACTGGTCTATAATTTGCTGAATCTGATTGTTTGCCCTTTTTTAATATCCAACTATGTCCTGTTTACATCGGATAGGCGTAATTCGATCTGTTGTCCTTAGAGAATATCTGCACTGAGCCAAGTTGTTGTAGTCAAGATAGAATGCATAGTCCCTATTCCCCGTCACTTACTGCATTTTGGTTACGTCGACAGAGTTACCCTTAGCTACGTGTATCGTCAATGTTCAAATTCGTTGTCACCCTGTCCTTTGCGGTCTCCAATTATCAGGTAACATCATATTGATTGTTTCTTTTCCACAAACTTCTTGTTGAGTTTAGTTTTCACTTAACTACAGACTCGGATGTTCATTGTTGATCCGCTGGGTTTGTTACAGACCTTTGCTGATATAGATCTGTAGGTCCAAACATACATTTAAAATTGAAAGATAACAATATCCAAGCAATAAAAATACAATAATTATATTTTGTAAGTGATATATGCGGCTAGTTCTACACAACTGTATTTTACGAAATAGTGAACAAATGAAAATAAATTTAAAGACATACATATCTTCAGAAGACGACACACTACAATCTTGGATCTCACCACACAGCAGCCACAACAACCGCCGAACCTGAAATCGATTTTCATCACAAACAACTCAGACTGATATTCTCTTACCTACAATCACGAACACCCCTGTCCAGGCTTTCATTTTTTGCTTCCAAAGATCTGGCTTCAGTGCCTCCCTGTAATGTTGAAGCTACATCCAAAATAAGTTGAGAGTCGACATCCTGCGGTGCATCTTTCGTCTGTGGCTTTGGCTATTACAATCTGATAATGGGGGAAGGGAATACAAGGAAATACCTGAACTGATGTTTGGTATATGTATTATTCCTCGCTATCAGCCACTTCGCACACTCTTCGCAATTGTATATACACATTTTTTCTTTATATATTGTACACATACAATTATTTATCGACATTTATTGTACACATACAATCATTTATCAACATGTATTGCACACATTTAATCATTTATCAACATGTTTTGCACACATACAATCATTTATCAACATGTATTGTACACATACAATCATTTATCAACATGTATTGCACACGTACAATCATTTATCAACATGTATTGCACACGTACAATCATTTATCAACATGTATTGCACACATACAATCATTTATCAACATATATTGCACACATACAACCATTTATCAACATGTATTGCACACATACAAACATATTTCGACAGAAACTAGAAACATTATCATCCTCAAGTGCCGTCTCCGCATCGGAGATGGACGGCAATGGATCTTCAGCTGTCTCTGTCACCTGACATCTTGATGTTTTCTGTTCATATGCTTCCCTCTGGCTCTCTTGCCATCCACTTTACCCACTAATATAACTTTAACCAGACCGTTATGTCGCTTATCATGACCAAAATATTTAAGTTTTCTGTTTTTTATTTTCTTTAGAAGTATCTTCTCTACCTTAAGTTCCACCAAAACCACACTATTTGTTTTCTAATCTTTTCAAAAAACGCATCCAAGTCTTCTGAATACCCACATTTCAAATGGCTTGAGTACTCTTCTCCATTTTCTTAATCGCGGTCCAGGTTTCTACTTCAAAAAATGAAACTGAACAATATCTGAATAAAAATGGCTGCTCCGAAACACACTCTGCAGAAAAATTGTAAAGTATTTTTTTGTTTCTCATCAAACCAGCGCATGTGTAGATCCGGGTGCAACTGTAACTTTCTAAGCCGTAAACGTTGACTGATGAAATGTATGTATGGTACTAGCAATATCATCATGTAATGTGCCAAGCACACCACAACTACACGTTCTTTGACACGCGATACTGTTAGGGGCCAACTGTAGTGATGGGCCTATGATTCGTACAATAGTGAAAAAGAGACAAGAAAAAGTAAAAGACATACCTAAAAAGAATATCGTTGATCTAGCTCTATTCCCCAACATGCGTCGAGGAATTGGTATAATTTATCTTTGATCTAGCTCTATTACCCAACAAGCATCGAGCAAGTGTTATAGTTTCCCTCTTCTATATCACAATAACTGATTTACATGATGTGTAGCAACATTCCTCGTTTTCAACAGAACAACATATTTGTATCATATTGTTACACAATTGACTTTAATCAAATACAAAACAGTTTAGCAAACACGTTAGAACATCACCAACAAACTAGGTGCTCTGTCCATGTGAGTCAGCTCCAGTTCTCGCACTCTCGCCATGAGCTCTCATCTTTTAAGGTGCGGTAGAAACACCAATCACGCGGCCGTCCGTCAATTACAGAGAGTGACATAATAATGAGAGAGAGGGGAAGATAAAAAGAGAGAGAGAGCTATAGAGTTATATAAATATAGAACGCTAGAAATGAAATGTATCAGCCATGACAGCAAAGCGGGGAATGTGACAAAGTTATCAAATAACGAGACTGACTCAAATCACAGAACAACAGTAGCTAGGTTGTGAACACTAAAACAATGCATAGTTTTCTTTCCCAGTAACGAAATCAAGACCAACACTCCAACTGACTTCCAAAAAGACAGTAACTTAATATCGATGAAATTCTCATATTAGGTTAATACTCCATTTCTGTGATTTGGGAACGGTTCAAGATCAATGCTTCTTTGTGTGGTTTTTGGAACGGTACAGGATCATGGTTTTATTGCGTGATTTGAGAACGGCTTAAGATCATGGTTTCATTTTGTGGTTTGAGAACTGTTCAATATCAATCTCATATTGTATGCCGATGTTCTGCTTCCGTGGTATCGCTCGCTAGACGATAACTAGATGTGCAAACTAAATTGACCATCTCAAAACATATAAGAATTAGAGACGCTACTTAAAGGATTCAGAGGTAGAGAGAAGCTCAGACGGGAAATTAGACTACTATCTGCTTGTAGCGACTAAACCAATCAAGTTCAGGGCTTTCATAGATATAGCAGTTGCTGTTGTTGTTTCGAACGCCCATACTGAGTAGGTTTTCTCTTGTGTGCGCCCTGAAGAAGACGTTAAGTGGCGGGTTGCAGTCGCTTTCCTCACATCCCGAGCGTGCTGATGAAGGTGAACCAGAATCATATATGCGGTTGTGCTATGCTTGGCTTCATCTGCGTGTCCATCACTACTATGGGGATCACGTCGATCCCTCACCTCACTAGACAGGCTGCCATGAAAACAGCCCGTTTCCGGGGAGAGCTGAGAGAAAGCCGAGGTGAGGGTCTTGGCCAGTATGTTTTCCCTGACTATGACTAACATGTCTGATCAGTATAGTTTGCCAGACCAGACCTTTGTCTTCCTCCCCAGATATAGCAGTTCAAACAAGCCACAAATACAACATCTAAAATGTCCGGGGAAAAAAACACAAAGGATAAGCTCAACAAAATGTTCAGAAAGGATTAAAAGTCTTTCAGAACCTCACAGATCAAATAATCGGCAGCAAATGGTATAAGCTCAGAACCTCACAGATCAAATAATCGGCAGCAAATGGTATAAGCTCAGAACCTCACAGATCAAATAATCGGCAGCAAATGGTATAAGCTCAGAACCTCACAGATCAAATAATCGGCAGCAAATGGTTTAAGCTTGGGGAAACAGTTCGGAGCACGCATGAAGAGGTTTTTAGAAAGAGAGGTAAACAGCATAAAGAATTGCTCACAGAAAGTACGTGGAAAGAAGGATTAAAATGCATAAAATCAGTGTCTGTGAGGAACAATAATGTGTACATTACATTCTGAGCTAAACAAAAAAATATTTTAAAGTGTCAGGCAAGATAAGAAAAAACGCATATATAAAGTGAATTGAGGCTGAACATGCTGCAAAACAAGCAGATTGTAACACATTCTATAACATAACATGGGGGACGGCGTGGACTAGTGGCTAAGTGACATGGCTTACAACCAAAAGGTGATGGGTTCGCTCCTCATCACAGCACCGGCCGTTACACCGGGGAAGCAAACCCTCAGAAAATGCAAGAGGAAGCAGACCCTTACATAAAATGTATGCCGAAGTCGGATGCACTGGGCCGAGAGGCGCAAAATAAAATGATAGTGCAACTCACACAGCCTTGGGGAAAAGATAAATAAGGTGATGGCAAACAAAAATATATTTAACATAACTATAACACAGTCAACGAAATAGCAGGACAACATTACACAAGTGAAAGATAGACAGGGACAGAACATATGCAGCAAAAGGAAACAGTGAGACAGATGGGCTGAATATTTTAAAGGAACCGGTAACAATAATCCACCAATATCACAAACTGCTATAAAACCAGCAAAGAAATCTCTAAATGTAAATATAAATCCATGAATAGAACGTATAGATCATACAGACCCTCAACCTACTGAAGAATTGGAAAGCTGCACGATTAGATGGAATCCCACCAGAAACCACGACAGCAGACATTCCAACCACTACAGAGATGATACCATCCTCAGTTCTTGGAGGGTCATATAAACAAGAAGCAATGCCCAAATGTTGGAAAGAGGGACTCTTAATAAAATTACCAAGGGAAGTGCATCTTGCTGCATCCAGTAACTGCAAAGGAGTTACATTGCCAGTCAGTGGAAAAATCATGAGTAGGACAATTCTTGATCACATAAAAGATCACTTAGATGATAACTGAGAGAAAAACTTGGAAGGATTCTGATCAGGAAGATCTTGCACAGATCATGTTAACAACGCTCATAGAGCATTTAGTATGGCTATATATATATATATATATATATATATATATATATATATATATATATATATATATATATATATATACACACACATACACAAACCAGGTCAGACGGGCGGCTGTTTAACCTGTCCCGACTGCGTGAAAAGGCCAAGGTGAGGCCGGTGCTCATTAGGGAGATGCTATTTGCAGATGATGCATTTCTAGTGACCAATGGTGATGAACCCTATAGAGACTCGGAGACAGATTCGGCCGATGGGTGCAAACAGTTTGGGCTCACCATAAGCCTGGAAAAGATAGAGGTTTGAGCACACTTCCCCCTCCGTGAAGATTGCTGCCGTCACTCTGGAGGTCGTCAACAGCTTCACTTATCTGGGGTCTGCCATCAGCAACACTCTCTCACTCGAGAAGGAGACATACAGTAGCTTGGCAGGGCGAGTACCGTCATGACCTCCCTAACGAAGAGAGTCTGAAAGGACACTGAGTCATCTCACTACATCAAGGTCCGGGTCTATCAGACCTGCGTTTTTTTGCACTTTTATGTGTGGAAGCGAGACTTGGACCACTTACTGAGTCTTCTGAACCGTTAAGTTTAAGTTATACCTAAATATTAGCAAGACCACGATAATTAGCACTGCTAAGGCAAAAGCACGACCTAAATTTATCTTAGAGAAGCAAGAAGTTACGAACGTCACACATTTTGAACATAAGCAACAATGGAGATTCTCAAAAAGAAGTTATAAGAAAAATTGACATGGCATTGCAGAGGTCAACTAAAATGAAAACGTATGCAGAACACTAACAAAACGACAAAAACAACGGTCATGATAATTTGTTCTTTCCCAATGGCAACGTACGGATACGAGACATGGACAACGACACAAACACAATGGAAGGAGATTGATACTTTCGAGCTCAAATGCTACAAGAAAGCGAGAAAGAAAAACACAGAAATCCTAAAGGAGCTGGATATAAAGACAATTTGTTTAGTAAACAATATTACGTGTAGGAAACTAAATTACTTTGATCACATCAAATCCGCAATGGTCTAGAATAAACTGTATCGGAGGGTACAGTACCTGGCAAGTGGGGCTGAGGCCGATCGAGGAGATGATGGAAACGGGACATTCAAGAAGATTTGAGGATGACGGTGACAGAGACGGGCTAGCTGCCAAAGATCGAGTCTTACAGAGCGGCTGTTATGAGAGCGACGTTCTGCACATGGCATGCTGTATGATGTTCATATGGCTCTGAGACATGGTATTGGTCTAAGAATGTCACATTCAGTCTGCATACCTTCATCAATAAATGTCCTTTTCACACCGTATTAGAAGGTCAGAGATAATAACATAACACCGGCTATAGTTAATCAGTTTGTTAAGAGCGGCATAGATGGCGCTTAACAGGCTACGCGTCTACTTTGCTCTAGTTTTGGGTATATTAAGACGGACTCACACATCGGTTAGTCACACTCCAAGAAACTGGTTGTTTATAGATTCCGCAGTCTGCTAAACCAGTATACAGGCGTTAAGTTACGTTCTGTTATTTTCAAGATGGGCAAGTATTTCTGAACGCACTAAAACAGCAACATTCTGTGGTTATGTGTCCAGTATCCACATCTGAAATGTTTCTAAAATTATTTTTGCGGGGAGGGTCAATTCACTCCGCACGTGGTGTTCTCCTGAGTGCCTGAAATAGTGTTTTCTTTGATGTGTGCCCAGCGTCTTTCCATGGTGTCTCTGACACGCCCAGAATATCAAAATCTTGGATTAAATTGTCCAGCTGTCTCAGTTGATCCAATATGCGGACATCCCATGTACTAATTTGTAATGATCTCTTCCTAGTCTTCAGGTTGATTTTCTCATTTGTTCCCTGCTATCCCTCCATTGTTATCTTTGGGGAATAACATGGTGAGATCTCAATCACTGCCACGGGGCCCAGCAGAATTTCACTTTGCGTTCTGGGTACGAGTCTCGTATGCTACACACTTTGCTGTTTCACTTCCTGAGCCATAGGAACTGTCAGGCAGAACATACTGATCAGACAATGTTGGCTAGGGTCAGGCAAAATATACTGATCGGACAATGTTAGTCAGGGTCAGGCAAAATATACTGAACAAGACCCCCACCTCACTTTCACGCAGTCCTTCTTGGAAACAAGACTGTTTCAAGGCAGTCTGGCTAACGAGGTTAGGGATCGACGTTATCCCAGTAGAAGGCAGCTACTCGTAGATAAAGCCAAGCTAACGCAATCGCATGGAGGACTCCGGTCCACTTTCATCAACACGATCAGGATATGAGGAAAGCTACTTTAACCTTCCACTTAAGACGCTTTACTGGGCGCACAAAAGTAAACTTACTTACTGTGAGCATTCACAGCAACAACAGCCTTCTGATCCATTGACTTTGGTAACTATAGCTGTATCGGTGCTGCGTGATGTGACTCACTGTGGGCATTCACAGCAACAACAGCCTTCTGATCCATTGACTTTAGTAACTATAGTTGTATCAGTGCTGCGTGATAAGAAATCAGTTTGGTGAGTCTTTGTTATACTGATTTGCACGACAATAACTTGAAATATGAAAATGGAGCTTGTGGAAACGACTTCAGCTCTAATGTAACACTTCGTGTCTCGTTCATTAGGTCAGGCATCACGTTGGACTCAGTTATTGCTTAGGAAGATACAGAAGAGATGGCTCCCGCCTGAGTGGATAGTATACATACACGTTTCAAACCTTCATATACAAGGGGGTTGTCATAAGTCTTTACCCTGACCATAAAGGAGTAGGAGGAGAAAGTTGAAATTTGGCACAGTGCTTATTCCTTCTCAACTGAATTTAAACATTTCTGCCATCTCTGCGTGACCTTGAAAAGAACTTCAGAGTAAAATAACCTATTTTTTTAACTAAACCAGTTATCACAAGCCAGTATGACATCTTCGTCACTGTCAAAATGATTTCCTTTCAGCTGTTTTTTTAAGCTTTGAGAAAACAAAAAAGTCTGATGGAGCTAAATCCGGAGAATATGGTGGGTGGGGAAGAATTTCAATATTCAAATCGTTGGCTGTTTGCAGCACAAGCTTTGCTTTATGGGAGGGCGCGTTGTCTTGAAGCCAAGGCAGAATTTGAGTGCGCGCTATCCCTCTTTTTCTGGTCAGTCTTTCTTAGTTGTGGAGCCAGGTAGCGCAGTGGTTAGCGCTCTGGCTTCGCATCCGAGTGGTCCTTGGTTCATTCCCCAGTTGATACGGTAATGTTTTTTTCAGACCGCAATGGCTCCCGGGTCGACCCAGCATTAAATGGGTACCGGTTCAGTCCGGGAAGTAAAAGCGGCGAGGGAGAGGAGATGGCTACCGCCCTCATATAGCCGAGCCTTTGAAATGTGAGATCGCCAACACCTCACACCCCATGCTATGGGATACTACTTTCTTAGTTTGGTAGGGAGATCTGCATAATATTGCCCATTAACCGTGTGGCCAAGAAGCAGGTAATCTTTCAATATAACACCTTTGACGTCCCAAAAAACAGTCAGCATCACTTTTCTTGCAGATTTATGTTCTCTTCGCTTGACATGTGTTGGTGAGCCCGGGGTTTTCCACTGCATGCTGGAAATTTTGAATTATGGATCATAATGGTGAACCCAAGTCTCATCTTCTGTCACCATGGTGGGTAACACGTTTTTCGACCGACACATTTTGAGCAACTGGACACAGCAATCAACCCTCGTTTGTTTCTGTTCACGTGTCAGCAGACGCGGGACCCATCGGGCACACACTTTTCTCATGTTCAGTCTGTTGCGTAAAATTCTAAAAATTGTACTTTCATTCATTTTTTGCTGACCTAGATATCCTCTGCAATTGTCTTCACTCTTGCATCATTTTCATCGCTGCACTCTGATGATGATCTTCCTGATCGTGGAAGATCAGCAACATGGGAACGGCCACACTTAAACTGCTTACACCAGTTTTTTTTACAGAAGCATACGAAGGACAGAATTCCTCATACTCTGGTTCCATCTCCCTGTGTATTTTCTGTGGGTGTTTTTCCCTGCAACTTCAAGAATTGTATCACATGTCTGGCCTCTGATGTCTCTATTGTTATGACAAACCGTTAGAGTAGCAGATCCGGTCAATAAGATGCGTTGCGCCATGCACCATACCGGGTAAACCCACCGAGGAGGGAAATTCATATTTCTCAAGTCCAGTACAAATTGAATGAGCTACAAATGTCCCAAATTTCAACTTTCTCCTCCTTCATAGTCAGGGTAAAGACTTATGATAAGCCCCTTGAATATGTATGCATGGGTGTGTATGATGGGTGGGTGAGAGATAGAAAGAGACAGAGACAGAGAGAGAGAGAGACAGAGAGAGAGAGATAGAAAGAGAGAGAGACAGAGACTGTAATGTCCTGGCCCATTGCAATGCAAGAGCTAACATATGGCCACGAGCGTGATAACAACCAATCGTACAACTGGAGGTTGGACAGAGGTCAAAGTCGTGTTATGTCTTAGTAACACGCAAAAGGGGTGTGGGCGTGCAAGTATGTCAAACAGAACTTTGTGAGGTCCAGCGGGAGAGGTGAGTGAGTGAAGAGGTTAGATGAAGACCAGTGGGTGAGGTGAGTGAGGCTTGTGTTTTAGCTGTTAATAGGGAGTACATAAGACGTGATCCAATCACTGTCACTGGTAGTGAAATTCATTAAACTGGTGATTTTCTAGTTGAATGAGTTAGTTCTTAAGGCATAGGCAAAAGCTGTTGATTTCCGTGTAACTATTGACTTGAGTGTTAATGTGGAGACATAATAAACAGTCAGCATTGTAAAACCGGGTGTGGTGTGTCCCAATGTTTATTGGTTTGATTCACGTGACCGGTATGAGAGGACTGTCTTGTGTTATTAAAAGATTTGGTTTCTTCTATGAGTACCTACGACTGTAGGACTTAATGTAGGTGTGTCCCAGTGAGATGAGGTGAAATGATATGAAGAAGCTATATCAAATGTATGGTTCAAACGTGGTCTATAGTAATAGGTACAATTTGGGCATTGGCAAGGACAAGAATGATCTATAGTTATAGGTACAATTTGGGCATTAGCAAGGACAAGAGTGGTCTATAGTTATAGATACAATTTGGGCATTAGCAAGGACAAGAATGATCTATAGTTATAGGTACAATTTGGGCATTAGCAAAGACAAGAGTAGTCTATAATCGTCGATACATTTTTGGCATTAGTAAGGATAAGTCAATGTTAACTGTTTTGTTGGTGTTGAGTTAGCCAAGTTGACAAGCTAGTTTCTTGCTTGCACTTATATTTATTTGTTATGACTTGAATGGCTGGAGTTCAATTACAGAATATCTATTTCCATTTCTTTTAATTTACTGATTGATGTGTATATTTTGAGTGTTTCTATAAATACTGGTCCAGGTGATCATTGCTGCCATGCTGATATGATTCGCTAACCTGGGGTTTTTCCACACTTCAGGAAGAAAATTGTTTGTTTTTGAGCTACAATTGGTGTGCTCACTACAGACATTTCTAAATATCTAATAAAAATGATTTTAGTTACCACTATTATTATTATCATTATGATGATTTTATTAAAACTATTATCATTAATATAAATGTCTGAGATACTTCAAGTACAATTCTGTGACTTGCTATTTTTATTTATGTGTCAAGCATGAGAACTCGTTACGGTTATGTCCGGGACGCTAGTTACAATAACACCATCTCTGTTTCTTGTGAACTTATTTACAATGAAATTACAAATATGTACATTAGCAACACCAACCAAAAAGTAATCCGACAAAATGTTTATACAATTAAGACATTGTTCAAATGCAGTAAATTTGTGCATGCCATGTATAAGCTGCACAGAACAAATTTCAAAGTGGCTACCTTGAATCCTGTCAAACTCATGTGAAAACACAAACATATCACTAATTAACAATGTCATCTGATAAAACAAACAAAAGCAGATGGGACAGGGATACTTAGGCCATATTGAAGATTAGACTATCACAGGTAGACATTGAGAGACATTGACAAATGGAAGGTCAGCATGAAATACAAAAAAACATGTATTGACTCTTTAGGTCATGATCACACAATAAAACATGATGTTCTGGCTAATATACCCTCATCAGCAACAAGCAAGGACACACAAGTGAAAAATATTAAAGAAACTTTAAACAAATGTATGTACTTGTGGAATCCAAACAACAAGAACACATTTGAAAATTATTTCATATCAAATTAAATGAATAATTTTGCTAAACACGGACTACAAAGACAGATTTTATCCAATGTTTTTATTTGATTTGTTGTAACATAAGGACTTTTCACATGTGCTAATCAAAGCATTTGAGCTGTAGTGTTCACATTGTCGAGTCATTGGGTCCTGTCCAGGTGATATTTTTTACTTAAAAACTCCCAAATGACATAAATGTTCCATTCTGCTAACCCTTACACATTGAATTGGTAAAGCTGTGAGATCTCTGACTGTTTCCTGGTAATTCACATGTTTGAAGTGTTCATAACTGTCAGTCACATTGGCACACTGCACAATCAGGGAACATCGCTGAAAACATCAGAAGCAACATCTGCTAATCTCGTCTTTAGGCTAGAGAGACATTGTTGTATCTATTCTCCGTTACCAAGGTTCATTATGTCCCATCCTGCAGAAAGTGACTTTAACAGTGCTGACCCTTTCACGTGTTTCTTTATATGCTCACTATCCTGTACTCTCTGTTGATGTTTACATACCACTTGACTTATTATGTCTTCTTCTTCCTTCTTCTTCTTCTACGTTTATTCTCAATACAGGGCTTTGCAAGTAGCAGGATGTGGTCCGGAATGTATTGTGTCGCTAGTTTACAACTTGACTGCAATATTTGCACCTTTCGGTCTGACACATCTGTCTTCTGGCCCTTACTCTGTCTAAAAAGCTTTCTCCACCTGTCTATTACTTTATCCTTTATTTACTTTTGCAGATCAATGCCAAAGTGTTTACAAACAATTTGTGCATTTTTAATCCTGTTTACTCCAGTCATCATTAAAGCACTAAAGAAGACTTAATGAAAAATTAATGAAATATAAGATTGAGAAGTTGCAAGAAATCAAACTGACATGTGCAAACTACAGCTGGATTTTAACGGATTATCTAAATACAAGCATGCAAACATTATTGGAAATAAAACTCTACCAATAACAAAATTTAATTCAGAAAAGTCGAGTATGGATGACAGAAAAATAACGGAAATAAAAAGTGTGAAAAACATAATATAGAGCACTGGACAAAGAGATATGTACTATATGTCGACATGCAAACAAAAAGTGGAAAGACCATCAACCAACAAAAATAGGATTTGACAAAACTACTTGATGAGACCTGGATGTTGCCGATGGCTGTGCTGTTCTGTACCATAACTGTGTGTGCGGGTGAAAAATAAAATATGCATGATTATAGAAAATGAGACTGACAATACACAGAGCAAAAGACACCGATTTTTAGAATAAATGCATACAACGACAACTAGATTGTGCTGGGAGATACACTCCTACAAGATGTGGAATCAGTATTATTTCTTTGGTCACAGTATAGACAAAGTAGGAAGTACAGATAAAGATATTGAAATAAGCATACAAAAGGTGAGAGGAATTTTCATTGTCCAACACAAAAATTAAAATCTTCAATTTAAATGTGAAGTCTATGCTATTGTATGACTCTGAAGCATTGAAAAATACAAAAACAATGATGAAAAAGGTACAGACTTTCATAAATGGGTGCAGAGAGTAGAGAGATTGAAATGCTATGATAGGATTATAAATGTGGAACTGTTGGACAGAACCAGACAGAGTACAAAGATTGAAATGGTATGATAAAATTATAAGTGTGGAACTGTTGGACAGAACCAGACAGAGTACAAAGATTGAAATGGTATGATAAAATTATAAGTGTGGAACTGTTGCAATAAATTAGGCCGATATCAGTGAAACATGAGGTGAGATGAAAACGCAGCGTTCAATAGGAAACACATTAAAGAAACTATCTGATAGCATTACAAGGCCGTCTATGTATTTGAATACCCAGAGCAGGTGAGGGTGAGGCAGATCAAAACACACATGGAGAAGAGAGCTCAAGAAAAACATGAAGAGAAAAGGGAAGATGTGGACATAGATGGAATGGATGACCCCAGACAGGAGAACATGACATGTTTAATCAAAGACCTTATGCTCCATAGGGAGCTGAAAGGTTTTGACTGTTTTTATTGATTAACTGTATGGGCTAGAATTGTGAACAATAAACAAACAGTTGAAAAAAGGTTGATGACTTTGAAATTTGAATATACATTTTAAAAAAAGAGGTGCATCTTGTAGAGAGAAGAAAAGAAATCTAAAAAAGTTTTTGGAGAAATTAGGAACACAAAAGAAATATAATACCAAGGAATGGACACAGGTGTACACAGATGGTTCAGCAGAGGGGGCAGGTCAAAACGGGGGAGGGGGCAGGTCAAAACGGGGGAGGGGGGGGATCAAAACGGGGGACGGGGCATATTCATACGCCACAAAAGTGGAAATATAACAGAAGAGGCCGTCCCAACAGGAAAGTCATCCACAAACATCAGAGCAGAATCTATGGCCCTCCTGCAAGCACTGAGAATACTTGAAACAGAAAAGCAATCACCAACAAAAATAGCTGTATTCACTGACTGCAGAGTACTATTAGAGACAATACAAAAAACAAACAGCGAACCACTGTTATCAGAGATTAGAGCAGAACTAGGAAAACTCCAGAGATCCTCAACAATCGCTCCAGTGGCTATCCTCCCATTGCGGAATCACGGGAAACAAGAGAGCTGATGCTCTAGAAAAAGATGGCAGCAAAAGGGCACAATTTAATCATCGAGTACCATACAGAGAGATCAAGAACATCGAAAGAAACCAGTATATACAGCAAAAAAGAGAAGACAGAAACATAAGCAGTACACCAGACCCAATTCACTATCTCAAAAGAAATCAACAAACTACCTTATTTCGCCTGAGATCTGGACACTGCAAACTACTAGAAAATCTATACCGACAAGATCTCACACACCGATGAGTGCCCGTGTGGAACAGGTCAGAACCATGAACACATTCTACAGGAATAACCAATCTATAGGGAAATGAGATACCAGACCTGGCCAAAGTGTGCGGAGCTGAGACAAAAGAAGACTACAGACTTCATGGCGACTGGCCAGCAGATATAGCATGACCAAAAGATCCTGAACGCAAAGAAGAAGAAAGAAGAACACAAAGAGAATAGATCAACAAAATCTGAGTTGGATATTTTGGTCACATCAAAAGACATAACACCTTGATGAGAAAAGTAGAAAAAGTAAAGAGCAAAAAGTGCCAAAAGGTCAACAGCTAAAAGTGGAAGGATAATTACAAAAGGATAGAGGAAAGCCTGTCAGATTTAACCCTCTAGGCGAGAGACACAGAACACTGAAGATTCAGTGCCTATGTGTAATGTGACAATGATGTTGCAGTCTGTCAGTCTAAGACAATGCACTCGATGCCTATGGGTAATATGACGATGATGTTGCATTTTGTCAGTCTTTGACAATAGACTCAATGTCTATGTGTAATGTGACGATGATGTTACAATTTGTCACTCTATGACAAATGGCATGATGCCTAAGTTAATGTGATGATGATGTTGCAGTCTGTCCGCCTATGGCAATAGGTTTGATGCCTTTGTGCAATGTGATAATGTCGCAGTCTGTCAATCTATGGCAAGAGGTTCAATGCCTTTGTGCAATGTGATAATGTCGCAGTCTGTCAATTTATGGTAATAGTCTTGATGCCTTTGTACAATGTGATGATGTTGCAGTCTGTCAGTCTATGGCAATAGGCTTGATGCCTTTGTGCAATGTGATAATGTCGCAGTCTGTCAATCTATGGCAAGAGGTTCAATGCCTTTGTGCAAAGTGATGATAGAGCAAGAAGAGATGACAAACCTGCACTGTCCAATGTGATGGAGGCAATGGACATGATGCAGTATCATGTGTGGAGTCAGTCGTGTGTGGAATCAGTCATGTGAGGAGTTAAGTCATATGTGGAGTCGAGTCAAGTCAAGTGTGGAGTCAGTCATGTGTGTATGAAGCTTTGAAGCTGATGATAATCTTTTGAGCTTGCTAACAAAGATTGAGGTTGATATTTTAAAACTGGGATGAAAAAAGCAACCAACTCTGTGTATGTCTTCAAACCTGTCAACTACTTCAATGTTGTACATTAATATACAAGATAGTAATAAAAGTATCTGATTAGTGTTGTGGTTGAGCCCTTGCTTTTTACTGCTAAGGTATGCGGGTTTAACTCCCGTTTCCAGCATGCTAACTAGGTGTAAATAGGTACCTGGCTTTCTGTTTTGGAAGGAAAGACAGACGAGGAAGGGAACAGACCCTCCCACCCTATAAACAAACTGTGGGCTTGTGAAATAAAGTCTCTAACAATCATCCCCAATGGCAGTGTCTGCTATGAGACTACATTTACCTTATTAGTATATAACGTATTGAAACAAATAAAGTGAGAATGGAGTGTTTTTTCAGTACCGGAAGTATATTATCCAGATGATGATGTTCACATTAGGTCTCAAGGAAAATTTTTTAGACTACATTGTATTATGCTAATGGTGAAACCTGTCCATTGTTACAATTCCAAAATGAACTTATGAAACAACTGTTGCATAATAGTATATTTATGTTGACTCTGTGCTACCAGTGCCAAACATGGTCCCTCTCCAAGGTGTATGAGAGCAGAATTTCAAAGTTAGGAATGAAGTGCTTGAGGAAGGTCATTGGTGTTACAAGAAAAAACAGACTATGAAATAAAGACATTTAAAGTATGGTCGGCACTACGTTCTGTGCACAAAGTACATTTCCAGGAAAAACATATGCTGATTCAATCATCTCATGAGAATGCACCCTCATCAATTTCTATTGATGGCTTATAATGCTGGTGGATTTGACTATACGGCAAGAGTCCATATGAGGGTTGTTCAAAATGTGCCAGACTTTAATTTTTTTTCTGTGGAAACAAATGAAGCATGGTAGGAGGTGTTTTCCTGGGGGGGAGGTATAGGGGACCTTCATGGGCATGTATGAATTTGTTCCCGCACGCAGAGTGTGTCAGTTACTGACATCAGTTTTGAGTGAGTGTAGTGAACGCTTGTCAGATTTTCATTTTCTGCAAAATGACTTGAGCAGAGATATTGCATTAAATATTGCCAAAAGCTTGGTGATACCCAAATGGGAACCATTCGGAAGACTCAATAGGCTTTCAGTAACAATGCCATGAGTATCACACAAATTAAGGGGTGGCAAAATCGTTTCAAAGATGGCTACACACCAATGGAGAATGGACCAAATTTCTGTAGGCCTTCAACAAGCTGAAATGATGAGGTCATTAATGCATGTGAGACTTTCATCATGCAGAACCACTGTTTCATCATCTAAAAACATGCAGATGAGGTGGGGATAAGCTCTGGTTGGTACACTCCATTTTTATCGAGGATTTGGCCATGCGGAGAGTGTCCCCAAAATTTGTGCTGAAGGTGCTAACGATGGAGTAGAAGCAACAAGGCCTGGAAGTCTCGTGGGACATGCTGGATAGTGCAAATGGCGACCCCCAATTTTCTGAACACTGGTGATGAGTCATGGGTTTGTGGGTTTATAGGTACAACATGGAAACCAAGGTACAGTTGTCACAGTGGAGACATTCATTATCCCTGAGATCAAATAAAAGAAAGGCAGGTGCACAGCAACATCGTCAAAGCCATTTTGATGTTTTCTTTTACTCCTGTGGGGTAGTGCATCACGAGTACACACCACAAGGCAACAAAATTACCAAAGAGTACTACCGTTGTCTTTGAGATGCTGTGCGGACACATACGACTAGACCAGTGAGCAATGGGAACTTGGCAGCTCCATTAGGACAACACACCCGTCCATTATTTGATCTGATTCTGCCTTTCTTTGTCATTCCTCTGATTTGTTAGGCTCCTTACTCTCCCAACATAGCTCCTTGTGATTTTTGGCTATTCTCCAAGCTAAAAATGCAGCTGACAAGGACCAGAGTCACGAGAAGACTTCATGTGGAACTTGACAACCCAGCTGTACTTCATTCCCAAAGATGCCTTCTTGAAATGCTTCCAACAATGGCAGGACCGCTGGAAGATATGTGTGCAGTCCCAAGGAGAGTACTTGGAAGGAAATTAGGGCTTCAGATCTCCAGGTGAGTAATTGTATTTTTCATGGCCAAGGGTCAGATACATTTTCAACAGATCTTGTAGTTGTAACCTTAGATGTGGCAAGGATAATTCAGCTGAGAGGACCAGGATTGAGTAAGAGGACCAGGTGTGAGTAAGAGGACCCAGTTGTGAGTAAGAGGACCCAGGTGTGAGTGACAGGATCCTGGATTGAGTGAGATGACTTATGATTGAGTGAAGAGGTCCCAGGATTGAGTGAAGAGGTCCCAGCATTGAGTGAGAGGACCCACAATTGAGTGATATTATATCATAATAGATGACAAGTTTTTTTTCAATAATTTTCTTTCAATCCTAGTTAGGTAATTAGTGATGTTAACAAATACACAAGTGTTAACTGAACATCTTTATACTGGTTTAGAAGACTCTGCAAAGTCTGTATACAACCAATTTCTTTTACATTCCCTTTATCTAAAATCAACTATGCACATCCAATCTTTTCTTGAATGCATTAATTGACCCAGACTCCACTATTTCCCGTGGCAATGCATTCTAAGCATTCACTACTTTCTTACTAAAAAAATATTTCCTAGTGTCTAATCTGGACCTTCCTTTAATTAATTTGTGGCTGTGCCCGCTTGTTCCTATAGGAGGCTATATTTTGAAAAACTTGTTATAGTCTAATTTATCCTTTCTGTTGATTATCTTATAAACCCGTATTAAATCACCTCAAATTCTTCTCTTTTCTAGACACTGCAGGCCGGTTTTTCTCTTTTCTCATAACTATAATTCTGGAATCTTAATTTCAGTTTTGTCGCTTTTCTTTGTATTGTTTCCAGCATGTTTATATCCCCTTTACAATAAGGATTCCACACCTGAACACAGTAATTCCACAGTACTCCATTCTAGGTCTAAATAATGCTTTATACAGGATGACTATCACTTCCATGCTCCTATGTTTAATATTTCTTTTTATCATACCTAACATTGCATTTACCTTTTTCACTACCTGGATTTGCTCACTCACCTTACCTGTATGATCTATTATAACCCCTAGGTATTTTTCCTTTTCTATCATTCTAATATTGTTCACCCCCATCCTGTAATTATGTTCCATATTGAATCTACCCATTTGGATGGCTGTACATTCATCTACATTAAATACCATTTTCCAAGACCATTCCCAAATTTTATATAAAATTTACAATATATCCATCTCTGCTTTAGATGAGACACTTCTGCATAGTTTTATGCCATCCGCAAATTTTGCAATCATGGATCCGATGTCATTGTCCAAATCATTTATATTTATAAAGAACAAAATTGGTCCGTTTGCTGAGCCCTGTGGCACTCCACTTTACCTAACACCACTCAAAGTACTTCTTATTTATGCCCACTCTGCCCTCTTCCCGTTAACCAATTTTCTATCCATTTGGCAACTTTGCCTTGTATTCCATGTAATTTTAACTTCCTAAACAATTTTTGATGAGGTACTCTATCAAAAAGGCCTTTGAAAAATCTAAATAAATAACATCTGCTGGTTCCACTCCATCTTTCGTTTTAGTAACCTCCTCCATGGATTCTAATAGATTTGTTAAGTACAATCTCCCTTAAGTAAACCCATGCTGTTGAGGAACCTTTTACCAAAGAGGAGATTGTAAATTGGTGTTAAAGATGTTGACATCACTGTTGATCAATCTATGTAGACATCACTGTTGATCAGTTTAAGTAGACATCACTGTTGATCAATTTATGTAGACATCACTGTTTATGTAGACATCACTGTTGATCAATTTATGTAGACATCACTGTTTATGTAGACATCACTGTTGATCAATTTATGTAGACATCACTGTTGATCAGTTTATGTAGACATCACTGTTGATCAGTTTATGTAGACATAACTGTTTATGTAGACATCACTGTTTATGTAGACATCACTGTTGATCAATTTATGTAGACATCACTGTTGATCAAGATATGTAGGCATCACTGTTGATCAAGATATGTAGGCATTACTGTTGATCAATCTATGTAGGCATCACTGTTGATCAATCTTTGTAGACATCCCTGCTGATCAATTTATGTTGACATCACTGTTGATAATCTATTTTAAACCAACGATGACCGATTTAGCTGATTTATTTCTTCCATGTCAAGCTGCAAAATTGCCCAACATCAAATTTTCTGTACTGCCCTCTATCTCTGCTATAAGTGCAACATCTTGTCACAGTGTCTTCTAACAAAGTTAACATCGCTAAACAAAAGTGGGCAGCTTCTTTCTGAAGTGTGCATTAAACTTCCTTTGTACACTGATCTCTTTCAAAACATCCTCATTATGAGTTTTTAGCTGTCCTTAAATCTTTACAGCTTGCAGGCGCTGAAATTGGCTGAATTTTGGTTGAGCTAATCTGTTCTTAACTACAGAGTCCTATCTTCCATGTATGACTAATTTATACAAATCTGCTTTCACATTCTGCCCAATGAGTTATGTTCAGATCAATGAAAGTCAACTACCACTACTTCACTTATTCCTATTGCTAAGGTCCACCAGGAGGATGAAGAATAAAGGCTGCTTGTCCCTACAGTCCCCATGCACTGCACAAGGTAGGTTTTTATTTCACCTCCCTAGATAAAAACCAAAGCCATATAAAGGTTTTGAGCAAATGTCCTCATAGTCAGAAGACTGACATCCAAACTGCTTGATCAGTCACTCCTCACAATAAAGGTCAAAAATTCTGACAAAATTGCAAAATTAACCAAATGGCTCTTCTAAAGTGGAACTCTGATCCACGGCTCAATAGATTCTGCACCCAACATACATCGATCAAAGGTGACTTAGGAGAGTTTGTGCATAAGCTAGCAACATCATCATGTGAA
Source organism: Ariolimax columbianus (assembly GCA_036924085.1). NCBI lineage: Eukaryota > Metazoa > Mollusca > Gastropoda > Stylommatophora > Arionidae > Ariolimax > Ariolimax columbianus. The sequence continues at coordinate 21,523,338 of JAVGWX010000012.1, forward strand.
ACAAATGGCTATAGAAATGAGTCCTGTGGTAGCACATGATGGCTTCATGTACAGGAGTTACTAACATCAGCAGTGACTAGCCTCATACTGATTCATAAGAAAAAAAATTAACAAAATTCAGAAACATGATTGCAAAAAAATAATGCGTTGTGGAGAATACTTTGGCAAGTGCCTGTGCATGGTTTGACACAACCAAATGTACAAGTTGCAGGTAAATGTGAACATTTATAGTGAATGACAAACAGATGGAGTCAGAGGAAGCAATCAAGAAAAACTGGCAGCAGCATAAACCTGGACCTTGAAGAAGTCACAAGTGAGAAAACTGTCAAGGCAGGAAATAAGACTTTGCAACAAAACAAACTTTAGAGGTGATTGGAATGATGAAGAACAGAAGGATTTGCATGAGCAAATATGGTATAGGCAAAATCCAGATTCAAATCACATTTGCTTTCTGATGACATCAACAAAAGAACACACAGAAAAGTGCTGGTGCTGACATCAATGATGAGCTACAGGTTATACATCTTCTGTCAGCTCACTTTTGTATTTTGTGTTTTTAGTTGGGTAACATGTTACAACCTCTATTTAATTGTTTAAAATCTTCATTGATTAAAATAAGATTATTAAAAAATTGTATACATGAAAGAAAGTTTAACAAATTGTTATAAATTATCCAAAATATAACTACACATATACAGAATATAAATCATTATCATCAACTTCTTCACAATCTTCCCAGTTATCATCTGAGGTTGCCGTCTCGTAGGCATCAGTAATCAAGGCACTTGTAGCTAAGACATTATTGTCCACATCATCCTGACTATCTTCTATTATTTCAGTGTGTGTTGTGTCTAATTGATTCTCACTCTCAGACATTCCAGCTGTGTAACTGCTCTTGTGTGAAAGTTTATCACAGGATATGTTCCTTGTCAATGAGTACTCAACGCGGTTATTGTCAGACAATCCAGGTTTTTCTGCACTTTCAGCTCCAGCTGCTGTTGCTACCAGTGATGATGAAAGTGATGTACTTGTTCTCACTGAACCATCTGATGTCAGTGGTATGACCACATTCTCACTGGTCTCTGTGTCCTTGACACTGAAGCTTGGATCTATGTCTTTATTAGAGCTCTCAGCTCCTTTGGTATCAGTGATGCTGTTACCGGTGTCAGCTGTGTAAGGCCTCTCTTCACAAGACAGAAGAATGCTACTAGAACTTGCTATAGTTTCACTTTTATTCTCAAGTGATAAGCTTGTAGATGCTACCTCTAATGCTCTGTTGCTGCCCAGTCTGTACGCTGGACAATGTCGTTCGGTTTGTGTTTCACTGCCTTGTCTCCAACTTCCTGGCACTTCATAAACACATCCATCAGTATCAGTCATTAAGCCTATAGCTACTGTCCCCCCTTTTGATTTCTTTGATTTTGAAGAACTTTTACGAGGTGACTTCCTATGTGATCCATCGAAATCAAATATTTTTGTTTTCTGAGATGAAGAAGATTTTCTGTTTGCCTTCGAGGCTGCTGAAGACCATTTGGTTAATGTGTCTTTCTCATTTTCATCAACTGACCAAGCTGTTCTTGGCAAGTGGAAGAATATCTTCTCCCTACCAGTAACTGGGTCCTGGTCTTGCAGTTGTTTCATATCGCCAATAATTCTTTCACACCATCGATGGCTGTCCCCTCTTTCATTCATCATGGTAGTGTCTGTGTTTCTTGTAGTTTTCTCAAAATTATCCTCCCTGGAAGCCAATACAGTCGATCGTATGGACTTAAGTCTTTGAGCCTTGACACTAGCATCAGCATGCAAGCCATGTATATCCTTCTCTACCTCCTTCATGTGAGTATGAGCATCAGTTGTCATCTGTAAAAGATTCTCTGCCATTTCCAATAAAGAAATATCTCCCAAAACTCCATCAGCCTTTTCCTGGTCCAATAGTTCTTCTGTTGGAGAATCTTCACAGGCTGTTAGGAGACCTATTGAATGTAATTTGTCATCCAAGATGTTATCATCATCTAGAGTATGTTCATTTAGTTGTAAGTCAGACAACCAAGACCAAGATATATCTTGACCAGACTTACTGTTGTCTCGTCTGAGTGAAACGTCTGCCACATGTGGTGTAACAGAATTCATCCGTTCAATATTTGAGCTTCCACTGACTGAGGCCTCTGTGTCTACCCTACCACTCTTGATCTGAGATTTTTCAGATGTGTTTTTGCCAGAGATCCCTTTCCCTGATGAAGCAGAGTTATTTTCAAGGGTCAGTGGCCTCCTTGCGCATCCACTGTTTGAGCTAATGTGGACATCACATAATGATGAGACCATACTGTCACTCTCATCTGAATCCCAGTTAGCAAAAATAGCAGCAAAGTCTTTGCTGAGAAAGTCTTTGGTCTTATCACTTTCATTGGAGTGAATATTAGAAACAGATATGTCCTTGATGGCACCAAACATGGATCCCATCAGTTCAAGACCTTTAACAATGGATGAACAAGATGACAAACATTCTCCATCTGAAGCAGCTAGAAATGATTGAGATGAAGACTTGACATCTGAGCTATTGTCTCCAGTAAGTGTATCAGGAGACATGGCTGCCACTGATCCAGCACTGTCCAACAGGCTAGCTTTAAACTCTCCTGGTGATTCATCAAGCTGTCCTTGACTCTGATCTGCTGGTGATGACTTTGGAGTTTGGTCAAGACAGTAAAGATCTTCTACACTTTTGTTAGGGACTCGAGTCACAACTGTTGACCTGCACTCATCAAAACGACTGGACTGGCTCAGTTTGTGACAATGGTGGGTTTTGGATTTGCTGAGTGGCCTCCTCTTCTCATTGGTAGCCTCATCCCTCTCCCCTGTATATGGACAGATCAAAGAGTCAGTGAATGGATGATCAAAATAGCATCATCACATGGAACAGAACATGGACAAATGGATCAAGAAAAGTGAGGACTGAGTGAATTAGCTAGGTCAGAATGTGAATGGATCAGAACTACCTCAAATAATGATAAATATTACAAAAGTCTTTCATACTATTCTATTAAACTGTTACCTCTGGGAAAACCAGATCACATGTGAATGGATCAGAAATACCTCAAACAATGATAAATATTACAAAAGTCTTTCATACTATTCTATAAACTGTTACCTCTGGGAAAGCCAAATGACATGTGAATGGATCAGAAATACCTCAAATAATGATAAATATTACAAAAGTCTTTCATACTATTCTATTAAACTATTACCTCTGGGAAAGCCAGACGACAACTCATGAAACCTCTGAAGCTCAATTCCAAGCTCCTTCATGGAATTTAGTCCCACAGCTTTACCTGAAACCTTGGCCTCCTGACCGGCACTGTTTGACCGAGGCCTGTGTATGTCATTCTGACCACGTGTTTTAGTAGTCTTTGTGAGAGGTGATCTGCTGAAAGAAAACAATGTATCGTGCTAGATGATTCTGTTGGACCTTATTTATATAGCACATTATTTTAACTTGCACGACGCCACATCCTTTTTTTACGAAAATTTGCACAAATTTATATCTTGCTATAGTAGTTGACTTTCACAATTTGTAACTGTTCTGTATGTTTGTCAATAAATATGATTTTCTTGTGTGTAAAGAAACAATTGAATAAAGAACTTGTGGGTGTTATTGTTTTTGTTGTGTGTTTGTTAGTTTCTGAGATACAAAAAGATGAAGAAAATTTATGGAAATCTCAGAAAAATTTGGACTTGACGGCTAGGCATAGTCGCTCCAATAGAAATCCATGGAAACCATAACAACGTATCGATACTGTGTTTACAATATCAACAGAACTGTTAGTTTCCAATTCAAACGTAGTTCTTTCATCTAAACAAACAAAATAAACAGATCTACTCGATAAATTTCTTTTCCAACAACCTACTTTACCTTTTGCAAAAAGTCGGCTTGCCCCAATGGGCGTATTAGAGGTGTTAGAAGAAAAATCTTTCAAAATCCATTTGTAATCTAACATACAACACTTTTACCAGCAAAATATTGTGTGTAGATGGTGACGTATTCAGAATTTTAACAAATGACTATAGGTAGGGTCGCCGTGCAAAATAATAAATTTGTTCAGGAATTCCAATTTTTGTCCAACCAGTCTAGACCCTGGCATGATGAAGGTTTAACAGCAATATAAATTTCTTTCCTGCAAACAAAATGCTAATTATATTTTTCTGCACTCCTTCTATTAAAATCCTGGGATCTTCATTCAGGAGAAAAGAACAAGGCCACTACACCCTTCTGTGCATGACATATGGAGGGTTGTACATAGAGCTCGTAACCTTATGATATAAAACAAACTGCTTCAGACAAATCTATGTGCTCAACAAATCTATTAGAATTCATGGAACAAATTACCAAAACGTTGGATGTTGGAGAGCCAGCAGATGTTATTTATCTGGATTTTGAAAAGGCCTTTGATAGAGTACCTTATCAAAGATTTGAGTTGCCAATTGGATAGAAAATTGGTTAACAGACAGAAGGCAGAGAGTAAGCATAAATAAGGAGTAGTCTGACTGGTGTGATGTTATAAGTGGAGTGCCGCAGGGATCGGTATTGTGACCAATTTTTTTCTTGATATATACAAATGATTTGGAAAATGGTTTCGCATCCATGATTGCAAAATTTGCGGATGACACAAAATTATGCAGCAGGGTCTCTTCTCTGGCAGAGGTGGATCTATTCAGATTAGATTTAGCTACTATTCATAAATAGTCTGTGAGCTGGCAGATGGAGTTTAATCTAGACAAATGTACGGTCATTCACATGGGAAGATCAAATATGAAACATAATTACATGATGGGAGTGAACAATATCAGACAGATAGAAAAAGAAAGGGACATAGGAATTATAATAGATCATACGTGTAAGGTGCGAGAGCAAGTCCATGTGGCTGTGAAAAGGGCTAATGTAATGCTGGGTATGATTAAAAGAAACATTACACACCAAAGCAAGGAAGTGATAGTCAAACTATATAAATTATTGGTGAGACCTAAATTGGAGTACTGTATTCAGATGTGGCGTCTTTATCACAGAGTGGATGATCATGATAGAAAGCATACAAAGATGAGCTACAAAAATTATCGTGGAATTCTAGAATTATAGTTATGAGAAGAGACTTAGAAAACTGGTCTGCAAACTGACTACAAGAACTAGAGGAAGGACATAGCTTAAAATTATTTAAAGGCAGGTTCAGATGTGATATTAGGAAACATTTTTTCAGTCAGATAGTGGTGAATGCTTGGAATGCATTTCCACAGGATGTGGTGGAGTCAGTGTCAGTTAATGCATTCAAGAATAGATTGGATGATCACAATCATTTTTAAAGTGGAATAAACTGATTATATACAGACTCTATAGAGTCTTCTAAACTAGTAAAACGAAGGTAAGTTAAGTTAAGACACACTGCAAGAGCTTTGGTGCATGTTTCACACAAGCAGGCTAATCTTTAACAGATGGATCAGGTGTCAAATGAGAATGACTGATTTGTCTGCAATCTTATAGCCACAATGTTCACTTTCAACGAACGAGCATCAATGTTAGCTTTACATTGCCAAAGAAAAATACTGTAAACTTATAATCCCTTACACATTCGACCGAAATCGACCTCCTACAAAACATCAATTTCCACCCGATGTGACCAACACCGAACACATGATTTACGTTCTGTCATTTAGTTTGCGAAATTTAAAGATGGCCGGCAATTCACGCATGCACAGGTGTGGTTTAATGTACAGTTCCAATAGTTGAACATGTAAGAAGGTTGTGAAGATTAAAAGTTACACATTTAGCACAAGGAAAGATGAACTTTAAGTCCCAAGATATTATTTATTATTTGATCAGACTATCGGTCGTACATCTTAATTACTTGTGGATATTTAACCCCCACCCAATTCAAACTTTCTCTGGGACACAGAAGAAAAGGTCTGTGGTAATGGAATTGGAAGCTTAACACAGAAATGCACATGATGTGGTTAGTATTTTTTAAATGTTCCTCATGTCCCTCTGCATAAATGTCATTTAGTGCTTCAGAGTAATATTTACTTTCTATTATTTATGCGTTGTCATATGTAGTTTAATTATGTGTCTTTTGATGTTTATATCATAATTTTAGCTAAAATTTTAGCTCAATTTTTTTAAATATTAATTTATTTTACTTGAAATAAAACTATATGACATACAGAGTTGCAGTACTGAACAGACATACATAGTTGCAGTACTGAACAACAGAAAGGGTTTAAGCTCTGAACTTAATCTCGGTGACCAAAACTAAAATGTCAGTCATTTACTCACTGTTGAGCATCCCGAGAATCAGGTACACACAAACTAAAATGTCAGTCATTTACTAACTGCTGAGCATCCCGAGAATCAGGTACACACAAACTAAAATGTCAGTCATTTACTCACTGTTGAGCATCCCGAGAATCAGGTACATGAAGAAGGCCATTATCCCTCAAATACTGCAGCCTGGACATTTCTAATGCTCTCAGCAACTCCATGTGTTCATCCAGCACTATTTCTGATATGGCTAAAGAGAGAGAAGGAGAGAGGTGTAGCCTTGTTGTTACAAAAAACACAGTAAAATTATGTTACAACTATAACAAACTTCCAACTAACTTCATTAGAAGAATGTGTGATTTTGCAGCTATTTTTGTTCTAAAATCATTTTGTAACATGCCAACCATGGTGTGCAGTCATGAATCTGTAACTTCCTTGGTCTTGTACTGCTTATCAATTCCATCATTTACCATTTTCCATGTCATGTTGGTGTTAATATTTAATATCATCACTGTCTTACTTCCTGTATCTCTTGACTCAGTAATGTTGCCTGTTGCCATAATATGCCAAAAAATCCGGTCTGTTTCTTAAGATATGTATGATAAGATTCCTCAATCAACAGATCTCCAAAATTATTCTTATTGGCCTTTTTAGCTGTCCATTAGACATTTTCTGTATAAATATCTTAAGTGGCTTACAGTGGTTACAAATTAGAGAAACAGCTTGAGGAGAAGACTGTTTTCAGTCAGTTGAAGAAAATGAAAACATATACACCAGACATGATCAAATGAAACCCAACCTAGTGGTTTTATTATAAACGTATGAAAGGACATCAGCACTTATGGCAGAATTAAACAAAACAATTGTTAGGAAGCAAGCATGCACAAGGAGGTCGTTAGAAAAAGTCAATGTAAGCATTCATACACGCATCCCACTGCTTGGGAAGATGGCAGATACAGTCCCTGAAAAGGACATTAGCTGATCATTGAACCATTTGGTCACTGCTGCCATGATGTCTACATCAGAGAGGAATCATTGTCCATTTAGAGCTTATTTTAAGGGTCTAAAATGAAAGTCACATGGTGACAGATCAGCTCTATAGGCTGGGTGTGGCAGAGCTTACAACCTTTTCATGTCAACACTTCTTACATATTGTTCACGACATGTGAATGAGCATTGTCATTTAACAGAATCACACAATGTTAAAGCATGTTGGGCCACATGTTATTTGATAGCTGTATGCAACTTGTCTAGTGGGGCCTTGCAGCAGATGGCATTGATATTCAAGTCAGGCTTTTTAAAGATCGCCAGCAAAAGTCCTTCATAGTCAGAAACTGCGGTCAGCATAACCTTGTCACTAGAAACCTGTGAATTGAATTTTGTGTGCTTTGGTGATCATCGATGCTTCTACTGCATGCTCACTGTTTTGCTGCACAACTCAAAGTGGTAGCAACAAGATTCATCGTCCGCCACTATACGCAATAGAAACGCATCAGCCCCTGCTTTGTAACGCAGGAAGTGGTTCAAACTCCACCCCATGCGTTCTTCCTTATGGTGGTTGGTGAGCATCCATGGGACCCATGTAAGCTCCGAAGACCGCCCAATCTTGGCGATGGCTTCTTGTGTCGCAATATGTGCCTGACCTGGCGGTGGAAGATCTTTCGTTAATTCACATCCTTCCCGAAACATTCATGCCCAGTGTTTCACTGTTGTCTTCATTCCACATTTTTCATTCTACACCACCTGCATTCTGCAATGAATGTCGACATCCTTCGACTGTAAGGAACTGAATCGCCGCTCGCTGATTCGCCTTGGACAGATTCAGTATCACACTGGTAATGTTGTCAACAATCTGCAGCAGAACCTATGCATGCAGGAGAATGAACACATGCCTGCTTATTTATTGATCTGTGCTTATTATGTGAACTGTGATATCATCATGCTCCCTGTGTCCTGGTGTGCATGAGGCAGCATGAACGGGTTTCATTTCATCATGCCTCATAGGTACAGCTCAGTTACCACACCGGAACAGAAACAAAATTACACCAGCGTTATGCCTTAAATATTATTTCAGTAAGCCAACATTTACTGCCATCATTTTTTCCTAACTGCTTTAGTTTCTTGGTTGAAAATGTGCATTCGCTTTTAGTCAAGTCTCTTTGCTTCTCATTCTAAGTATAGAAGATGCACCATATTCTTTATCGCTTGCTACCTTCCATTGTTGTATACAAACTGTTCCCACGTCATGGTTATTTTCATTTCTTTCATCATTACCAAACCCTATCTGTGTTATCTGCCATAAACATGTTTGTTATTGGGTTCTAATTTTGTGGTCGTTGTGGTGGCTTTTCTGAGAACTGTGTCTTGGGCCGAAAATGCAGCAGCCAGAAGCTCATTGGCTGTCTGTTTGTGTCAGGGAACCATACCTGGTTGTTTGTGCCAGGGTCAGTGAACCATAGCTGATTGTTTGTGTCAAGGTCAGTGAACCATCGCTGGTTGTTTGTGTCAGGGTCAGTGAACCATAGCTGGTTGTTTATGTCAGGGTCAGTGAACCATACCTGGTTGTTGGTGCCAGGGTCAGTGAACCATAGCTGGTTGTTTGTGTCAGGGTCAGTGAACCATACCTGGTTGTTTGTGCCAGGGTCAGAGAACCACAGCTGATTGTTTGTGTCAGGGTCGGTGAACCATAGCTGGTTGTTTGTGCCAGGGTCAGTGAACCATATCTTGTTATTTGTGTCAGGGTCAGTGAACCATATCTTGTTATTTTTCTCAGGGTCAGTGAACCATAGCTGGTTGTTTGTGTTAGGGTCAGTGAACCATACCTGGTTGTTTGTGCCAGGGTCAGAGAACCACAGCTGATTGTTTGTGTCAGGGTCGGTGAACCATAGCTGGTTGTTTGTGCCAGGGTCAGTGAACCATATCTTGTTATTTGTGTCAGGGTCAGTGAACCATATCTTGTTATTTCTCTCAGGGTCAGTGAACCATAGCTGGTTGTTTGTGACAGAGAACAGTTGAGAACAAACACATCTGACTGGCTTCAGTTCCCAAGAAAAAAATGTATGAAAAATAACTTTAAAAAAACACAGGTTCAACATCTTCCAAAAATCAGTGTTTAAGAATGATTAGATACAATCTATGAATACCTTCTGTTTCTTTTCTGTTTTGTTCTTCCTTATCAACCTGCATACACCAGCGACTGCAATAATCATGATGCTCATTAGTCCGTGGATTCTTTACACGTACTTTGTTACAACCTGTTCTGTGACATTTACCTGTGACAAAAAGCTCTTTACATGTTAAACATATCACAAGGATATGTGTAGATGACACTGTGTTCATTTGTAATATTTTGTGCCAGCTATAAAAATGAGGTAGTTGGTTTCAATTGTTTGTTGTAACAAATGTCTCTAAATGAGATAAGCCCATCGTTAATATAGTATGTCCTCCTGAACACTTACATCAGAACAACCATAATAAGATAAGCCCATCGTTAATATAGTTTGTCCTCCTGAACACTTACATCAGAACAACCATAATAAGATAAGCCCATCGTTAATATAGTGTGTCCTCCTGAACTCTTACATCAGAACAACCATAATAAGATAAGCCCATCGTTAATATAGTTTGTCCTCCTGAACTCTTACATCAGAACAACCATAATAAGATTAGCCCATCGTTCATATAGTTTGTCCTCCTGAACACTTACATCAGTACAACCATAATAAGATAAGCCCATCGTTAATATAGTATGTCCTCCTGAACTCTTACATCAGAACAACCATAATAAGATAAGCCCATCGTTAATATAGTTTGTCCTCCTGAACACTTTCATCAGAACAACCATAATAAGATAAGCCCATCGTTAATATAGTTTGTCCTCCTGAACTCTTACATCAGAACAACCATAATAAGATAAGCCCATCGTTAATATAGTTTGTCCTCCTGAACTCTTACATCAGAACAACCATAATAAGATAAGCCCATCGTTAATATAGTTTGTCCTCCTGAACACTTACATCAGTACAACCATAATAAGATAAGCCCATCTTTAATATAGTTTGTCCTCCTGAACTCTTACATCAGAACAACCATAATAAGATAAGCCCATCGTTAATATAGTATGTCCTCCTGAACTCTTACATCAGAACAGCCATAATAAGATAAGCCTATCGTTAATATAGTTTGTCCTCCTGAACACTTTCATCAGAACAACCATAATAAGATAAGCCCATCGTTAATATAGTTTGTCCTCCTGAACACTTTCATCAGAACAACCATAATAAGATAAGCTTATCGTTAATATAGTTTGTCCTCCTGAACACTTACATCAGAACAACCATAATAAGATAAGCCCATCGTTAATATAGTTTGTCCTCCTGAACTCTTACAGCAGAACAACCATAATGAGCAACAACATGTGAAATCATACTCAAAAGGAACGGTATCTCCCCATCTCACCTGATGAGTATAATGGTGCTCACTGCCATTGTGTCAGAAGGGATACGCTAAAGGAAGAGGACAGTCTAGGACAGGTGTGCAAAAATGAAGTTTTTTACTGAGAGAATGATTGTCTAGGGGGAATCAGTCTGTGACGGACGTGCAGTCAAGAATTCTACTCTTGTGAGAATTCTGTGCGAGATATTGTTTGGCTGTGACAAAAGTACAGTTTGTATAGATGACAAAAATGTTACTTCTAGAATAAATTCTAAAGTTACAGCTCTCACTTACCTATACTTTCCCTGGCTGCTCTGAGATCAGACTCTCCTTCACTTTGCTCACTCTCATCAGAGGGCCATTCCAACAATGCCACTACATTTGTATGCCGACCTGATGCATCTTTGATCCAAGGATTAGATGGATCAACTTCTTGAATAGATGCTACAATGGCTCTGTGCAAATCTTCCTAAGATGGCAAGCATGACAATGGATACTGCAATGGTTATACTACTAACAAATATTATCACATGTAAAAATGTAAGTAGCATCTCCTTTGCAAAACATCACTTCTTACAAATACCAACCTATTTATAAGTTTGTTGACGTGTGCAGTAGGGTCGGTTGTCATTACTTTATATATACAGAGGAGCAAACTCACTGAGGAAAAAAAACCTATATCTGCAAAACTGGACACAACAGGATTCTTCTTCTTCTTCTTCATACGCAGTCAGACAGTAACCATTATTTTTTCGAAAAAAGCGGCGGTCATCCTGAGGCTGTCGACACTGCCATAGAGCTTGTCTTGCAGTTCCACTGGTGATGGCCACATCTGCTCTCTCTGATCCTCGTATGTCGGGCAGTTCTGCAGCAGATGTTCAGCGGTCATTTTGCACGGACATTCGTCGGTACCACCTATCTTTAATTTGTTGAATAGGTGGTACCTTAGTCTATTGTGGCCAGTGCGAAGTCTGAAGACAACGACCTGCTCTCTTCTGTTCAACTGGTAATAGGCATCGTTTTTGGTGTAACCAGTATGTTCGGTTTCCCATTTGGTCATGTATCTGGCTTTGATAAGCCGTTTTGACTCTTCGTACGTCATACTAGTATCTGTTTGTGGTAGTCTTGCACCTTCTTTTGCCAGTCTGTCTGCCTCCTCGTTGCCTTGGATGTTGCAGTGTGATGGGACCCACTGTACCACTACCCTTTTTGGTGCAGACTGCTGGCACAGTTGGCAGAGTGCTGCTCTTAAGTCATTAAGCTCAGTGTTTTTCTGGCTTTTTAGCGCTGTGACTACGGCGAGAGCATCTGTAAGCAGGACTATATGGCTTTCATTTTCTTTGTGTGTCACCATTTCTTCCACTGCCGCCCTCAGTGCCTCTGCCTCCGCTCTGAAATTGCTTGAGTATTTTCCAGTTGCCAATGAGTGTTATTTTTCTGCCATTTGGTAGGCTCAGGAATGCCCCTGCCCCTCCATTCTGTGTTGTGTTTGTTACAGAACCGTCAGTGTATGCATGGGTACAGTCCATGCTTGGGTAGTTTTCGTTATGTACCTCAGGGTTGTATCTCTTCTTTCTTTTTCAGTTTGGCAGTTTTTTGTTTCCAATACCTGGTATATTTTCTACCACCTCTGGAAATATATGCTGCCTCCAGGTAGGTTTTCGTACAGTAGGGATGGGCTTTGGTGTTGTTAGTGCGTTCATAGGGTCTTCGTGCATCTTTGCTTTGGCTATTTCAGAAAAGTTTCTCCGCTTTGAACTGTGATATCAGCATCACTCCCATCAGCTCACTCGACCATCGTCACTGAACATACGATTAGCTCCCGAATTTTACATAATAGGGTCATTGTTTCCTTCAGGCATCCTATGTTACAATGACTACAGAAGGTTATGCATGAGACTAGCATCATCATTATATAAAATCCATTGCAACTGAAACCACACTGCAAACAAATAGATTTGGGATTCCCTAAAAGCTGGTTAGTGTAACCCAAATGCAGTGTTGGACTTGTACTCCACCATTTGAAGTGGTTGATGATCAGGTCATAAGAAACAAAGTGTGGGTAATGTAAATAAACTAATTGCAATGGCCAGGTGATGCATGGTCAAATGATGCATGGTCAAGTGATGCATGGTCAAATGATATATGGTCAAATGATGTATGGTCAAATGATGCATGGTCAAATGATGTATGGTCAAATAATGCATGGTCAAATGATGTATGGTCAAATGATGTATAGTCAAGTGATGCATGGTCAAATGATGTATGGTCAAATGATGTATAGTCAAGTGATGCATGGTCAAATGATGTGTGGTCAAATGATGTATAGTCAAGTGACGCATGGTCAAGTGATGCATGGTCAAATGATGTGTGGTCAAGTGATGCATGGTCAAATGATGCATGGTCAAATGATGTGTGGTCAAGTGATGCATGGTCAAATGATGCATGGTCAAATGATGTGTGGTCAAGTGATGCATGGTCAAGTGATGCATGGTCAAATGATGCATGGTCAAATGATGTATGGTCAAATGATGCATGGTCAAATGATGCATGGTCAAATGATGCATGGTCAAATGATGCATGGTCAAATGATGCGTGGTCAAATGATGTGTGGTCAAATGATGTGTGGTCAAGTGATGCATGGTCAAATGATGCATGGTCAAATGATGTGTGGTCAAGTGATGCATGGTCAAATGATGTGTGGTCAAGTGATGCATGGTCAAATGATGCATGGTCAAATGATGTGTGGTCAAGTGATGCATGGTCAAATGATGTGTGGTCAAGTGATGCATGGTCAAATGATGTATGGTCAAGTGATGTATGTCCAAATGATGCATGGTCAAGTGACGCATGGTCAAGTGATGCATGGTCAAATGATGTGTGGTCAAGTGATGCATGGTCAAATGATGCATGGTCAAATGATGTGTGGTCAAGTGATGCATGGTCAAATGATGCATGGTCAAATGATGTGTGGTCAAGTGATGCATGGTCAAGTGATGCATGGTCAAATGATGCATGGTCAAATGATGCGTGGTCAAGTGATGCATGGTCAAATGATGCATGGTCAAATGATGTGTGGTCAAGTGATGCATGGTCAAATGATGCATGGTCAAATGTGTGGTCAAATGATGTGTGGTCAAATGATGTGTGGTCAAATGTGTGGTCAAATGATGTGTGGTCAAGTGATGCATGGTCAAATGATGCATGGTCAAATGATGCATGGTCAAATGATGCATGGTCAAATGATGTGTGGTCAAGTGATGCATGGTCAAATGATGTGTGGTCAAGTGATGTGTGGTCAAGTGATGCATGGTCAAATGATGCATGGTCAAATGATGTGTGGTCAAGTGATGCATGGTCAAATGATGTGTGGTCAAATGTGTGGTCAAATGATGTGTGGTCAAGTGATGCATGGTCAAATGATGCATGGTCAAATGATGCATGGTCAAATGATGCATGGTCAAACGATGCATGGTCAAATGATGCATGGTCAAATGATGCATGGTCAAATGATGTGTGGTCAAGTGATGCATGGTCAAATGATGTTATGTCAAGTGATGTGTGGTCAAGTGATGCATGGTCAAATGATGTGTGGTCAAGTGATGCATGGTCAAATGATGTGTGGTCAAGTGATGTGTGGTCAAGTGATGCATGGTCAAGTAATGCATGGTCAAATGATGCATGGTCAAGTGATGCATAGTCAAGTGATGCATGGTCAAGTAATGCATGGTCAAATGATGCATGGTCAAGTGATGCATGGTCAAGTGATGCATAGTCTAGTCATGTGTGGTAAAGTGATGCATGGTCAAGTGATGCGTGGTCAAGTGATGCATGGTCAAATGATGCATGGTCAAATGATGCATTGTCAAGTGATGCATGGTCAAGTGATGCATGCCCAAGTGATACATGGTCAAGTGATGTATGGTTAAGTGATGCATGGCCAAGTGATGCATGGTCAAGTAATGCATGGTCAAGTGATGCGTGTTCAAATGATGCACAACACAGAAAAACAGAGATATAGTATAGTTTCTTATACAGCTTGATAGAATAAGTAAATAAGTAAATGAGAGAACAATCCTTCCTTAGAGAGGACAAGAAAAAAACAAAAGAACTTACATCATCGGCTTCTCCGCCATTAGTTGTCCTCTTTATTTTGGACTTCCTAACACTTGGTGGTGTCTCTGGAGGAACAAGACCCTTGGATATAGCCATGATAAACTCCAATCTTTTGCGCTGCACAAAGTGTGCTTGGTCCATGATCTTGCGACGAGGTGTGCGTAGGTACAGTCGGTTTACCATCTGTGATAGAATTTCTATACATTCTTCTAATTCAGTCTGTTGAATAAAATAGAATGAGAAATTACAAATAAAGTAAGACAGTCAACATTAGTCAATGAAAACATTTAAACAAGAACAACTACAACCCATTGCAATGAAAAATAGTACATAAAATGATAAAGGATGATTAACATGGATCTGAATGAGTAACCTGAACAACTTATAAAACTGCTGGCTACCTTTTTTTGCTAGCGAATTTACCAGCAAAATTATTTTCAATCACTGTAAGACAACATATTGAGATATATTTCATTGATTATTTAGGAGATGCAAATGGACAAATGTTTTTTTTTGTTAACACTTAATGATAAGTTGACATAATTTATAATAATGAGCAAAGGCGTGTGTTTTCAAAGTAAAAGTGTGTTGCTCATGTATGATCACATCTCAATTTCAGATCCCAGCTTCATCAAATTTGGCATATGGATCCATTTGGATCCCTGTAAGGTTTCAGTCTGAGCTAGACATAAAAAACTACAAAGAAAATGTTTCAAAGATTTATTTTAAACATTTACAAAAGTAAAAGAATAAATAAATTTGAATTGTATGCAACGTTTTATAAAACTTTACCCACGTTGTTAGTCATCACCTTTTTCTTCTTCTCATTCGCCGTTTTGCTTGTCCAAATATTTTTAATATGTTTCTTTTGATTTACCTGCCTCTATATATTTTGTCCATGCTTTCATTTTAGCTCTTCTATATTTAACTACAAATCTAGTTATCCACTTTCTACGCTTCAGGTTTACTTCCCTACATGGAACACATTCCTCTTTTAGTTTTTCTTGAACTGTTTTAAAACTCTTCCACTCTTGTTCAACATCTAGTTCCTCCTACAATATCTTTCCAGATTATCTGGCTCACTGCCTCTTTCATCTTCTTAACATCTGCCTAGTCGTATGTTACCATGTTTAGGTTTACTTCTTTCCCTGTTATAAGATCCCAACGGATGATTTTATGGTCACTTGAGACAAACAGTTCCCCAACAGTAACATTTTCAATCATATTTTACTCTGTAGTAAAAACTAGGTCCAGCGTGATTTTGCTTCTGGTAGCTGCTTCTACGTATTGAATCAAAAAATTGTCAGTTATGCACTTAACAAAAGGTTTTGACTCTACAAGTGCTTTTCTGCCGTATCCCATTTTATTTCTGGAAAGCTGAAATCCCCCATTAATAATAGTTTCTCTGTACTTGCCTTTTTGATGCTACTAATCAGCTCCTCATCTTTCTCTTTTTGACTTGATGGACATCTGTAGCATACTCCAACTACTGTTCTCCCCCCCCCCCCCCCCCCCCCCCCATCTTTCTATTTCTCCCCATACACTTCAATTTTTGTTGCCAGGTGATAAATCATCTTTGATAATTTATTAACTGAATTTGTACAGTATAATAAAACACCACCTCACTTAGCCTTGTCTCCAACTACCCTATCTTTTCTTAACATTGAATATCCCTCTATTTCAAGTTCACTATCTACAATGTCTTCATATGTCCATGATTCTGTTAAAATCCTATTATATCTGGTTTTTCGTCTTCTACATACAGTTCCAATTCTTCTCTTTTAATTACTATGCTTCTCACATTTGCATAAAAACATTTTAGTTTCTTATTTTGTTGTTTTATCAATTTTTGTTTTTGCTTTTAAATTTTTATTTTTGCTTTTCCAATACTGATTACACACTTTCCTGACCTCAACTCTATCCTTTGACTGCATTTTCTATAGCACTCTATTTTAGGCCTATCTTTAGTCTCATACTTCCTGTCTAGCATTTTACTTTTGTCTAATTTCACCTCAATAAATTCCATACCCATGTCTGCACACATCAACTGCAACCTAAGGTTAATACCTATTATCTTACTATCAAAATAGTCTGACCAATCTGCTATGTCTAAAATACCCATCATGGTGACCTTCCTATACTTAATTTTCTTAAGTGTTCTCATAAGACTCTTGTATCTTTGCATAATTATTTCTGTACCATCTCTCTTTACATTATTTGTTCCTACTAATACCACAACATGACTGCCTGCTCCGTCCCCTATAATCTTTATTCTCCCCTCTATATCTTCAATTTTAGCTCCCCCAATATCCATTTTTTTTAAACATTTTATGTTTTGATAAATGTCTGCCTACCACCCTCACAATTGAATCCCCTATTATCAACACTGAACCCTCACTTATATTTGCATACTTATCTGCAAAGTTTTCTGCCCTGTGTTTGGTTACCTCTCTAGAATCTCTCATGCTTCCAATTCCTATTACCTTCTCCAACCTATACTTAACTGACAGTGGTTTTACCTTATCAACTTGACTACCCAACTGCAGCTTCTTTAAAATTTCCTAAATTTTCTCTTATTTCACTTCTATTTTGATCTGCTTTTTTTCTATTTCCTCCAATCTCTTATCATTTGTCCTAATATCGCACTCTAGTCGAGCCTGCCTCACTTCTACTCTACATGACCTACATATAACTTTTACTTCATACTCTCAAAAACTCGTAGCTCGGTGCTAAAACACAAATAGCTCTTTAACCTTTACAGCATCTCTGTTGCCGTTACACGACTGACAAAAATGTAGGTTTTACGGATACCGGTTTATCATACATAAACATCAGGCCAATTCTATAGAAACGGCTGAACATATGGTTATTTTAATTTAAAATAGATGTCACATTCGTCCGATTTGATTCCAACCGGGAAATTGGCTTCTTGTGTATTTCAAAATGAACTTTGAAATGATTGAAATGATTTTTCACTCAGATTTGATGATTATCCCATTATTGAGGGTGATGAAGTTAAGTTGATGTAATGGATTTTTCTTAGGTAGATATGTTTAGTTTGTTTATGTAGATGTGATAAATATGTTTGTAGATAAGTCGATCTTGTAAAAAACACTATTAGTGCTCTGTGACAATTTTAAAAATTTACATGACATTCTTCATGCCCTGAAATTAGTGAGTCTAAATGTTTGTGCTGTTTTTCAACATTTCCACTTTCATCTTCTTATATCTCAGAAACTAACAGACACACAACAAAAACAATTACACCAACAAGTTCTTTATTAATTTATGTCTCTACACACAGCAAAATAATATCTATAGGCCAACAAATAAAATAAGGGTTACATGTTCTCAAAGTCAACAACCACAGTAAAACGTGACGTGCTGACAAATAATGCAGAAGCAGGGTGAGTGTGAGTGTTACAAAGTTAATATAATTATTTGTATGATCAAATAATGATGTATATTGAATGTATATTAAATACATGAAAAAGTTAGCTAACCTGCATAAACTCAAACACAATTTTCTTGTAGCCAGGTCCATCCAGATAGAAGCCGTAAACATATGAACACTTTAAAACACGCCTTGCTTTCAACAATTGTTGAACAGCATCTTCTACAAACTTTGTTTCAACATGAGCAGTAGCTGTAGGAGCATAAATACAACTAGAATTACTGAAGTGTATTCTTATCAAAGGAGGCATTTCATGCAAGAAGGATTAGTCCGCTATGGGGCAGACAATAGTTTTTATATATTGCAACAGATAAGTTGCTCTTCTGTCATAATAGCTCGTTCCAGTCAGACTGGTTTGTTCAAATTGTTTGTATTTTCAGCACACTCACAACATCCTACAAACTGTGCTGATATTTTTAGAAAGCAGTGATGCAGTGTCATTGTGACCAGATCAGAATGTCAGCCACTGTCCAAGCAGCATCATACACTGAACTGTGATAACCAATCATCTATAGCAAAAAAAATAATTAGCAAAATGGTAAACATAGGTGACCTAATTTTCATGTGTAGAATGTAGATATGTGTAGAACGTAGATATACATTTCAATAATAGGGGGCATGTCTCTGTCCTAAAGCTTTATATAGAATGCATGTGTCTACATGTCTGTGTTCTGTGTACAGAAACATCTTTATAATTAAAACTCATGTATTTAAACAGTTGTAATATATATCAGGAAATATTTGTTAGTCAGAGAGTGGTGAATGCTTGGACTGCATTGCACAGGAAATAGCAATCAATTAATGCATTCAAGAATAGATTGGATCCGCATAGGTATTTTTATATCATGAATGTAAAAGAAACTGTTGTATACAGACTCTGCAGAATCTTCTAAATCAGTATAAAGATGTTAAGTTAACAGTTGTTATGGTAAGATATTTCACAAGCTCTTCTTCTTCTTCTTCTTCTGCGTTCGTTCTCAATCTCCTGCTACCAAGCCCTGAACAGAGCTTTGCAAGTAGCAGGATGTAGTCCGGAAAACGGAATGCATTGTGTCGCTAGTTTACAGCTTGACTGCTATATTTGCACCTTTTGTTCCAACACATCTGTCTTCGGCAGTTCCCAAGCTCTAAAAGGCAATATCTCACTTAGTAAAAAAGATGAGCTTTTTCTTCTAGTGTGAAAGCCAAATATGAGCAGTAGTTGTAAGTAAAATACAACTTACTTTTGTGAATTTTTTGCATTGGTTGAAAAACATACAACTTCAATTACTGATGTGAAATGATAATATGAGCACTGCTGAAAGGTAACATACAACTGAAATTGCTGATATCAATTGATAATGTGAGCAGTGTTTTGAGAGAAACATGCATCTAAAATTGCTGATATCAATTGATAATATCAGCAGTGCTTGTAGATAACATACAACTGGAATTGCTGATATCAATTGATAATGTGAGCAGTGTTATGAGGGAAACATACAACTAGAATTGCTGATATAAATTGATAATGTGAGCAGTGTTATGAGGGAAACATACAATTGGAATTGCTGATATCAATTGATAATGTGAGCAGTGTTATGAGGGAAACATACAACTGGAATTGCTGATATCAATTGATAATGTGAGCAGTGTTATAAGGGAAACATACAACTGGAATTGCTGATATCAATTGATAATGTGAGCAGTGTTATGAGGGAAACATACAACTGGAATTGCTGATATAAATTGATAATGTGAGCAGTGTTATGAGGGAAACATGCAATTGGAATTGCTGATATCAATTGATAATGTGAGCAGTGTTATGAGGGAAACATACAACTGGAATTGCTGATATCAATTGATAATGTGAGCAGTGTTATGAGGGAAACATACAACTGGAATTGCCGATGTGAATTGATAATATCGGTAGTGCTTGTACAAGACATGTCCAGAGAAAACAAGATTTACACCAAACTTAAAATATTCAACTCCAGTATCAAGTCGGTGTTGCTGTATGGAGCAGAGATATGTAGAACGACCAAGGCCATACAACAAAGACTCCAGTTCTTCATTAACAGATGCCTACAAAGGATAATGAGCATAAAGGGATAGGACCTGGTGAGGAATGAATTCTACGGGAAAGGAGCCAACAACATCCATTGGAACAACAAATTAAATGAAGAAAATGGGGCTGGATATACACTGCAGAAGGCCCAGTCCGACATAGCCAGACATGCTCATACATGGAATCCTCAAGGCAAGAGAGAGAGAGAGGGAGGGGGGAGGGGTAGACCTAAAAATACATAGAGATAGAATGTGAGAAGGAACTATGATTAAATTATTACACCTGGAGAGAGGCAGAAAGAGTATCCCAGGACCATGCATGCTTGCAGGATGTTGTCAATGGCCTATGCACAGAGAAGTGCGACGTACTTTGATCAATTGATTGATTGTTTAAGATGTGATCAAATGAAACCTGTCTGTGCTACATCAAACGTAGCTAGCACATGAGAAACATGGATCCTGGATAACAGGCTGCAACAGAGCAGACTAGCTAAGGAGAAGGGATCGAAGAGGGAATAATAACGCAGTACTAAAAAAATGCTTGCTGAAGTTGGATGTGGTTGACCGAAAGGTGCAAATAATGCAGTGAAGCTGTAAACTACGACACAACGCATTCCGCTCTCTGGACTACATTCTGCTACTTGAGACCTTTTCAGGGTTTGGTAGTAGCGGCATGAGACACGTGATGATGTCCCAGTTCACATAATAAGCACAGGCCAATGAATAAGCGAGCACGTGTTCATTCTCCTCACATGCATAGGTTTTGCTGCAGATCATTGACAACATGGTCGGTGTGATACAGAATCGGTCCAAAGTGGATCAGCTAGCAGCCGAAGAATGCTGACCCATCAACATTCATCGCAAAATATATGCAGGATATGGTGACAAATGTGTGACGAAGACAACAGTGAAAGACTGGGCATGGATGTTTCGAGAAGGATGTGAATTAATGAAAGATCTTCCATATTGTTGCGACAGAAGAAGCCATCGCCAAGATTGATGCAGCAATACGGGTGGACTGTTGTCGGGGCTTACATTTGACATTAGACAAGCTGCATAAAACCATAAAGAGTAAGTGGCCCTGCATGCTTTCACATGGTCTGATTCTGTTGTACAACAATGCTCGTTCGTATGTCTCACAAACACTGTGCAGAAAGACTTAGTCACACCTAGTTTACAGCCCCAATCTCTGTCATCATGTGACTCATTTGTTCAGACCCTTAAAAAGTGGCAACAATTACACTGCGATGCAGACATCATGGCAGCGGTGACCAAAGTCATCCACCATCTCTCCATAGAGTCCGAAGTATATCTGAATGTCTATAGCGACTTCTAACAACCCATATTGCATGCTTGCTTTCCATAATTTTGTTTAATACTGACCCCACCTGTTGATGTACCTTTCGTATAATTGTAATAAAGCTACTTGGACGGGTTTCATTTGATTATGTCTCGTAGGTAACTGAATTACCGATGTGAATTTATCATATGATCAGTAGTTGTAGGTAACAGGAAAATGGAATTACTGATGTGAATTTATCATTTGATGAGTGGTTGTAGGTAACAGAAAGCACAAAAGAAATAACATACCAACATCTGTAACAGCTTCAGCTAGCTTCATCATCTTATCCTTAACCGTTTTCAGCAATGGTTCTTCCAGCTTGGTGAAATGTAAATATTGCAAAGATATAAGGGAAATTTAATTAGGCAGACAGAAATTATACAAATCCCTTAAAAAATGTATGACGAGACTAAACTGACATAAAGTCTAGCTAACTTGTTTACATTCAATGTCAAAGCAAGTTTTCAGACTCCCAACCTGCAGTAACAAATGCTAGGAACATGGCAGAGCGAGAAAAATCCATGGAGGCACACATCGCCCTCAAAGCCGCCGCGGCGAAGTACAAACACACTCTCAAACAAACAGCAAGAGAAAGCTGGAAAAATAAAACGGAAAGTCTAAACCTGGACAAAGACGGGAACAAGCTATGGAAGCTAGTCAGAGCCATGAACGACAAAACCCCGTCAAATAAACAAATTACTATCAAGCAGGGCGAGAACTTGATCACAGGTAAGAAAGCCGCAAACGCCTTTGTCGATCACTATGCCAGAGCAAACCACATCGAGGTTCCTGCAGATAAGCATACAGACATTAGCGAAGAGCTAAAGGGACACGAAAACATAAATACGGCTCATGAAGAGCACATGATGGCCAAACTAACAATGCGCGAAATGGAAGAGGCTATGAGAACACTAAAGAAAAGGAAATCTCCCGGAAAAGACGGGATAACAAACGAAATGCTGATGGGGCTGGGCCAAACAGCGAAGAGGAAACTGCTATCGGTCCTGAACCAAAGCTGGAAAAGGGGAATTGTACCACAGGCATGGAAAGATACAATACTGGTACCAGTACCAAAAACAGGAAAGGACAAAACAGATCCAAATGGATACAGGCCCATAAGCCTACTGAGCTGTGTCGGCAAGCTGATGGAACGGATGATAAACACCAGACTGATGTGGCATCTGGAAGAAAAACGAATACTAATTCCACAGCAAGCCGGCTTTAGACAGCACAGATCCACTGAGGACCAGGTCATCCTCATAGCCCAGGAGATAGAAGATGCCTACCAGGCACAGAAACACACAGTAGCTGTTTGGGTGGATCTGGAAAAGGCATTTGACAAAGTCTGGAAGGATGGACTTAGAGTCAAGCTAAGAAGAAGTGATGTCTGTGGGAAGATGTACAAGTGGATCAACCACTACCTCAAACAAAGAACGGCCAGAGTCCAAGTACAAGGGCAGATGAGCAAAAAGGTGACACTCGAGCAGGGAGTACCCCAAGGGGGAGTATTGTCACCCACACTCTTCCTGGTATATATAAACGATATCACAGAGAATATACCAAGAAGAGTCATTAAAACCCCAAAGTACCAAATTAAGTCTGAATGGCAAAATCCTGCAGCCAAACGACAACCCAACCTATCTGGGAGTGACATTTGATCGGCGCATGACATGGAAAAGTCAGATTGAGAGAAACCGAATGAAAGCCAGAGAAAGAATGGCAATCATGAGGAAACTTGCTGGCACAAGCTGGGGAGCAGACGAAGGTATACTAAAGAAACTGTACACTGGAAGAGTGAGACCAGTTCTCGAGTATGGCATTGCGGCATGGACAACAGCAGCGAAGGCGAACTTCGATAAAGTTAACAAACTTCAAAACCAAGCCATGAGAATTATAACAGGTGGCATGAAGTCAACGCCAATTGTAGAACTTGAAAAGATTACAAAACTGCAATCCATGACCGATAGAAGAGACTGCAGAGCCCAGCTGCAGTCAGAGAAACTCCGAAGACTGACCGACCATCCAATGCACCAGAGACTAAACAAGCTACCCAAGCATGGACTGGACCCATGCATACACCGACGGTTCTGTAACAAACACTACACAGAACGGAGGGGCAGGAGCATTCCTGAACCTACCAAATGGCAGAAAAATAACACTGTCATTCGCTACTGGTAAGTACACAAGCAATTTCAGAGCGGAGGCAGAGGCACTGAGGGCGGCAGTGGAAGAAATGGTGACACACAGTGAAAATGAGAGCCATATAGTCCTGCTGACAGATGCTCTCACCGTAGTCACAGCGCTAAAAAGCCAGAAAAACACTGAGCTCAATGACTTAAGAGCAGCACTCTGCAAACTGTGCCAGCAGTCCGCACCAAAAAGGGTAGTGGTACAGTGGGTTCCGTCACACTGCAACATCCAAGGCAACGAGGAGGCAGACAGACTGGCAAAAGAAGGTGCAAGACTACCACAAACAGATACTAGTATGACGTACGAAGAGTCAAAACGGCTTATCAAAGCCAGATACATGAACAAATGGGAAACCGAACATACTGGTTACACCAAAAACGATGCCTATTACCAGTTGAACCGAAGAGAGCAGGTCGTTGTCTTCAGACTTCGCACTGGCCACAACAGACTGAGGTACCACCTATTCAACAAATTGAAGATAGGGTGTACCGACGAATGCCCGTGCGGTACTGGTAAAATGACCGCTGAACATCTGCTGCAGAACTGCCCGACATACGAGGATCAGAGAGAGCAGATGTGGCCATTACCAGTGGAACTGCAAGACAAGCTCTATGGCAGTGGCGAGAGCCTCAGGATGACCGCCGCTTTTTTCGAAAAAATAATGGTTACTGTCTGACTGCGTACGAAGAAGAAGAAGAAGAAGACTCCCAACCATAAATATTATGTTAGTGTGCAGAATAAGATGACAAACTAATGCATATGCATTTATTTATATTTGAGAAAAGCAATAGCCCAACTATCCCTCTGCAGCTGATTTGAAATCAGCATGGAATAGAAGGACAGTATAGGCTGCATTGGCGTTTGATTAGTATAGTCGTAGAGCAGTTGCTTTTCATGATAAAGAAACAGAGTTCAAATCCCGCTACCAGCAAGCTCCATTCAAACCACCTGCACAGAGGTGAATTTAAAAATGGATACTTTACCTACACTTAGGAAAAGAAAGACATAAAGGAAGGGAATTGGCCACCCCACGTCATACAAGCTGTGACTTAGTACAATGAAGTCTCTAACACTTCATTCCTGATGGCAGTTTCTACTATATGACTTTCTAAAACACATTGCTGCATTAAACCAAGTGCTCTGATAAGTAAAGTAAATAAATATCCCGTTTCATGTCATGCGGCGTATGGGAAATATGGTGTTACGCCAATATTATTTTGTGACCCACAGCACATAATGGGTTATGTGGTCAGTATCAAGCTGGCCATCTTTGCTTCCCATATTATATCTTGTACACAATTTCTGTGGTTGTCTGTCCTTTCAATGATCTGATTCTTTGTCCACCAGAATTATATAAATGATACCATTTTGTCCCACACATAAAATTCATAGAGTTAGTGCCACAAATCAACTGTAAATCAAGAGGTAACAAATAAAGTCTGGCAAACTTCTTATGTCGGGTGATGCCACTGGAGGGGCAGTGGCGCCTGGGGAGGTTTTGAGGACGTCTTTCGTTCATGTGCTCGAGGACGGCAGTCATCTCCTATTAGCAAGGTTGAACGCGGCCATATCGCTATGTGGTTACACAGGTAGTATGTCGATCAAAATCCCTGCAGACTCATTCAGTGGAGCCAAGTACTCTGCTGCCTCGGGATAAGGGCCGCGGTGAGTGTGTATTCGACCAGTGTTTGTGTCAGGCCTTCTTTGTCTGTCCGTGCCTGACACTCTGTTTTTTCGCGTTCTGCCCCCTGAGAACTCTCAGTTTTGTCCACCTTCGGGTCAGCGTGACTCTTGCTGTGCTGAGGATACTAAGTTGGAAGAGGTGTTGTGTAACCTCCGGTGGAGGGGAGCAGGAGGTATTTGGTTTCAGTTCAAGCAGGAAGGCCCTTGAGTAGTAATAACCTGGGGTGCAGTCAAGCGAAACGTTGTACGCCATCTTGATCTACAAACTATGCGCATCCAATCTATTCTTGCTTTAATTGACCCTGCCTCCACTATTTCTTGTGGCAATGCATTCCAAGCATTCACCACTCTCTTGACTACAAAATATTTGATAATAACTAATCTGGACCTTTCTTTAATTAATTTGTAGCTGTGTCCTCTTGTTCTTGCAGGCTGTTGTATTTTGAAAAACTTGTTATATTCTAATTTATCCTTTCCACTGATTATCTTATAAACGTGTATTTCATTCAAATTGTAACCAAAATATAAAAGAAAGGGACTTTGGTAATGTTATTGAGGAATTTAACGCAGAAATGCACTATGTCATTAGTACCAAAAATGTTGTTACATCTTATAACGTTTGTACATTGCACTCCCATCCTCCCCCCTAACACACCATCGCTTTGCCCCTTAACAAACCCATTTTTTCTGCCAATTTTCTCCCCTTCTCAATTCACCAATCTGTTTTTTGTCATACCACAAATCTCTATCCCCCACCTCCACTAAACTGCCCATTTCATGCCCATTAACTCACCAAACTCTTTCTTCTCAATTCACAAATCTCTACCCACTCCTCTCAACCTGGCCATGTTCCTATGCCGCCAGCCACCCCTCCCCCCCCCCTCTCCCTCCAATCTCTTCTCCCTTCAACCTAACTGACTCGTTCCTTCAAACTTTAATACCCAGCTTTGCTGGGGAACTATCATTTTTTCATACACACAATTCAGCAGTAAATAAGAACAAAGCCAATAACTTTCATTCAATAAATAGAAGGAAATTTAACATTTTTAATTTTGCTGTTGTCCAAATCAGTTCATGGTGTCAGTATTTGCTGATAAACAATATTATTCATATAGAGTTCAACATTTTTTAGATGCCTTATCCTAGTTAATCCTCTACTAACACAGGCAGTAGTGGTATTTTTTTTTATGTTATAGTTTCTACAGAATAGAATAACCGGGTCCGTACCCAACCTCTCTTAGTTGCCTCTTGTGATAAGCCAGGCATGTTACAGTGTAAAATTCTTTGCTCTCCTTTCAGCTTTCAGGTCAGGTTAATACATGGGTATTTTTTAAACATATGCTGCTTTCAAACATGCAGCTTTCATACAATACAAGAGATGGGTGCAGACACACACGTATACAAATAATGAAATTTGTAACTAGCATACAGAGAAGAAATATACCTTGTAGCTGTTCTCATGGTTTTTAAACCTGGTGTAATAGTGGACAAATCTGTTGAGCTCCTGCATGTTTCTGTTCTTGACTTCAGCCTAATAGATATTCAAGATGAAGATTATATGAACATCACAACAAATTATAAACAACAACCATTCTGAATAAAATCATGTCAATGAAAGCTAATATGTAAATTAGCCAGGAGATACACAGCTAGGAAACAGAAAGAATAAAATTATCTTGAATAAAATCAAAGGCAAGCTTATTCAATTCTTATTGTGGCATTTGATCAGTTCCATATTAATTTCTATTGGTTGAATTATTTCAGCTCCCGGTCTTTCTATAGCTCAATGCGTTAATGTTTCGACTTTAAATTTTGCAGGTAATCAACTACTGTGGGTAAGATCGAGATATTAACCAATGTTAATGCCAGTTAGTGAATTTCATTGTACATTGTGGATTCTAAAATGAGAATTCCAACATTCTTTCATGTTTATGACATCCACGTCTTCATTCTTTATATCTGTTTATAAGAAACCATGGACCTGTTAAGTTTATCGTTGTAGATCATCTGGTACTCTCACCAACTAATTAACTCAAATTATTTTTGCTAGTTCTACAAGATTCATAATTTAGATACATGGATCTGTTAGGTTTGTCATTGTAGATCATCTAGTACTCTCGCAAACTAATTAACTCAAATTATTTTTGCTAGTTCTACAAGATTCATAATTTAGATACATGGATCTGTTAGGTTTGTCATTGTAGATCATCTGGTACTCTCACAAACTAATTAACTCAAATTATTTTTGCTAGTTCTACAAGATTCATAATTTAGATACATGGATCTGTTAGGTTTGTCATTGTAGATCATCTGGTACTCTCACAAACTAATTAACTCAAATGATTGATGTTCTATAAGATTCATACTTTAAATACACGAGTGACTGCAGTAAAACTTAACACCAATAGTTGCTGAAAAACAAGCAAGGCTAAAGAACAGTTTTACATCAAAACAGTAACAGATGTTACCTGATGCTTTGACCTAAATAGGTCATTACAACGGACTAAACAAATGAGAGCAACACAGAGGAAAACAGTGAACAGTTAAATGAATATCATTTGGAAATATAAACCAAATTCTGAAGAAAATCCAAGAATTCATTATCTTCTTTTCATTATCTTCTTTTATCCACTTGTGTCGTTAGACGTCGTGGGGAGGTGTAGTTTTCTGCAGTGTGTCATATCTGTCGCCAATGTTGTTGTCATTCCTTGTTTCTTCAGTGTCTCACTAACATTACCTGTCCATCTTTTACGTAGTCTGCCTCTTGCTCTGCAACCCTGATGTCTGGTATTGTAGATATCAGCAGCTGGTGACTTTGGTTGCATTCCTTTCAGGTGTTTGACCCATTTGATTTTCTGCCTTTCCGTGTATTCCATGTGTGGTGTTGCACCCACCTTCTGTCTATAATTTCATTTCTTAATCTGTCCAGTCTTGTGACCTCAAAAGTCTTTTTCAAACATCACATTTCGCATACCATGATTTTTCTTTCTTGTGCCTTGGTGAGAGTCCATGTCTGACATTGGTAGCAGAGAATTGGTATAAAATTGCTATTTATCAGCTGTCTCTTTTTGTCTTCATTGGATTGTGTTTGCATCTTAGTAATGGTGATAGCTGATAGGAAATCGCATTAGCTGTCTGTGTTCTTGATTCCACCTCTCTATCTAGCCTTCCATCGTGTGTGAACACGCTATCCAAGCATTTAAATTCACTGACTTGTTTAAGCTCTGTACTTTTTATCTGTATATTTAGTGTTTTCTCTATTCTGCTGATATTTCATTGCTTCCGTCTTTGCTGTACTAATCATAATATTATATCTATCGCAGACATTGTCAAGGGCATTCAGATGTACTTGGAGGTTTTGTTCATTGGAATGAAAGAGACTCTGATCATCTGCACACACAAAAATTGCTCATTATGGTGGTTTCTGGTTTTGCTTTAGTGGTTTTTTTTATCCATGCATACAATGAACAAAAGTGGTGATAGTTCCCATCCCTGCCTTACCCCTGTCTTAACTGCAAACCACTTAGTCAGTCTGCTTGGTGCTCTCACAGTGCTTGGCTGTTGTTAGACATTGCTATAATATTTTTAAATATTGTCCTTGCACTCCATAGTTTTCCAGGATTTTCTTAGTTTGTTTCTATTTACTCAGTTAAAAGCTTTCTCCTGGTCTACAAAGATGGTGTTCTGTTCCTGATTAAATTCAATAGTCTGTTCAAAAATCTGTCTTAGAGTAAATAGGATATCTGTGCAACCTCTTCCTTTTCTGAACCCAAACTGTGTGTACCTTAATTGTCTATCAACTATTAGTCTTGTTCTGTTTTCCAGGATCTTCACGTACATTTTATTTATATGGCTCAAGAGAGATATATATGTTTCAGTGTCTTGTTTCCTTTTTTCTTCCAAATGGGTATAACTATTGATTTTTGCCAGTCCTCCAGAACTTCCATTGTTGCCCATACTATATTCATTATTCTTGACAGCCCTTTTACTCCCGTTTCTTTGCAGGCTCTTCATTATCTTCATTTCGTACCTAAGAATATAGTATTATCTGCATTATCTTCAATTGGTACTTAAGAGAATACAGCATTCAATGTTGCATCACAAATGTTACAATAACAAAACAAGAGCATTAGTGTCAAATGTTGCATCACAAATGTTACAATAACGGAACAAGGGCATTAGTGTCAAATGTTGCATCACAAATGTTACAATAACGGAGCAAGGGCATTAGTGTTAAGTGTTGCATCACAAATGTTACAATAACGGAACAAGGGCATTAGTGTCAAATGTTGCATCACAAATGTTACAATAACGGAACAAGGGCATTAGTGTTAACATTTGTGGGGCAGTAACATATTAGCCACTCATCGAGCAATAAAAACACATATTCAGAACTAAGAAGGAAACACACAAATGCTTGTCAAAATTAAGGTACATTTATAAAAGAGTGAAAGATGTCCAACCTCTGAAACCAGTTGAGCACTCTGTTCCTCCACCTTTTTAAGAACCTCATAGCGGTTACATTTAAAGTAACCACCTGTGGAACTGTTGTGACGCTTCCACTGTTCCAGACACACCCAACAAAAGTCATACTTACACTGAGAATAGACAAGAATAATATTAATGAAGACACATTTCAACATCATTAAATGTGCTTATCTTCAGTTCAGTTCAGTTCATCCCGTAAGACATGAAAATCCCACGCCAACCCTCTCTGTCTGTTGACCCGGGCTGCGACCGATCCGGTATAATAGATTTCGTTTTTGTCCTCATGTGTGATTCTTAGGCTTGAAATCACCTGGTGGAGCCCATCTCCTCTCCAAGCTGCGGTGGGCCAACATCTGCAATTAACCTGAAGGAGCACGTCCCCCCAAGCGAGCCATTGCCTCGTTAGCCTAGAGCCTCACGATTCTAGTTGCCCAGTGTGTACCCCGAGGAGGTGAGGTTGGCTTGTGAGCTCACTTTAATCGGCAGGCTACTAATTTCACTTTTCACTCTTCCAGGGAAGAGCTAGCCGACCTCAGCGCCACTGGAATGCGGCGCCAAGCATGAGCACACTTTTACACCTTCCGGTCATGGCACGCAATTTCCAAGCAGGTCGTGCACACCAACCAAGGACGGTGCGCAATCCGTAGTGATGTCCTATCCAACAACGCGTATTCTATTACACATGAAGAACAGATCGTGTATCTCCGAATTCCGATGAAATTTACACACATAGGCTTCCTGTGAATAGCGTAGGACGTGCTAGAAAATGATCGTCACACAACACCGCACCCCACACATGAAGTGGAATGAACAAACCACACGAATATCGCAGACCATGAGAGCAGCTGTTGCTTGGTCGCCATCTTACCGGAAGTGCTTATCTAGCATTGATGATATTCGCTTATCATGTGTGATGATGACCACTATCTCTGTTCAGCCGTTTGAAATAAGTTCAGTCAGTTGATGAGTTTGAAGATGACTGAGGAGTCAGATATGGGTCTGGGAATGTGCGCTTGTTGTAAAGAATTCATTTCACTGGATCTTCTAGAATGTCTCCATTGCTCAGCTGCTGTTTTTATGGATGTCTCCCATGACGCTGCACCTGCACGAAGATATGTTCAGTCTTGCACAGCAGCTTCCCGTGTGTACGGGTATTATGCCAAAGGCTTTTAATGAAGCCTTAAGCGTGTCTCTGAAGCACTTCCTTTGGCCACCAAGGAGGGATATACCCTTCTACATCTCATCATTAAAGAATACTTTTGGCAAACCGATGGACAGACATGAGGACTACAAGACCCGTCCTGCAAATCTGTAACTGCATCAGAATAGAATTAATGCTAAGGACACTACCAGCAACTTCTTCTTCTCCTTCTTCATCGTACGCTGTTTGCAGCGATATTTACGTTGCACTGTTTTATTTTGTTAAGCCTGTGGCTCGGTGCATCCGATTTCAACAGGCGTTTCTGTAGGGTTGCCCTCCTTAGCCTGTGGCTGTCCCCAGCCTAACTGCAAGGGAGCAGTTGTTTTTGGTCAGAGTTGTCTCTCTTAGGAAGTTGTCTTGCAGGACTATCGAGTCTTCCCTACTTGTGTCTATAGGGTTTGGCAATGATATGATGGACTATGTACTAGTTTGTACTATCCTGGAAGAGAGGCAGTCCAGTGTGACTGTGTCCCAGGATCGTCACGTCCTGCCAGAAACGTAGCATATGCATGTGAGTGAGGTATCTCTTTGCTCCCTTTATTTTCTCGGCTCATCTGCAGTGATGGTACGCCTAGCATTCCCCGCCACCCGGGAGCTTGTCACAATAGGGCAGTGTCCGCTGGACTGCATCTCTTCTGCGTCCATTGGGATGACTGATAGCAGACAGAGGCAAAGAGCGAGGCAGGAGTGCATTTAACCAGGTGCATTTCTGCGGCTCGACCGGGCCGGGCTGAGACGCAAGCCCCAGCCATGTCGTAGCCTCCCATCACAGCAGTGGTGAGATTTGGGGCGGGATTCTGGCTTAGAGGCGTTCGGCTGTAGTCCCTCAGATGGCAGCTTCGCACCATTGGCTTATCAGCCAAGCACGTGGACCAAATGTCAGCGACCTGTGATTCCTCTCGAAGGAGTGCATTTGACCAGGAGACAAGCCTGGTCATGGCACGGAGATGTTGTTCGCCTGGTGTGCGGACATATCTCATGGTCAAGGGTTGAGTCTCAGCAGTTCGCAGTGAGGTAGCTGATCTACTGCTTAAGACACCCCGACCGAGAACTAAGTCTTTTACTAGTGGTTTCATACCTCATCGCCGTATGGGGTGAGTATCGCGCAGCTTCCCGCCCGCTTTGTTCGGCGGACGGCAGAGATCTCTTTCTGTGGCTCGACCAGGTCGGGCTAAGACGCGAGCCACAGGTCCCAACCATATCGTAGCCTCCCATCACCGTGGTGCGGAGATTTAGGGCGGGATTCCGGCTTAGAGGCATTCGGCCGTAATCCCTCACATGGTAGCCTCGCGCCATTGGATTATGGGCCTAGTACGTGGACAAATGTCTGCGACTCCTCTCGAATTGAGCAGGATTACCGTAGCAACGCCCTGTCATTTGTAGGGTAAGACTGACCTGTCTTCCGAAGGTCTAATACCAGCACCCATTCGCTATTAGACCCAACGAATCAATAGAGGCTACCTGCAATTTAAAGAATGGCAGTATCTGGGAGCCTGTCTTGCCACTTGATCTTCAGTACCATTCTGAGGCAGACTGTGGAAGTGGTTCAACTTTTTTTAAATTTAACATTAAACCTACATCAATTTACAGACCTATTTAACATTAATCAAACATCAATTTACAGACCTATTTAACATTAATCAAACATCAATTTACAGACCTATTTAACATTAATCAAACATCATGCTACAGTTCTATTTCGTATTCCTCTTCTTCTGCATTCATCATGTAAAGGACATTTGTGATGTGCTGTAGTTTACAGCGATATCTGCCCCTTTTGATGCAACACATTCGATTTCAGCACAGCATTTTTGGGACCGGGTTTTTTTATGGTTTTTTTTGCATTCGCCTTATTTCTTTATTCCCCAAGGCGCTTTGCGTTGCACTGTTTTTATTTTTGTGCCTGTCAGCCCAGTGCATCCGACTTCGGCATGCATTTTCTACGGGTTTGCTTCCCCAGGGTAATGGCCGGTTCTGTGATTGGGGAGCGAACCCAGCACCTTTAGATTGTGAGCCGTATCACTTAACCACTAGCCCCCAATGTTCCCCAGGGACCGGGTTGTCTTTCTTTTTTAATCTCTATTCCATGCTGCATGGCTGCAGTCTGTTTCCAGGGCAGCCACTTGAAGGTTGAAAAGGATGTTGGTGAATTAGCTGTCACTGACCCTTATGCAAGCAACCAGCTACGAGTCACTTCAAAGTGTTCTTACCTTACAGCACTTCATATGAATACGCCAAGTGTTCTTACCGTACATCACTTCATATGATTATACTGAGCACTCTTACCTTACTGCACTACATATGATTACATTGAGCACTCCTACCTTACTGCACTTTATATGATTACACTGAGCACTCTTCCCTTACTGCACTTCATATGATTACACTGAGCACTCTTCACTTACTGCACTTCATATGATTACACTGAGCACTCTTACCTTACTGCACTTCATATGATTACACTGAGCACTCTTACCTTACTGCATTTCAATTGATTACACCAAAATCTCGTACTTTACTTCCCTTCACTATGATTACCCCCAAGTGGTCTTACCTTACTGCACTTCATATGATTACACCAAAATCTCGTACTTTACTTCCCTTCACTATGATTACCCCCAAGTGGTCTTACCTTACTGCACTTCATATGATTACACCAAAATCTCGTACTTTACTTCCCTTCACTATGATTACCCCCAAGTGGTCTTACCTTACTGCATTTCATATGATTACACCAAAATCTCGTACTTTACTTCCCTTCACTATCATTACCCCCAAGTGGTCTTACCTTACTGCATTTCATATGATTACACCAAAATCTCGTACTTTACTTCCCTTCACTATGATTACCCCCAAGTGGTCTTACCTTACTGCATTTCATATGATTACACCAAAATCTCGTACTTTACTTCCCTTCACTATGATTACCCCCAAGTGGTCTTACTTTACTGCATTTCATATGATTACACCAAAATCTCGTACTTTACTTCCCTTCACTATGATTACCCCCAAGTGGTCTTACCTTACTGCATTTCATATGATTACACTAAAATCTCGTACTTTACTTCCCTTCACTATGATTACCCCCAAGTGGTCTTACCTTACTGCATTTCATAGGATTACACTGAGCACTCTTACCTTACTGCATTTCATATGATTATACTGAGCACTCTTACCTTACTGCACTTCATATGATTACACTGAGCACTCTTACCTTACTGCATTTCATATGATTACACTGAGCACTCTTACCTTACTGCACTTCATATGATTACACTGAGCACTCTTACTTTACTGCATTTCATATGATTACACTGAGCACTCTTACCTTACTGCACTTCATATGATTACACTGAGCACTCTTACCTTACTGCATTTCATATGATTACACTGAGCACTCTTACCTTACTACACTTCATATGATTACACTGAGCACTCTTCCCTTACTGCACTTCACTATGATTACACTGAGCACTCTTACCTTACTGCATTTCATATGATTACAGTGAGCACTCTTACCTTACTGCACTTCATATGATTACACTGAGCACTCTTCCCTTACTGCACTTCACTATGATTACACTGAGCACTCTTACCTTACTGCATTTCATATGATTACACTGAGTACTCTTACCTTACTGCACTTCATATGATTACACTGAGCACTCTTACCTTACTGCACTTCATATGATTACATTGAGCACTCTTCCCTTACTGCACTTCACTATGATTACACTGAGCACTCTTACCTTTCTGCATTTCATATGATTACACTGAGCACTCTTCCCTTACTGCACTTCATATGATTACACTGAGCACTCTTCCCTTACTGCACTTCACTATGATTACACTGAGCACTCTTACCTTACTGCATTTCATATGATTACACCAAAATCTCGTACTTTACTTCCCTTCACTATGATTACCCCCAAGTGGTCTTACCTTACTGCATTTCATATGATTACACCAAAATCTCGTACTTTACTTCCCTTCACTATGATTACCCCCAAGTGGTCTTACCTTACTGCATTTCATATGATTACACTAAAATCTCGTACTTTACTTCCCTTCACTATGATTACCCCCAAGTGGTCTTACCTTACTGCATTTCATATGATTACACTGAGCACTCTTACCTTACTGCATTTCCTATGATTACACTGAGCACTCTTACCTTACTGCACTTCATATGATTACACTGAGCACTCTTACCTTACTGCATTTCATATGATTACACTGAGCACTCTTACCTTACTGCACTTCATATGATTACACTGAGCACTCTTACTTTACTGCATTTCATATGATTACACTGAGCACTCTTACCTTACTGCACTTCATATGATTACACTGAGCACTCTTACCTTACTGCATTTCATATGATTACACTGAGCACTCTTACCTTACTACACTTCATATGATTACACTGAGCACTCTTCCCTTACTGCACTTCACTATGATTACACTGAGCACTCTTACCTTACTGCATTTCATATGATTACAGTGAGCACTCTTACCTTACTGCACTTCATATGATTACACTGAGCACTCTTCCCTTACTGCACTTCACTATGATTACACTGAGCACTCTTACCTTACTGCATTTCATATGATTACACTGAGTACTCTTACCTTACTGCACTTCATATGATTACACTGAGCACTCTTACCTTACTGCACTTCATATGATTACATTGAGCACTCTTCCCTTACTGCACTTCACTATGATTACACTGAGCACTCTTACCTTACTGCATTTCATATGATTACACTGAGCACTCTTAACTTACTGCACTTCATATGATTACACTGAGCACTCTTCCCTTACTGCACTTCACTATGATTACACTGAGCACTCTTACCTTACTGCATTTCATATGATTACACTGAGCACTCTTACCTTACTGCACTTCATATGATTACACTGAGCACTCTTACCTTACTGCACTTCATATGATTACACTGAGCACTCTTACCTTACTGCACTTCATATGATTACACTGAGCACTCTTACCTTACTGCACTTCATATGATTACACTGAGCACTCTGACCTTACTGCACTTCATATGATTACACTGAGCACTCTTACCTTACTGCACTTCATATGATTACTCTGAGCACTCTTACCTTACTGCACTTCATATGATTACACTGAGCACTCTTACCTTACTGCACTTCATATGATTACAGCCTTCATTTTTCTGTATAGGAGACTTGCAATTGGGGCATGGCTTGGAGTTAGTGACCAACCACAGACAATTGGCTGCTAATTCAGTTTCCTGCTCTGTCCCATCCACTGGTTGGAAAACATATTGTTAAAACTACATAGCAGGTTGAGAATGTGTTGAGTCTGATGTAAAAAAAAAGGTTATGTTAAGTTACAATGCTATTACAATACTCTCCTTTTTTAGTCAATGTTAAACAATTTCAATATTTATATTTATTTCTGCGGCCTCAAGTATTATAACTTTCTTTCTTCTTCTTCTTCTTCTTCCTTTTCATGTACCTTCCTGACAGGTGTAGGCAATCTTTCACATAATATGTTTACAAAATTAAGTTTGCTTTTTTCTTGTGTGTCTGCCTTGACATCTCATATCACATTCTTATTACGTATTTCCTCATCCATTAAATATTCTTAACATTCTTCGCAAAAACCACATATTCATGGTATCCAGCAATCTTCTTGTTTGTTTATTGATTGTCCATGATCTGCTTCCATTTGACATAATTGGCTGTGAGCAGTGCCACTAACTACTTTTCCACAGATACGCAACCATTTTATCTGAGGCCCTTATTGTACCTTTCTGTCACTACGATGTCAATAATTTCCCTTAGATCTGTTTCACTTTTGAAATAACAATGGTGCCACCAGCATATCACAAGTTTGTTTATGGTATGATTCCTGACCAATATTTCATGCAGAATTTACTTCTCACGTACAATCTGTCAAATTTCATCCCCTTTGTACCAGCGGTTAGACTCAGACCTTACGATACTGTCAGAAATAATAGCCTATCTGTCACTGGTACGGTTTTTTATAATTTTAGCAGTTTTACTACATTTATGGAGATGTACCAATATTGTATCTGTTCGGTTTTTTACTAATATTACATTGCTTTGTGTATTTTCAACTATTTCCCATAATTTCTGGACACTCTGAGCCAAATTATGAAAGGTGCTTCAGTCTATGAATGAATCTTCCCCATAACCTCATTTCTAACCAAACTGACTGTTTGCTCTGCTACTTGATTACGAAGCATCCTTTTTGTCACACGAAATAGATATCTATAGATTGTTCTTTTTAAATCAATTATTTGAAAAAACAGACTTCTTTGTCTATTACATTCACTTGGCATAGAACTACAGCCTATTCTGATTGTCTCTTCTACACTGATATATATCACTGAAAGAGTTAAGGTTTTTAACTTTCAAAAAAACAGTGCACAGTATCTATTTATTTATTCATATGTGTCTTTCCAAACAGTACATTAAATGCAGGACCAACCTTGTTACAGCAACATAGATTACAAATGTTTATTTTCAATGATGGAAATGATGCACATTGGAAATTGGTAGTCTATCTAAGTAGATGCAATTACTTTTTTTCTGTAATGCAAAATCAACTTAAAAGTTACAGAAATAAAGAGCTGTCAATGACAGACAATGACAAAAACAAATTTGAAATTCTGCTCATCAGACACCAGAAAAAATAGACGTAGTAACAAAATGAAACATGAAAGTTATAGACTGATACGGAAAAAGTTAGAAACACTTATAGAAAAAAAGAACAAAGAGTGGTGAATACTGGGAATGCATTGCCACAGGAAGTAGTGGAGGCAGGGTTAATTAATGCATTCAAGAAAAGATTGGTTGTGCATAGCTTTTTTAAGGTCAAGTGAATATGAAAGAAATTTCT
Organism: Ariolimax columbianus; assembly: GCA_036924085.1. NCBI lineage: Eukaryota > Metazoa > Mollusca > Gastropoda > Stylommatophora > Arionidae > Ariolimax > Ariolimax columbianus. The sequence continues at coordinate 21,561,507 of JAVGWX010000012.1, forward strand.
TGTATACAGACTTGAGATTAAGATGCTGAGCAGTGCATGAGCTGTAGTGGTTAGCGACCCAAAGCCGACTATCAGCGCCAAGGCCAGCAACCCAGAGCTGACAAGACCTTTCTGTACCTCCATGCTGTGATCTTGGATAACAGGCTCTACAGGGCAGACTGGCTAAGGAGAAGTGATCGAAGAAGGAAGGCTTACCCGGTACCTAAAAATGCTAGCTGCAGTCAGATGTATCAGACTGAAAGGTACAAATATAACAGTCAAGCTGTAAACTACGACACAACGCATTCCATTCTCCGGACAACATCCTGCTTCTTGCAAAACCCTTTTCAGGGCTTGGCAGCAGGAGTTTGAAAACAAACGAAGAAAAAGTATACAGATTCTGCAAAGCCTTCTAAACTAGTATAAAGACATTAAGTTAACCTGTAGCACTCCAATGGCCTGTCTCTTTGAACCAGCTCGGCCTGCAAAAACGGTGTGCGGAAAAATTTTTTTTTTTGTTGAACGGAGTCACTCCTGACAGCCATTTTTTACTGCTGACTACGCCCTCCATATATACACGATATTTTGCCGGTTAAAGTATCGTATGTGCGATTACAAATGGCTTTTGAACAGTTTTAATTTTGTATACGCCGTTTGGAGCAAGCCAACTTTTTGCGAAAGGGGAAGTAGGTTGTTGAGAAAGATTTTTATCGCGTAGATCTGTTTATTTTGTTTGTTTAAATGAAAGAACTACGTTTGAATTGGAAACTAACAGTTGTGTAGATATTGTAAACACAGTATCGATACGTTGTTGTGGTTTCCATGGTTTTCTATCGGAGCGACTAGGCCTAGTGGTCGAGTCCAAATTTTTCCCGAGATTTTCATAAATTTTCAACTTCATCTTTTTAAATCTCAAAAACTAACAAACATACAACAAAAACAATAACACCCACATGTTCGTTATGCTATTGTGTATCTACACACCAGAAAAACATATTTATTGACAAACAAACATAAAAGTTACAAATTTTGAAAGACGACTACCACAGCGACTAATTAAGAAAATTAATTAGGTCAAATTTAGTCACTAATTATGTAGCGTGCCTAAGGTTAAAATACAGAGTATAAATGATAATACATTCCTTAAGTTTCAAAGTGGTTGTTACATATCCATGTAATGCACACACTTATATTTTCTTGAACTTCAATCTGACATAAAAATAAATTGATTTATGGAATGATCAAAGTTTGATGAATTTATGTTTGTAAGAAAGAGTGAGGAAGGGGGGAGAGGGGGGGGGGGGGTGAAGAGAGAGAGGGAAGAAGTGAGAGAGTGTTTGTTCCAAATACTGGGGTTCACTGGAAGGATTTTTAATGCTGAGGAATATAGGCTGCTTGCTCCAGCAGTCACCATGCACTGCACAGGCTAGATTTGTATTTTACCTCGACAGAAAAAAAAACCTATGCCTTACAAAGGATTTGAATGTACATTCTCATGGTTAAAAGACCAGCATCCAAACCACTTGGCCAGCTACAAGAGAAAGACAATATTTTTGCAAACATATAAATATAAAAGTAAAAGGTATATACAAGTCTCTGGTTTGATTTCACTGATCTTCTGGAACCACTTGCTCCAGTTCTCACAGCTACATGGTTCATGGGACTCTTCCAAGCACTCCCTGTACAGAAGTAACAAGGATAACAATAAAATATAATTGCTCATCATGTGCATCATTAAATTGTTCCTATATTTATTTTTAACCTTTATAACATGTACTGCAATTTTCCACGCCACCATAAAATTTCAACTTTACTTCTAATGACGTAAAAAGATGCTGGACGATAAGAAATCTATTCTGGAGCATTGTCACTTATTTACACTGGTTGAATACGTGGGTATTTCAATCTAAAAATAGACATTTTCGCACTTCCGAAGGCGAATGTTTCGAAAAAAAAGGTGCAAATATCCCAGTCAAGCTTACACTAGCAACACAACACATTCCATTCTCCATCCTGCTACTTGCAAAACTCTATTCAGGGCTTGGTAGTGAGAGATTGAGAACGAACGCAGAAGAAGACACTTCCGCCATAGTGGATGTCAACAAGAAACATGCCTGGTCTGAAAGAGAATTTTGAAATGATTTTTTTTCTCTTTTTCACTTTGACTGGAAGATCATATATCCCATTATCGAGAATGATGAAGTTTAAGTTGTTGCAATAGACTTTTCTGAAGTAGATCAATTTAATTTGTTTATTTAGAAGTAAATACGTTTGTAAGGGAAACTAACAGATATGACGATCTTGTTAGAAGTGTTTTTATAATTTTTATATTCCAAAGGTCCAGATTCCCCCTGAAATTGGTAAGTCTAAATGTTTGTGCTGTTTTTCATTTTTCACCTTCATCTTCTTGTATTTCAGAAACTAACACACACACACAACAACAAAAATAACACCAAGAAGTTCTTTATTCATTTATGTCTCTATACACAAACATATAATTTATATATAGATAATCAAATAAAAAAGATACAGGTTCTCAAAATCAACAACCTAGAAAAAATAATTTAGTGGCAGTGGAAATTGCATTATTTTTGTTATTGAGTGTGGTATAAGTTCAAAGAGCAATGGCACAAAAATACAAGTCACACATTTTTTACTGAATTGATTGTCTTTCAATCTTAGATATACATGTATAACTTGTTACTCCCCATCATCTGACTTGTAGAATTAAACAAATTGTTATTACTTCCCATCATTTACGTTGTAGAATTAAACAGAATGTTATTACTTCCCATTATCTGACTTGTAAAATTAAACATTGTTTTTACTTCCCATAATCTGATTTGTAGAATTAAACAGATTGTTATTACAGATGCACTTCTGCTTGCTTACCAACAGAAATAATGACCAACTCCACAGTCCACACCTCTTGAGGTGTCAGATGGGATCTTGTTTCTTTTAACACCATGGTTGGAACCAAGATCAAGGTCGGGAAGCTTGACAGCTCGGCCACAGCCAGGATACGGGCACCACTTCATGTCAGGGTTACTGTCTACAAAAGCCTGAGAACACAATCACATATGATATGTTAACCTTCACAACTGGGCTACCAGATCATCTTGTTTCACAAGAGAAATACTTTTAAAATACTTAAGTACAGAAATACTTAAGTAAGTACATAAATACTTAAGTAAGTAATTTCATAAATACTTAAGTCAGTTAGTTTTCTTTCCACGTGCTGCTGAACTAACCGAAACTGTGACAGGCCTAGCAAGCCGACAGCGTAATTGTTCATGCTTTGAAAATAATAATAAAACTTAAGTAAGTATAGAAATACTTTTTCTTTGTGTTCAGGACCCTGTTATCATACTATATCTGTAGGCCAGTTGTCATATTTTTTATTTTTTTTTGCGTTCGCCTTATTTCTCTATTCCCCAAGGATGTGTGCGTTGCACTGCGGTTTTTATTTTGCAACTGTCAGCCCAGTGCATCCAACTTCAGCATGCATTTTATGTAAAGGTCTGCTTCCTCCTGCATTTTCTAAGGGTTTGCTTTCCCAGGGTAACGGCCGGTGCTGTGATGGGAAACTAACTCAGCACCGTCGGCTTGTGAGCCATGTCACTTAACCACTGGCCCACTCCACCTCCCAGTTGCCATGATGAAGTCTGTAGTCTTCACAAGGTCAGAAAGGCTGCCATACAGCATTTGTCTCATCTCTGCACCCTCTGGCCAGGTCTAGTATCTCATTTTACTATAAAGTGAGCAGAATGTGTCTTTCTTGCAGAATGTGTTCCACATGGGCACTCATCTGTGTGAGATCTTTAGTCAATATAGATGTTCTAGTAGTCTGCAGTGAACAGTTCTCAGGCGAAATAAGGTAGTTTGTTGAGATCTAGTCAACTATCGCCTTGCCGTCAATATTACTAGCATTTTCTATACACAGGCCACTCTCATGAAGATATGCAGAATATCTATGAAAATCACGTTTTAGCATCCCCATTACTGCACTTCTCCATGGTTAGCCAATTTTTAAAAAACCAACAGAAGGTGAGGCAGCGGGAATGTTGTTGCAGCTGGACGGAACTAGTGAAACCAACGACCCTGATCAGTACTGGCCCTTTGATCAGTAAAAAGATGGCCAATGACAACCACAGTTCCATTAGCGCCCATCCATGACTGCACGGTGTAGATTTGGGGGAGCCTGAACATTCCAATCATTCGCGAGTTACTTTGTTATGAAACTGCACTACTGCAATGAGAAACTGGTTGTTTACAGTCTGTACAGAGTCTTCTGGGGGTCACTGTGGTCAAAAGGTCAGGCACTCACCTCTCAAAGCAATTAAGTTTTTCAAGTGACCCCTGGTCTCAAAGGTGGTGAGACCAGAATGCCCGCATCCTGAGTTACCTCCAGTCGTCTTGCCTTATGTCTTGCCACTGGACCAAGGTAACTCAGGACTAGTGAGTGAGGCTGATGACCAGCGCAGTATCTTCCATACTATAGTCCGCATACAGCGCAAGTTACATCATCAAGACAAAACCATATACTGATGTCGCCATCATTGCTTGCAATGAGCAACTAACAATAAAAAGTAATGTTGATTCTGTATAGCATAACATAATTGGGAGCAAGAGCAGATGTCTGAAATCCTGTAAATTGAGGTCAGACAAAACTGTAGTTTAAAGATCTGTAATATAATTGAATCTACTACAGCATGGCACCAGCTACATACAGAATATATACAAAGGGCACATGGCTGCATGAGATACAATACTCATTGGATCATCTCATCACTATCTACAGCACTTGCTATATTTACAGTTCAATGTGAATAACATCAACTTTTACTTCACTTTTGTTGAGCCTATTCAAGGACATATGTAACTAGGATTTCTATTTTGTTCATGATGTGACACATTCTTTCCAGAAAGTAGTCTCCGTCACCACAGCTCTGTATATATCTCGGTTTTTGGTGAGGCTCGCATAATACAAAGACATCCCCAGACTGTCCATAATGTCCTGATGCTATCTTCATCGAGGTCGACTTCTTTCCCTCCCTCCAAAAACTATGCTCTCCATTATCACTCCCCAGATGCTGTCTTCATCGTGGTCAACTTCTTTCCCTCCCTCCAAAAACCATGCTCTCCATTATCACTCCCCAGACTGTCCAGATGCTGTCTTCATCGTGGTCAACTTCTTTCCCTCCCTCCAAAAACCATGCTCTCCATTATCACTCTCCAGACTGTTGGCTCTTTATGTGACTGAAATATCTAAGCTTGGTTTCTTTTCTTACGTTGTTGCCTAGTAGCTGTAATTTGCAGCAATTGCTACATTTTTATGTTTTTTTTCTCGTTTTTTCTGTCGATATTTTCAACATCTTTCTAAAGACTTTATTTTAAAAACCTGATCATTTTTTTGCAATTGATTTGTTTAATGCTCATGTCTCACAATGTATGTCACCACCGGGAAAATGATTGTCCTGATCATTTGGAGCTTTGTCTGCTCGCATGTGCCTTGTCACAAATTTGTTATCCGTATTAGTTTGTATGCAACAAGTCTTCGTTTGATTTAAATTTCGCTGTCACAAGAATTATTGATGCTAAATGTATTTTGCTTGGTCAATGAATTCTTGTACTCATTCTGTATTTTATACTGCAAGTGATTAGGCAACGTTTCCATTAGCAGTTTTTCATGCAATGAATTCTTAAATGCTGCCTTTCTTCTTCTTCGTTCATTCTCAATCTCCCGCTACCAAACCCTGAAAGGGCTTAAGTAGCAGAATGAAGTCCAGAGAACAGAATGTGTTGTGTCATAGTTTACAGCTTGACTGTGATATTTGCACCTTTCGGTTCAACACATCCGACTTCAGCAAGCATTTTTTTAGTACTGGGTTAGCATTCCCTCTTCGATTCCTTTTCCTTAGCCAGTCTGCCCTGCTGCAGCCTGTTATCCAGGATCACCGCGTGGAGGTGTAGAACGGTCTTGGCAGCTCTGGTTCGCTGGCGATGACGCTAGCAGTCAGCTATTGGTTGCTGACCACTGCAGCTCATGCGCTGCTCAGCGTCTTGATCCCAAATGCTGCCTTTCAACTGATCCTGTGCTTGTGTTAAAAATAAAACGTATATGAGATTCTTGGGTGACGAGACATGATGATTTATAAGTGAGATATTAGCACTTTCTGGAATTGAGGACCATGGTGAAATGCAATAAAAGCCAGATCATGTTGTCCAGCCACTAACAAGTCATCTAATTAGGTGATAAAAACCAAATACGACACACGAAATGTGAAACCAAGACACAACTGAAAATGTAGTGCAAGTGACCAGAGCAATTGGGCTTTGGGTCATGGAGAAACAAGATAGAATATAACAGCACACACAATGATGAATACAGAATCAAATTTGATGTTTTTGCCAAAATATAGTTTATAGAATATTGTAAAATAATAATTAACTCCCACACATCTCATCTTAATGACAGAAATGACAAGATGAAATTCAAGTAATCAAACAGGTAGATAAGACACGAAACAAGTCACTGCAAACATTGAATGCCCTTCACCCACAGGAACATATCACTCATTCCTCACCTTTATATCAAACTGCAAATATCGCAGGGCCATGTCCCTGGACACAATCCGTTCTATGATATCAATAGGTACCAACATGGTACAATTATAGGCAGGACATGTTATACGATGAGCATCTCCTTCTTGGATTTTTACATTTAAATACCTGCAGAAAAAACCATCACCATAATAATAATTATCATGTCGTAATCATGTCATTTAAGAATAGATTGGACGCACAAAGCTTTTAGAGCAAGGTAATGTAAATTAAACTGGTTGTATACAGACTCTGCAGAGTCTTCTAAACCAGTATAAAGATGTTAAGTCAAGTCATGTACACTGTAACAACAGTCAATGATCTGACAATCAACAACAACTATGCAGAGCCACACAAATCAAGTCATGTTTAACAACATCAAAGACATATGGCATGAGTGAATGACTTATATATAAGCCTTGAACCATCAGAATCTTGTGTGGATATACTTATTAGGACCATGCTGAGTTTGCAGAAATGAAATAACTGACACGGTGGTCTCTCCATAGTGCGGACATTGGAAATTGACAGGAGTAACATTTTGTAGCTGATTAACGACCACCTCTTGGATGGAGACACTACAATCAAGAAACCGGCAACACACATATTGCAAAGTTTTGAAATCATACGTCAGTCCACTTGGGGCATTGGCTAGTGGTTAAGTGACATGGCTCACAAACTGAAGGTGCTGGGTTAGCTTCCCATCACAGCACAGGCTGTTACCCAGGAGGAGCAAACCCTTAAAAAATGCAGGAAGAAGCAGACCATTACATAAAATGCAGGCCGAAGTAAAATGCACTGGGTCGACAGCAGAATAAAAACATTGTGCAACGCACACCACCTTGGGGAATAGAAAAATAAGGAGAACGCATACACACACCAAAATATGTGGGACCAGCAGATAATGGACAGAGCAAGAGTATGTGCAATCAGTAAGTTATAGGAACCACCAATATCTACACCTTACTGAGAAAGACTTCTATGGGTCTGTCAGGCATGTAACGACGTTGATTATTAACATAACACAAATTCAAGTTAAATAAAAACTGCAATAAATTGCATTCGTGTGGACATCAGATTTGATACTCCCATCAATTTAACAATCAGTTTAGATATCACATTCATTTACACGTCAGTTTAGACACTATTAACTTCATTGAGAGTATGTTCCAGCTTATACCATGGGTTATGTTACCGAGCTTCGTCACTTACTGATTTTTCTTTCCCTAACCGTTAGTTGGGTATCCATTTGCACTGAGTCGACTGGAGCATGATAGTAATGGGAATTGAGTCCCATACCTCTGCTGTGAAAAGCAAGTGCTCTACCACTACGCTAATCAAACACTGCACTCTGAGCTACTCGCCAGAATAATAAAAATACGAGGATGGCTCTAAGGTATATTCTACGAGAGGAGAGTCCAAACCACAAACAGTAGATCAGCATCAATGAGCACACAAAAATACAGAGGACATCCCATATCAACATGGAGAGGGACAGTAGAAATAATGTTTAACAGCTATGGTCTGCCATGTGAAATAACTGGACAGACAGTAGCACATGGGTATTTATAGAATACCCCTACAAATGCCATTGTAATGAGTACCATCAACTGCAATGAGTCATATCAATTGCACTGAGCACTATCAATTGCAATGATCACCTTCAGTTGCAATGAGTACTATCAATTGCAATGAGTGCTATCAATTGCAATAAGTCATATCAATTGCACTGAGTACTATTAATTGCAATGAGCACTTTCAATTGCAATGAGCACTTTCAATTGCACCAAGTAATATCAATTGCAATGAGTACTATCAATTGCAATGAGTACTATCAATTGCAATGAGTACTATTAATTGCAATGATTTCGATCAATTGCACTGAGTAATATCAATTGCAATGATTTTGATCAATTGCACTGAGTTCTATCAATTGCAATGAGTATCATAAATTGCAAAAGAGTACGATAGTATTCTGAATGAAATAACATAAAACTAGAATAAAATAAGATTGCGCTACAACCAAATCCCAGCAACTGAAGGTATATTTATGTCATCTTCTTCTTCTACATTCGTTCTCAATCTCCTGCTACCAAGCCCTGAACAGAGCTTTGCAAGTAGCAGGATGTAGTCCGAAGAACAAAATGTGTTGTGTCGTTAGTTTACAGTTTAACTGCGATATTTGCACCTTTCGGTCCAACATATCCGTCTTCGGCAGATTTATGTCATTAGATACAAGCAAGAATACTTCTCCAATGTTACATTTCTTTTCTTCAAAACAAAAATATATTCACATTATCAAACTTGTAACCCTCTTTTCTTCTTCTTCTTCATTCATCCACATATTAAGGTCCCGGTTTCTCTTACAAAGGACACCGTTGTTTGAAAGGTTTTTTATCTCCATACAACTTTTGTCTCATATCTGTTTCATGAGACCAGTATTGTTCTCTCTCTTCCTGTAAGAACATGCAGCTTTGAAGGATGTGTACCACGGTCATGTTATGCTTCCTACATGGACACCTCTCATCTGTCCCAATGTTCAATTTGTTGTAAAGATGACCCTTGTGTTTATTATGTCCAATCTCAGTCTAAAGATCACTTGCTCTTCTCTAGTTAAATCATAATAGTTGTCTTCTTCAGAAGTGGGGGTCTTGATCAGCCCATTTTTCACTGAAGCTGGCTTTAACTATGGCCTTGACTTCATATACATGATGCTCAGGTCTGTTTGTGAGGAAGCTCCTCCACACTTTGCTATTTTGTCTGCAGATTCACTGCCTTCAGTATTGCAGTGAGTGGTGATCCACTCAATAACCAATCCTTGGTGTTTTGCCGAGACCAGTGTCAGGGAGTAAATACACTGTTCAAGATCTTTATCTTTGGGTTGTTGAACTTTCCTTTAACCCTACCAGACCGATTTACCCTTTTTCCGGTAATTTCCTTAACTGCCGCTATACCGCTGGACCGAATTTACGATACTTTGGGTAGTACGTGAATAAAATGCGTCAGAATCTAAAAATAACCAACTAATCGTGGTCAATCCTCATGGTTAGTCATTGCAAATGCCTGCCGCCATGTTTGAATTGATTTTGTGGGGTGTAACGTGAACAAATTAGGAAAACTGACAATGAAACGAGCGGCTGATGAACCAAGCACTTCAACAGGAAAGCAAAGTAAGTCTAGGCTTATGACAGTCCAACAGGTGATCAATAATTTGGTTGATTCAGACTCTGAGGAGTCAGAATTTAATCAAGAATACTTTTCCAGTTCAAGTGAAACAGACAGTGAGAGCTCGAGTGATGAGATGAAGGCTTTTCTTGGACTGAGGATCTATATGGAATACTCATGTATAAAGCCCAGCTATCAGGATTATTGGACAAATGAGGGCTCTTTGTTGGGTTTACTCCCAGATTTCGAAATGTTATGACTCGAGACAGATTCTTGGCCTTTTGCTGGGTGGATTGGCACACAAAGGTGGAATATTGACGCTAGATGTCTCCAAGTTACATCTTATTCTAACCACTTGTTTGCATGTAACTAACATTTTTCTATATCATGTTGGTTTTTTTCTCTTTAATGCTCAGGAGCCCAGGTATGGGGGACAGTTAGGTTCAGTGCCTCAGGTCTGGTAGGGTTAACCTAGCTTTTCACAAGATTCAGGATATAAAAATTAACTAGAATTCCAAGGCAAACACACAAATATGTCCCCAGTTGCCTGACTTAACTTCCATTATACTGGTTTAGAAGGCACTACAGAGTATGTAAACAACCAGTTTATTTCACTGCACAGATACTGAAAATACTGTGAGCATATAATCTATTTTTGAATGCATTAACTGTTTCCACTACATGTGGCAAAAAAAATATTTTATAATATCTAATCTAGACCTGTCTTTAAATAATTTGTAACTGTGCCCTCTTGTTCTTGTAGCTGGTTGTACTTTGAAAAACTTGGTATAGTCTAATGTATCCTTTCCATTTATTAATTTATACACTTGTATTAAGTCATCTCGTATTGTATTCATTCAAATAGGATAAATGATAGATAGCTTACCTTTCCCAGCAGTCTTGGCAAAACTGGTGTGCACAGGTCATATGGACGGGCTCATCAGCTATTAGGAATGTGTTTGCACAAATGTTGCACTGTTATTGGACAATACAGATAATCAGCTATGAAATATCAGAAGCAGTTCAATGCTCTCATTCTCCCTCTTTCTCTATTTATGTATCTCTCCTTCCTCCCTTTCTCTTTCCATGTGTGTGTGTCTATTTCTCAGATTTTTTTTTAATGAATGTGTTCTCCATTTCCTCACAGCTGATGATTCTAACAAGATGTTGAGCAACAACGGCAGGCATACATTTGATGGAGTTGATTGTAACAAGGTGTTGAGCAACAATGGCATGCATACATCTGATGGAGTTGATTCTGACAAGATGTTGAGCAACAACGGCATGCATACATTTGATGGAGTTGATTCTAACAAGATGTTGAGAATGCCATACATACATTTGATGGAAGTTTCTGTGCTTTTAAACACTACTTACAACATAGTACATTTTTTATTTAATTCTTGTCTCATTTACTACCTACAATACATGCATATGCAGAAAAAACTACAAATGACCCAGACAGAGAGAGAGAGAGAGAGAGAGAGAGAGAGAGAGAGAGAGAGAGAGAGACAGATAGAGGGATGGTCAGCCTTTTTCTACAACCAGTACATCAAAATTTTCGCAATTCAAACGTACTGCAATTATCATTGGCAAGCAATGCAGTTGTTCACACAAACAAGACAAAACATCTGTGAGCAGGCTAGATATTAAGAAAAATGGATGAATGTTAGAGCAAATCAACAGCAGTCTTTGTATCCTCGAGGTGGAAAAAGACAGTGTGATAGACAACGCATTGGTCAGATTCCCTTGCACTTCACTACAACATTCAGAATAAGTTGACAGGAAAGCTTATTACCAACTGGACCTCCATTGCCTTCATTATCAACAATACACAGAAATACATAAGCATGAGGAAGCAAAAAAGAGACAGAAGAAGTCAGCAACGCTGACTGAGAAAGTATGTGTCACACAAACCTCGGCATCTTGTGGGCTTGGGGTGGTATGTAAGGGAGAAGGCAAGGGGCTGGCAAGATTTTCCTGAACCTGGGGCTTGTCGCTGAACAATGTAGCAGGAGGGGTAACTCCACATTTCTCACAGCAGGCAATTGGATCATTCATCCAAGCTTCTAGCAGCATTTCTCTTGACCATTCTGAATTCAGATTTAATTATTATTTTATTATTCTATGTGACATATCATTTTTAATACTTCATTCTCTAAAACTATTCAACACCAACAATTTTAAAGGTTGCAATGATATAGTCAAGGTAACATCAGCTACAGAAATCTCAGATGTTCTCATTAAAACTCAAGAGAGATCAGGGTCTTTATCCGATTTTTTTGTCTCTAAAAGACAACTTTTACTAAGTTTTTTTCTCTGAGATCACATTCCTTCTTTAACTTCACTAGGAGTTTGGAGCCATCATTAGATTTTGCCTCTTTGTAGGAAGGTTTTTCAAAGAATTTATAGATTTTTGAGGAAGTGTTTTCTATTGCAATTGGTTTCACATGATGAGTTTGCCAGCCGTATGCACAACCACACTCCACATACAAACATAGCAGAGTGCAGTGATTCTTCTTCTTCTGCGATCATTCTCAATCTCCTGCTACCAAGCCCCGAACAGGGCTTTGCAAGTAGCAGGATATAGTCCGGAGAACGGATTTGCGTTGTGTCGCTAGTTTACAGTTTGCCTACGATATTTGCAGCTTTCGGTCCGACACATCCGTCTTTGGCAGGGCAGTGATTCTATTCCAGTAAAGACCAGTGAAAGTAGTCCCATAGAAGTCATAATCATCGAGGATAAAGTGGTAGAGACTTCTTTGTACTAGGTCTTAACTGTTTCTGAGGAGTGAAGTGGCCAGTTTTCTTTTTCGCTGCTCTGCTTTCTATTATTGTGACTATTTTGTGATCAAACCATTGATGAGTTCACTAACGAGTATACTAGTGATGAGTTCTAATGTGGTATCCAGCCTTTTTATATTCATATTCATTTATGTAATCATTTCTATATCTGATGTATACTATATCTCTTTCTCTATGATTTGTTTGTTTATACCAGGAAATATTTTTTTAGTCAGAAAGTAGCGAATGCTTGGAATGCATTGCCACAAGAAATTGTGGAGGCAGGGTTAATTGATGCATTCAAGAATAGATTGTATGCGCATAGTTATTTTTAGATGAAGTGAAGTGAAAGAAACTGGTTGTATACAGACTCTGCAGTGTCTTCTAAACCAGTATAAGGATGTTAAGTTAAGTTTAAGTTTATATATTCTATTAATCCCTGACGAAAAAAACTGAGGTCGCTACATAGGATGCTTTTCTGTTTACATCCTGACCATATCTATAAATGTTTATTTACACTTTATTTTAATCCACAGTACTACTGTAATCTCACCTTATTTTTTATTTTATTTTCAAGTAGACCAGAGTGTGCCGAAACCTGGGAACAAAACCAGACACTAAAACTAATAATAACAAAGTGAACATATTACACAACTTTCGATAATATTGTGTAAGATACAAATATCTACATTCGGATTAGTCACACCGGATGTCACGCAAGTTAATATTAGCTCACAAAGTTTTCCAGGATGAAAATATTTTGTAATTTTTTTAAATTGGTTTTATTGAAAAAAATACATTCAAACCATGTGCAACATACCATGATTCCTTAATAAGGCTTCAGCAGTAAACAATGGAACACTCAACATGTCCGCAGTTTCAACAAGTAAATGATCCTTTGCTTCTTGTAAGTCTTGGGGACGCAGTCCAGAATATTCCTGGTTTTTTAAAAAAAGGATTCTAAAATGTAAAATAAAAAAACAATATCCATTAAAAAGCATAACTGAAGATACTAAACTTTAGGCTCATTAGATCTATGGATCCGCCAGAAGTACAGTGATGTTTTCTCTGCTGCTAAACAGTAACACAAATAACATTAGTACAAAAGCACAAGTAGCAACGAAGAACAAAATCTTAATAAATTCTCAACATGGAATGGCAGGATAATCAAATATTTCTCTCACCACAAACTGTGTATAATTCATAAACAAGGTAGCACTTAATATAGTTTTTCAAAATGTATGATAAAACATATACTAATCTACTAGATAAAACCGGGATGATGAGGCTAACATCTGGTCAGGCAAAACACACTGATTAGACAATGTTAGCCAATGTTAGTCATTCACTACTGGTAAGTACACAAGCAATTTCAGAGCGAAGGCAGAGGCACTGAGGGCGGCAGTGGAAGAAATGGTGACACATAAAGAAAATGAAAGCCATATAGTCCTGCTTACAGATGCTCTGGCCGTAGTCACAGCACTAAAAAGCCAGAAAAACACTGAGCTTAATGACTTAAGAGCAGCACTCTGTCAACTATGCCAGCAGTCCGCACCAAAAAGGGTAGTGGTACAGTGGGTCCCATCACACTGCAACATCCAAGGCAACGAGGAGGCAGACAGACTGGCAAAAGAAGGTGCAAGACTACCACAAACAGATACTAGTATGACGTACGAAGAGTCAAAACGGCTTATTAAAGTCAGATACATGACCAAATGGGAAACTGAACATACCGGCTACGCCAAAAACGATGCCTATTACCAGTTGAACAGAAGAGAGCAGGTCGTTGTCTTCAGACTTCGCACTGGCCACAATAGACTGAGGTACTACCTATTAAACAAACTGAAGATAGGTGGTACCGACGAATGCCCGTGTGGCACCGAGAAAATGACCGCTGAGCATCTGCTGCAGAACTGCCCGACATACGAGGATCAGAGAGAGCAGATGTGGCCATCACCAGTGGAACCACAAGAGAAGCTCTATGGCAGTGTCGACAGCCTCAGGATGACCGCCGCTTTTTTCGAAATAATAATGGTTACTGTCTGACTGCGTACGAAGAAGAAGAAGAAGAAGACAATGTTAGCCAGGGTCAGGAATAATATACTGGCCAAGACCCTCACATGACCTCCTCGTTGGTCATCCTGGAAATGAGCTGTTGTTGAGGACAACATTCCGGCTAACAAGGTGAGGTTCGACGTCATCCCCGTAGTAGTTGGTGACACGCAGATGAAGCCAAGCATTGCACAACCGCCTGGAGGACCCCGGTCCACTTCATCAGCATGCTCGGGATGTCAGAAAAGCTACTGCAATTTGCCACAAGTTCTGTCCTTTTCAAGGCGCACAAACGGGTTACCAACCCATTGTGGGCATTAGCAACCAACCAACTTGATAAAAGCATGTGACATGCGGACAGCATTTGTGTTACAGCCAAAGTAAGCATGCTTAGCCTGGAATAATCTAATCAATGACTTACATCCACAGAGAAGTACCATCTAATTAATGACTTATGTCCACAGATAATTACTATCTAATCAATGACTTACGTCCACAAAGAATTACTATCTAACCAATGACTTACTTCCACAGAGAATTACTATCTAATTAATGACTTACTTCCACAGGGGGCATGGACACATTGTCTTCTTCTCCATGTGGCTCTTCATCATTCTGATGGACACAACAAATGTCAAGACTTAACAGTGATAAGGTAAAACAGTGATTTAGTTCCTGTGATAGTTCAAGATGTGACTGTTTTAGGTTCTTTTGTCATGGGTCTCATCAGTGTTTGGTGTATAAACACAATACAGTTCTCTGATGCATATAAACATCAAAATAATTAGAGAGCATACTATTAAAGATTATGTCATTTAACAGTGAACAAATAGTACATGGAAGTTGGGCAAGGGACTTTGTATATCAACAACTTTGATTGCTATTGGTAGCATATCTTCCTACCAGGCATGAAAGCTGTGTGGCTAGCTGAATGGCCTCTATATTTGGAGGTTAGCTGCCAATATCCAATAAACATCTGTGGACCATAAAAGATGGCTGCAAGGAGACCAAAAGAAGGTAGTCCATCCACTATACAAAGACACAACAGTTAAATGCCTGTTTGTCTAAACACCTGATTACAAGTAAATACAGATATAAAACTGGATGTACCTTTACCCTTTACAGTCTGACCCAACTGATGAGATCTGTCTTATCCCTTTATAGCACAACTTAATTGATTAGATTTGTATCAACCTGTGGAGCCGCGTAGCGCAGTGGTTAGCGCGCTGGCTTCGCATCTGAGTGGTCCTGGGTTCATTCCCCAGTTCATTACAGCAACGGCTCCCGGGTCGACCCAGCCTTAAATGGGTACCGGTTCAGTCCGGGAAGTAAAAGCAGCGAGGGAGAGGAGATGGCTACCGCCCTCATATAGCCGAGCCATTACGGCAGTAATGCAATGGGATACTTTACTTTACTTTTACAGTCTGGTCTAATTAATTAGATTTGTGTCTTAACCTTTACATTTCAGCCTAATTGATTAGATTTTTGTGTCTTAATCCTTTACATTTCGACCTAATTGATTAGATTAGTGTCTTAAGACACGAATCTAATATATTAAGCCGGACTGTAAAGTATTAAGTAAGACGAAAAATGTGCAATAATTACAAGCTACATTTATGGAATATGAAAGTGTCAACAGAAAGGAGGATAAGTTCATGGAATAAGTGAAGAAATTAAAATGGAAAACCTTAGCTCTCACAGAAACTAAAAAAAAACCAACAAGGGGTCATGGATCATGAGGGTAACATGAATTGCTACAGCAGAGCAGAGTTCTCACAATCAACAGTCAAAGATGGAGTGTTGTGAGCAGGAATCAATGAGACAACATTAAGGGATGGAAATTTAACACTGCACACATTATGGTACTTGACATCAAAGAAGAAGGCAAGATAGTCAACATCATCATTGTTTTTACACCAAATGAGGGGGAGAGAGCAGATGTTAAAATGAATTCTTTGAGCTGCTTGAAAATACTGTTGATGATTGTCATAACGATATTATCCTTTAAAATTTAAATGCCAGAGTACGAAATGATCATTCTATGTGGGATGGAGTGATTAGGAGTTACAGTGAAGATGTTCTTAACTTAACATCTTTATACTGGTTTAGAAGACTCTGTAGAGTCTGTATACAATCAGTTTCATTTACATTACCTTTCTCTAAAAGCTATGCGCATACAATTTATTCTTAAATGCATTAATTGCTCCTACCTCCACTACCTCCCATGGCAATGTATTCCAAGCATTCACCACTTTCTGCTCAAAAAAATATTTCCTAATATCTAATCTGGACATCTATTTAGTTAATTTCATCTTCTTCTTCTTCCTCGTTCGTCTTCAGACCTCAACTTCAATGACTCTAACAAAGGCAGCAGTCGACTCAAGGCTCTGTGCGCTTCCGTACAGCATCTCGTGGAAGGACACTGGCTGTTGCCAAATGTCACTTCTTTTGTCGGTATACAGTGGACGGGACTGCAAAATATGTTCTGCCTTCATGGGGGCTGTGCTGCAGGCACAAAGGTCTGTAGTGCCAATCTTGAACTTGTTGTTGTACAGATGGCATCTAAGTCTGTTGTGACCTGTGCGTAGCCGGAGAATGATCACCTGTAGAGTTGATGGTAGGCATCGTTTTCTATGTGGCCAGGGCGGTCTTTTTTCCATTTTGCACTGTACGTTGCCCTGATGAATGCTTTTGTCTCATTGTATGTGATTTCTGTATCACTCTGCTGCAGCATTCCTCCCTCTCTGGCGAGTCTGTCTGCCTCATCGTTGCCTGGAATGCTACAGTGGACTGTGTTTTTGTTAAGCACTGGGACAGTCGCTCGAGCGAGTCTGCCAGAGCACCAAGTTCATTTTTGTGCTGTTCTTGAGCGCTATTAACACTGTGAGGGCATCTGTGAAAATGACCACTTGCTTTTCTGCCTGCTCCTTATGGTCTATAAGGGTTTCAGCTGCTTGTCTCATAGCACTGGCTTCGACACTGAAGTTGCTGTAGCGTCTCTCAGTGGCAAATACTTTGCTTTTTAGTTTTATAGTGATGCCTCCTCCCCCATTTCCAATGGCACCTTTGGCTGAGCCATCCGTATAGGCGTGCGTCCAGGCTGTTGGTGGGAATTTTTGGTTGATGTAATTTATAGCTATGTGTTTTTTTTGTTCCTATGTTTGTGTCTTTTTGTCTTCGATGTTGGGGATATTGCATATAATATCAGGTAAGGGGCTTCCTTTCCAGAGGCAGCGGATGTGGCATGCTGGTATTGGCTTTATTTTTTCGTTTAAGAGTGCAGCATTGTTTTTAATCTTTATTTTTGCCTGGACTGTAAAACTTTTCCTTTTTAGCCTGCCGCATCCCAACTCATTTAGTCTGTGATGCATCGGGTGGTCCATGATTCATTTGAATTTTTCCACTTGCTGTAGGATTCTGCAGTCTCGGCGGTCTTCCATTGGTTGTAGCCCAGTCATAGCTTCCAGGTCTTTTATTTGGGTGGACTTCAGGGCTCGTTATGATACGGGCTGCTTGGTTCTGGGTGCGCCCTATTTTGTCAAACTTTGATTTGGATGCTGTAGACCAAGCTGCAATGCCAAATTCCAAAATTGGTCTCACTCTGCCTGTGTATAATTTCTTTAGTGTGTTTCCGTCAGCACCCCAAGCAGTACCAGCAAGTTTCTTCATGATGGACATGCGTAGCCTTGCCCTCAGCTGGGTCTTTCAAATTTGCGCTTTTCAGGTGAGACGTCGGTCTAAAAAGACTCCTAAGAATGTTGGAGCCTCATCTAGCCGTATCTCTTTTCCATTTAATTGGAGTTTTACTTGCTATTCTCTCTACGCTGATGACCTGGCCATGTGGACTACTGAAAAACACATCACTACAGCCAGCACACGAATGCAAGGTTCTGTGGCAGCCCTCGAAAGATGGTCCAAGACCTGGTTACTAAAAATAAATGAACAGATAACGACACATACTATCTTTTCCCTATCAAACACACGGCAGCAAGTAAAACTCCAATTCAGTTAATTTGTAGCTATGTCCTCTTGTTCTTGTGGGTGGCTGTATTTTGAAAAAACTTGTTATAGTCTAATTTATCCGTTCCCCTAATCATCTTGTAAACCTGTATTAAGTCACTTCGAATTCTTCTATTTTCTAGAGACTGTAGACCGGTTTTTCTGAGTCTTTCCTCATAACTGTAATTCTGGAATCCCACTGTCAGCTTTGTCGCTCCTTTTTTGTATTCTTTCCAGCATGTTTATATCCCCTCTATAAGGACTCCACACCTGTACACAGTACTCCAAACTAGGTCTAACTAATGCTTTATACAGTTTTAATATCACTTCCTTGCTCCTATGTTTAATATTTCTTTTTATCATACCTAACATTGCATTTGCCTTTTCCCCTGCTACCTGTATGATCTATTATAACCTCTAGGTTCCTTTCCTTATCTATCTTCCTAATATTGTTCTCGTCCATTATGTTCCATATTGGATCTACTCATGTGGATGACTGTACATTTATCTACATTAAACTTCATTTACCAGCTTTACAGTCTACTCTAGGTGTTTATCTAAATCTGATCTCAATATATCCACTTCTGCTCTAGATGAAACACTACTGCATAGTTTTGTGTCATCAGCAAATTTTGCAATAATGGATCCCATTTCAATGTCCAAATACATTTATATATATCAAGAACACAATTGGTTCCAAAACCAAGCCCGTGGCACTCCACTTTTCACTTCACACCACTCAGAGTACTCCTTATTTATGTCCATCCTCTGCCTTCTTCCCGTTAACCAATTTTCAATCCATTTGGCAACTTCCCCACCTATTCTATGTGACTTTAACTATCTAGAACTCTAGAACTATTTTAAAACTATCCCACTCTTGTTCAACATCTATTCCTCGAACGAAATCTTTCCAAATTATGTGGCTCGCTGCCTCTTTCATCTTCTTAACATCTGCCTTAGAGTAATCATATGTTTGCGTGTTTATGTTTACTTCTTTCCCTGCAATAAGATCCGAACGGATGATTTTATGGTCACTTGAGCCTAACAGTTCCCCAACAGTAACGTTTTTAATCATATTTTCCTCTATAGTAAAGCCCAGTGTATTTTTGCCTCTGGTGGCTGTTTCAGCATGTTGAATATCCATTGCATACCACAATCACTGTTTTTTCACCGCCACTTTCTACTTCTCCCCATACACTTTCATTTTTGTTACCACATGATAAATCATCTTTGATCGTTATATTAACTGAATTTGTACAGTATAATAAAACACCACCTCCCTTAGCCTTGTCTCGAACTACCCTATCTTTCCTTAACATTGTATATTCCTCTATTTCAATTTCATTATCTGCAATGTCTTCATATGTCCATGATTCTGTTAACCCTATTATATCTGGTTTTTCTTCTTCTACATACAATTCCAATTCATCTCTTTTATTTACTATGCTTCTCACATTTGCATAAAAACATTTTAGTTTGTAATTTTGTTGTTTTTCTACTTTTTGCTTTTGCTTTATCATTTTTATTTTTGCTTTTCTACTACTTATTTCACACTTTCATGACCCCAACTCACCCCTTTGACTACTTCCTCTATAGCACCCTATTGTAGGCCTATCTTTAGTTTTATACTTCATAGGCCTTACTAGTTTAAATTTCTAACACAATGATTAAACATATACTTTGCTACAACATGCTGTGTTATCTCATTTAGATGCAACCCTCTCTTGTCTAACATTTTATTTGTGTCTACTTTCACATCAATAAATTCCATTCCCTTGTCCACAAACAATAAATAACAATGAAATGCAACTTCTGAGATTCTGCTGTGAGCAAGATCTGGTCATTACAAATACAAAGTTCCCTCAAAAGTGCATACATAATCAAGTAAGAAACTAAACACCTGAAAAGTAGAAGCAATAATAAAGGTCTAATAGTGTCTTTATCAACAACAGTAAGAGGTGCAGAAGATCTCTGGAAAAATTCAAAACAATCACCAAGGCAGATGCAGCAAAAGTATATGGTGAAAGAGCCAAGGATATAAAGAGGACATACTGGTGGACAGAAGAGGTCAAAATGATAATAAAGGGAAAAAAAAGGTATGGAAACAATATTTATAAGCCAAGAGTACAACAGGAGCAAGGACATAAAAATAAATATAAATTCACAACATCAAATTATTATCAAGTATTACAACTAGATGAAGTAAAAGATACAGAAGAGAACTGGCAACAGAATCAAAATGCCCTCTACTCTGCCCTCCAAAATAACCTTTAGCTTGACATGACCAAAATATCTGATTTTTCTGATTTTTTATTTCCTTCAGAAGTGTCTGTTCCACCTGGAGTTGTTCCCGAACCTGATTATTGGTTTTCCTATCTTTTAAAGAGACTCATCCAAGTCTTCTGAATACCCACATTTCAAAGGGTTCAATACGTTTCTCCATTTTCTTTGTAAGGGTCAAGGTTTCTACTCCATACAATAAAACTAAATGCACATAGAATTTTTTTTGGTGCGACATATCCTACTTCAGCAGGCATTTTTGCGTACCGGGTTAGCCTTCTCACTTAGATACCTTCTCATTAGCCAGCCTGCTCTGTTGCAGACTGTTGTCCAGAATCACCACATGGAGGTGCAGAAGAGCCGTGACAGCTCTGGTTTGCTGACGCTGATGCTAGCAGTCAGCTTTGGGTCGCTGACCAAGAGAAGAGAAATCACATTATGCTGAGTGAACAGCCTGTAAAAACATGTCGAACAGTTCAAATAGATTATAAAGCTGTAATAAATCAGAAGGGCAGTATCAGAGAGCAGCAACTGGTAGGCATTTTCATTCCATAAATAGAGGATTTCTCAGTGAAAAAGAAATAAGTAACAAAACTAAGGTGACTGTATACCACTCCACCTATGCACTAGTTTTGACTTCATCTTTATGCTCTGTCTCATGTGATGAAGTATAGGTCCAATCCCCACAAAGTTTTTAAGAAATCATGATTCCGTCATTTTGCAGTGCAGTTTCAAAGGAATGATTTTTACATGATAAGATTTTCAGCCCCATGCACTACCCTCTTTAGCCACCTTTTACAACATTCTAAGAAGGAAATAGTGGACATATTCTGTTTCCCCCAAGAACCTCTCAAATGTGAACAATTGGCAATAATGACAGGGTAGAAGTGGAGCAATTCAATAAGTTGTTTTTCCAGTCAAGTGCCTAACATAATTTGTCATTTGTGACATCTAGCAAACAGCAATACTTAGACATAATTGATAACTTGGTACTGACCGAAAATACCATTTTAGACTCAAGATAAAGAGCTATCCTGGCATATCCATTTTTCTCAGCAGTGTCACATGGTGTTAAACTGTCTTCATTTTCAATAAATAAAGGAGCTCCATGCTGAATCAGTATCTGCCAAAAATATTCAAATATCATATCAAAATCCCTTGACGTTACATCTAAAAATATAAATGTCATGCAGAAATTCTGCATGTCAGAACCAAAAATACAAATGTCATGTTGATATACATTCATGCCACAATCAAAAATATAAATGCTATATTGAAAATTCCTTCATGTCATAAACAAAAATACAAATATGTTGAAATTCCCAGATGCCAAAACCAAAATTATAAATGACATGTTCAAATGCTTTCATATCAGACACAAAAAATATAAATATGTTGAAATTCCCATAAGCCAAAATCAGAATTATAAATGGCATGTTTAAGTCTCTATATGTTATAATAAAAAATGTATGCCATTTTGAAGTGCTTTTATGTCATAACAAAACAATGTCAGTTGAAATGCATGCGCAGTAATCCAGCCAAAAGGTTAGTTTGAGGTGAGAGCAACTCCTCTCTACATTTGTTTAGTCAATATGAATGGTTGATAATTACTTCAACTTAATGTCTTTATACTGGTTTAGAAGACTCTACAGAGTCTGTATACAACCAGTTTCTTAGAGGGTGGTTTAAACGATGTGCGAGTCCATCTTAATAGACTCAAACACTAAAGCTAAGTAGACCACAGCCAGTTAGGTGCCATCTATAGTTGCTCTTAACAAACTTGGGTAGATTTTTAATCTGAATTTTGTCCAAACAGCAGCCGTTAGGCCTACTCTCTTCGATTTTCAACTGCCAAGGAATTTTTTACGAGCTCAACGCGGAACATAGGAGTTCGATCTCACTACCCAGAAATCATAGGAAATTTTACCAGAAGATACACGTGAAAAAAATTGAGGTGGACACCTTACCTCGAGACTACTGAGTACCCCATGATTACAAATTACTTTTGTCCCTAATTAAAGAGTACTTCATATTATTTTTCTTCTTTCTTCTTCTGCATTCATTCTCAATCCCCTGCTACCAAGCCCTGAACAGGGCTTTGCAAGTAGCAGGATGTAGCCCGGAGAACGGAATGCGTTGTGTCGCTAGTTATCAGCTTGACTGCGATATTTGCACCTATCGGCCCTGTTCAGGGCTTGGTAGCGGGAGATTGAGAACGAACGCAGAAGAAGAAAAAGAAATTCAATACAAAAGTGCATAACATGGTCTGGTCCACATTAAATCATTTGGGAACCAATGGTATCATTTGTGAAATATGTATCACCCACATACCTCTACACATTGTGAAAGCCCTGATGCAGCAGCATAATGTAAGGCTGTGTTCAGTTTCTGTGGAGCAGTCATTAAAACAATCTTTTACATTTGTTGACTCATAAACATGCCTTTCTTGTTTCTGTGTATACATCAATAGATCAGGGCTGTCAACTGGCAGCTCATAATTTGTGGACTGCATGGTGTTATGAGACAAAACAATTTCTTACTGCATCCGCAAGGAAAAGAATGTTCACTTCAGGAGAAAATTTTAACTACGAGAGGTGGAAATTATCATTGAGTATTAGATTGTGCAGTTGTTTATAAGATACTCTGTAAAGTTGTTTGCCAGTAGTAATCTGGGTGTCTTTTTATTCTTGCTTTGAATTATTTTGTGTAGTTTTTATCCCAGATATTGAAATTAGCATTTTTCAAAATCAGCTGTTGATTATGGACTATCCAGATCAAATTGTGAAAAGAAGGAAGACATCCAGAATGAAGGAATGCGACTGGTTCTTGGTTGCACTAGATACCCCCATTACAGAAACAAGACACAAGATAGAACTTCCAAGCATAAATTGGCAGTTACCGCAGACAAGGGGCAACCACTGTACAATATCACTTTAGAGATCAAGAATCAGAGAGGGATTGCAAAAGCAGAGAGAATGATTGGACAGGTGACCATAGCTAAGACGACAGCCAAGAGAAAAGAATGGGTCCACTCTGGTGATAAAATGACAGAATGCCACACAGAGTCATCCCTAGACAGGGAATGCAGAGAGTGGTGCAACAGGGAAGCTCTTTTAGAATATCCATTTCACATAACCACATGTCTCTATTAGACTATACATTTCACATAATCACACCCACACCACATACCCTTTCACATATGTGAAATATATCATATAATGATCAGCACATGAGAAAAAGAAAACTATGAAGATCAGCAGATCATCAAGTCCATAACAATATTAAACATAAACATATAGGAGAAGAAGGCTAATGTCTGATCAGGCAAAACATACTGGCCGGATAATGTTAGCCAGGGTCAGGCAAAATATACTGACCAAGACCCCCACCTCACTTCCACGCAGTTTTTCCTGGAAACAGACTGCATCATGAAAGTCTGTCCAACAAGATAGGGATTTTTTTTTTTTTTGTGTTTGCTTTATTTCTCTAATCCCTAAGCCGGTGTGCGTTGCACTGTCGCTTTTATTTTGCGCCTGTCGGCCCATGCATCCGACTTCAGCATGTTTATGTTAGGCCCTGCTTCCTCCTGCATTTTCTAAGGGTTTGCTTCCCCGGGGTAACGGCCAGTGCTGTGATGGGATCAAACCCAGACGTTGTGAGCCATATCACTTAACCACTAGCCCACGCCGTCCCCCAGATGGGGATTGATGGGATCCCCGTAGTAGTGAGCGACACAAAGATGAAGCCAAACATAGCACAATCATTTGGAGGACACCGGTCAACTTTCATCAGCACGCTCTGTATGTGAGGAAATTTAACGTTTTTATACTGGTTAAGAAGACTCTGCAGAGTCTGTATACAACCAGCTACATTAACATTTCCTTGCTCTAAAAGATATACGCATCCTCTTCTTCTTTTGCGTTCGTTCTCAATCTCATACTACCAAGTCCCGAACAGGGCTTTGCAAGTAGCAGGATATAGTCCAGAGAAGGGAATGCGTTGTGTCGCTAGTTTACAGCTTGACTGTGATGTTTCCACCTTTTGGTCTGACACATCAGTCTTCGGCAGCTCATCCAATCTATTCTTAATGCATTAATTGTCCCTGCCTTCACCCCTTCCTGTGACAATGCATTCCAAGCATTCAAAAACTCTCTTGACTAAAAAATATTTCCTTATATCTAATCTGGACCTTTCTTTATCTTATTTGTAGCTATGCCCTCTTGTTCTTGTGGGTGGTTGTATTTTGAAAAACTTGTTATAGTCTAATTTATCCGTTCCTTTGATTATCTTATAAACCTGTATTAGTCACCTCGAATTCTTCTCTTTTCTAGACACTACAGTTCGATTTTTATTAGTTTTTCCTCATAACTGTAATTCTGGAATTACACTATCAGCTTTGTCGCTCATTTTTGTATCCTTTCCAACATGTTCATATCTCTTGTACGATAAAGATTTCACACCTGTACACAGTATTCCAATGTAGGTCTAACTAATGCTTTATACAGTTTTACTATCATTTCCTTGATCCTATGTTTAATATTTATTTTTATCATACCTAACACTGCATTTGCCTTTTTCACTGCTACCTGGACTTGCTCACTCACTTTACCTGTATGATCTATTATAACCCCTAGATCCCTTTCCTTTTCTATCATTCTAATATTGTTACTACAACCCGCCATCAAACACCCTTTTAAGACCACTAAAAGAGTAATCTTACTCATTGTGGGTATTCAACAACAACAAACATACCATACCTCAGAGTTGAAGTACATTATCAACACAATAATAAACATAAATAGACCCCAGAGTTGAAGTACACTGTCACAAACAATATTAAACATAAATAGACCCCAGAGTTGAAGTACACTGTCACAAACAATATTAAACATAAATAGACCCCAGAGTTGAAGTACACGTCACAAACAATATTAAACATAAATAGACCCCAGAGTTGAAGTACACTGTCAGAAACAATATTAAATATAAATAGACCCCAGAGTTGAAGTACACTGTCAGAAACAATATTAAATATAAATAGACCCCAGAGTTGAAGTACACTGTCAGAAACAATATTAAACATAAATAGACCCCAGAGTTGAAGTATACTGTCAGAAACAATATTAAACATAAATAGACCCCAGAGTTGAAGTATACTGTCAGAAAAAATATTAAATATAAATAGACCCCAGAGTTGAAGTACCCTGTCAGAAACAATATTAAACATAAATAGCGGGGAAGCAAACCCTTAGAAAATGCAGGAGGAAGCAGACCCTTACATAAAATGCATGCTGAAGTCAGATGCACTGGGCCAACAGGCGCAAAATAAAAACCACAGTGCAACGCACACCACCTTGGGGATAAGAGAAATAAGGCGAACGCAAAAAAAAAACAAAAAAAACATAGACACCAGAGTTGAAGTACATGTCACAAACAATATTAAACATAAATAGATCCCAGAGTTGAAGTACACTTCAATTCTTAAGATATACAATTGAATAAGGCTATACAAATAATGTTGGTCTATCCTGTAAAACAAAGAACTGACAAATGGACAACATTTTAAACAAATTTGACATATTTTTCTAAAGAAATAATTAAAGTTCATACACCAAACAAATATTTCTGGACATTCTTCTGCTCTGCACTGCCCACAAGATACGGGTAAAAGTTAAAGTAGTTGACTATCAATGATAGTCAGTCAAGTGCGAAAAAATGCCACTAAAGAGTATAACAGAAACAATAGGAACATCATGCTGACAGTATAGCAATAACAGTCTCCAGGGCTGCATGACTACCAATGTTACTCATAGCAAACACCTCTAGTTTAATCACAAGGACTCTGTCCTTATATTAATCAACAAAAATATATTCCTTTTTTTATAAATTAAAAGCAAATAAATCTTAGTGAAACATACTTAACAAGCAAAATCTGTAACAAATTCATCCTGTTAATATGTATTGTGCGGCATGCCTTAAGTGCATAATAGCACATTTAGCAAAATACTGGTCTATAATTCTAATCCTTACCAGGTGGGAAACAAAATACATCAGATATTTCATGTATTTCTTTGACTTTTCTATGCAAATTAAAATCAAAAATATTTTTAAATCTTACTTCATCCTGTGCTGCTAAATCCACTTTCTCCAACTGACCCTCGGCTAAAGTTGCCCCACGCCATTTCAACAGATAGATCA
Organism: Ariolimax columbianus; assembly: GCA_036924085.1. Lineage (NCBI taxonomy): Eukaryota > Metazoa > Mollusca > Gastropoda > Stylommatophora > Arionidae > Ariolimax > Ariolimax columbianus. The sequence goes on from JAVGWX010000012.1 coordinate 21,588,567, forward strand.
AACAATCAGCTCTTCGTTTGCCAACATGGATTGACTGGCCATTTGTCTCCATACAGACACAGTGAAGACATGTCTCTTTCTTGGCATTTGTTTTTTTAGGATTTCCGCCTTTTGAAAATAGGAATGTGCTGGAAATAAAATATTAATCTGTTAACAACTTTGATGAATCACTCAAGAGTTTGAGAAACAATTGTTAACTCTCAAATGCAAGTTTTACATAGTTTACTTTTAAGCAATTATGTTTTGGTCAAGAACAAGACCACAAAATAACAGAACAAAAGAGAGCAGTCAACTAGTCTGAACAAGTTATAAAACGAGAAGAGGTGGTATCTAATCCTGTATTCTATCATTATCATGTGCATGTCTAAGTGGACACTTAAAGTTGTAGAGATATCAGAACATCACTTTTTGTGCCTATCTGGTGTCAGTTGTGTGCACCCCATGCATGGCTCATCTGCATTTTCATAACAATGAAGTATCTAGGAAGTCATTAAAGGTGACTTGACATCTAATTATGGTGGTGTGAAATTGGTAGATAAATTGTCAATGTTCAGTCTATTTCACTTTGACCAACTCAAAGTTTCTTTGCATCTGCTTTTTATAGGTTCCATAGCTTGCAGCTATACATCATGGCTGGAATAGCCAAGCTGTTGAAGGTTGGGTTTGTCAGTTAAGCCAAGTATCAGGTCGATTCTGAATGTTGTAATTAGCACCCCCCAGGCCTAGCGAGCTGCACGGAGGAATCAACCCAATGCACTACTTGTAGCCAAAACAATCAAATCTAAATTATAACGTCTACTTTATCTCCACTACCAACCACTCTGCGACTTGCACCAAAAAGTACATCACGTCGACCTCCAACATACTTATGAAACACAATTTTCATGTCATCTCCTGCAACCTACAAAGTGGTTTTGGAATGCACAAGCAAAATCATATTATGGTCAATTTGAAAAATATTAGGTATGACGTCATTGGTCTAACAGAAACTAGCGCCCATCATTATGCGCACTGTACTTGGCACGACAACGGAGATGAGATCCACATTGGTGCAGGGGAAGGACCTTACCACATTGGGGGAGTTGGTAAGTTGGTAATTGCCAGACACCATGCACCAAATATTCTTTCAGTTGAGATTATCAGTTCCCAAATTGCTACATTCCGTCTGCAGGTACATGTACAAAGTAAGCCTCTCTTCATCGTGCAGTGGTATGCGCCCCACAGCAGATATGCTGATAACAATATGGAAAAATTATATGAATTGCTGAAAGAACAGCTACATCAACCAGCGAATAAAAAAGTGATCGTTGGAGACTTCGATGTGAGGGCCGACAGCTACGTCAACCAGCGAATAAAAAAGTGATCGTTGGAGACTTTGATGTGAGGGCCGACAGCTACGTCAACCAGCGAATAAAAAAGTGATCGTTGGAGACTTCGATGTGAGGGCCGACAGCTACATCAACCAGCGAATAAAAAAGTGATCGTTGGAGACTTCAATGTGAGGGCCGACAGCTACATCAACCAGCGAATAAAAAAGTGATCGTTGGAGACTTCGATGTGAGGGCCGACAGCTACGTCAACCAGCGAATAAAAAAGTGATCGTTGGAGACTTCGATGTGAGGGCCGACAGCTACGTCAACCAGCGAATAAAAAGTGATCGTTGGAGACTTCGATGTGAGGGCCGACAGCTGCGTCAACCAGCGAATAAAAAAGTGATCGTTGGAGACTTCGATGTGAGGGCCGACAGCTACGTCAACCAGCGAATAAAAAAGTGATCGTTGGAGACTTCGATGTCAGGGCCGACAGCTACGTCAACCAGCGAATAAAAAAGTGATCGTTGGAGACTTCGATGTGAGGGCAGACAGCTACGTCAACCAGCGAATAAAAAAGTGATCGTTGGAGACTTCGATGTGAGGGCCGACAGCTACGTCAACCAGCGAATAAAAAAGTGATCGTTGGAGACTTCAATGCGAGGGCCGGACAGAAACAACCAGATGAACATTACATCAGTGATTTCTCTGATGACACGCGCAATGCATATGGTGAGCGCCTGGCTATCTTTGCTGCAATGAATAAGTTCCATATCATGAACACGTTCTTCGACAAGCCATTGGGAAAACGATGGTCCTGGCATTATCCAAACTCGGAAACTAGGGCTGAGATTAATTATATGCTAAGTAATAAACTCAAATTTGTTACTGATGTCGAAGTTCTGCATCGGCTGACTATTGACAGTGATCATAGACCAATTCAAACAACCATGAATCTGAAGATGACCCCTATTAAAAATCGAACCCAGGCCCATACAACTCTTGATTCTGCTAGATTCGCAGAGGAAGTTTAACTACAGGACTGGGCAATGTACAGGCTCTCCAACCTGCCACCTGGAACAATTGCTGGGTGAGCTGAATAACTGCATCAATGTGGCGACAATAAAACAAACAAGGACAAAATGCAGTTGAATCAAGGATACCACACTAAGACCCCTTGCAGTCAGAAGTCGAATCAAAGTCAATGGAATAACCAATACAATCAACCTGTGTGAAATCAACAAGATGATTAGATGTAAACTCAAAGAAGATTATGAACAACATAGGTTACATAAATTGATCACAGCGGCTGAGACAAGACATAGTGCGGTCAAATGTCGAAACGACTTTGACCAGTCAAAAAATGCTTTGACGGCTCTAAAAAAAACCAGATGGTACGACCTTGACGTATAGAACAAAAATAGAAAAACAATGTTGGAGGTTCTACGCTGACCAATTCGCATTAAAGGCAGTAATCCATGACTGGTCGCTCACTACAGTTTCAACGTCAGCACCGCAGATCCCAACATCAAAGACGATTAATGCAATCAAGCATCTAAAAACAGGAAACGCCCCAGGACTGGATGGAGACACTGTAGATGTTATTCATGCGGGAGGGGAAAACTGGCAAGCAAGCTGACGAAACTGTTTAATAAATGTTTAAATTTAGATCAAATCCCTAACCAATGGAAAATTTCCAAAACAAAACTGATTCATAAAAATGGGACACAAAAGACCTTGCAAACTACCGTCCGATATGTTTGCTATCATCCCTGTACTAGCTTGTCACAAAAGTAATTATGAGCAGATTAGAAAAACCAACTTGATGAGAATCAGCCACGAGAGCAGGCGGGATTCAGAAAAGGCTACTCCACCATTGACCACCTCCACACTCTCCGCCAGCTAATGGAGAGGGCAAGCAAAGTGCATATGTTCCTATGCCTAGTGTTCGTGGACTATGAAAAAGCCTTTGATGGCATTGAAATGAATGCAGTCACAAATGCCCTACAAAATCAAGGTATTGAAGAACAATTTGCGTGGCTTATAGCAGACATAAACAAGAGCTGCTCAACAAATATCACCCTTTTTTTACCGACCAATTAACATACAAATTTAACATGCGTACGACACGGTGATACAATCTCTCATAAACTTTTCACGGCAGCCCTTGAGGAAGTCTTCCGCGCACTAAATTAACGTGCATGCAACAGGGTGATACAATTTCTCCTAAACTTTTCACGGCAGCCCTTGAGGAAGTCTTCCGCACACTAAATTGTTTGTAATGATTCAAAAATAGGCTTTGTCCACTTCCATTATGTCTGAATTTTCTTGACAGTAGTACAAACGTGTATCTTATCTTCACAACATGGGTATCTCTAGTGCCAGGTTGTCCAACTGGGGTACAGCAGAGCACTGGTTTGGATGAACTAGAAGCAACAATTTATTTTAAAGTCATCAACTGATTTCATATTCTGAACGTGACACAGACTTCTTATTTTTCGCCATTCGTCCTGAAAAGGATTTTATGTCACTGTGTTGTAGTTTACAGCAAGCTGCGATATCTGCATCTTTCTGCTCGACACATCTGATTTCTGCTGGCCGTTTTAGATGCCAGGTTTGCCTTCCCACTGAAATCCATGTTATCTTAGCCAGATTACACTACACTAGTGCAACATATACTAGTACAGCCTGTTTGCAAGGTTGCCACTTGTAAAGCTACACAGTTCATACCCATCAAAATCAAACTAAGAGATGTGGCCTACCAAGTGTGCATGCATATGTGGGCTAATTGGGGATTAGACCAAATTAGATTTATTATGTTTGTTGTTGTTTGTCAATCGTTTCCGAAGAGGACCACATTGTCATCTGTCAATCCTGAAGTGGGTTCGGGGGCGGCTGATCAAACCCTTGCCCGAAAATGTGTCAAACTGGTGGAAGAGAAACGCTGCTTATATACATAATGAATAGCATTTTTACCCAAGTAAAGTCTGCATTCCATGCTTTGCCGCCAGATGAAGTGGTGTCTCATGCTGATGAGAGTCTCCATATGAACAGTTTGGGTCCAAGGCTTTACGCAGCTCACTGTTGCTGCGGTATAGCTGAAGTGCCTGAACCTCATCTCCAGCCTGTAAGTGCTTGCGAAACTTAGATGATGAACTTCCCATTTCCTATTCCCCCACAGATGATCAGTTTATGGTTGAGTCATTGCCTTCTCATACACATTCTAGAAACAAAATCAAGTGTTTCCATGAGCAATACATGATAAACTTCCCATTTCCTATTCCCCCACAGATGATCAGTTTATGGTTGAGTCATTGCCTTCTCATACACATTCTAGAAATAAAATCAAGTGTTTCCATGAGCAATACAATTTTAATATAACGAATATTTAATTTAAGTAATGTTGATAATAATAATAATGTGAAAATCTGGTAAAGTCAATTTTGTCCTTGATAGAGTAATCTGCTATATACTGTCCACACATTGTAAGTCTTGTCCTTGGTAGAGTAATCTGCTATATACTGTCCACACATTGTAAGTCTTGTCCTTGGTGGAGTAATCTGCTATATACTGTCCACACATTGTAAGTCTTGTCCTTGGTGGAGTAATCTGCTATATATTGTCCATACATATCCACCCTTCAAACTATTCTATTGTACTGATCACAACAAAATAAAAAGGGTTAGCATTGACCAGGAAAATAGTTTCTCTAGTTTGCTGTAATCCTTAAAACTTGCTTACATTTATGCTCAACATTCTTGTGTATGGGATGACAGCTGACAAATTAAAAACAGAAAACAAAAATTTGGAAGCTTAAAGTGTCTTTCATGGGCTTCATGAATTAAGTTAAGTTCCATTACTGGAGTTGCAATTTGGCCATCCTCTGTTGTTATTTTGTCCATCATGTAAATGATGAACAGTGATAGAAAAAACACTCATCCCTGTGTTTATTTCTTCTTCTTCTTCGTACGCTGTCAGACGTCAACCTGTATTTGTTCGAAGAAAGCTGCTGTCATCCTGAGGCTGTCGACACTGCCATAGAGCTTGTCTAGTGTTGGCAATGGTGATGGCCACATGTGCTCTCTCTGGTCCTCGTATGTCGGGCAATTTTGCAGTAGATGTTCAGCGGTTATTTTCCCTGTACCACAGGTGCATTCATCAGTGCCACCTATCTTCAGTTTATTGAATAGATGGTACCTCAGTCTGTTGTGGCCTGTGCGGAGTCTGAAGACCACGACCTGCTCTCTTCTGTTCAGCTGGTAATAGGCATCATTTTTTGTGTAGCCAGTATGTTCTGTTACCCATTTGGCCATGTATCTGGCCCTAATAAACCCTTTGGACTCTTTGTAGGTTACACTAGAATCTGGTTGTGGTAGTCTTGCACCTTCTTTTGCCAGTCTGTATGCCTCCTCGTTGCCTTGGATGTTACAGTGGGATGGAACCCACTGTACCACTACTCTTTTTAGTGCAGACTGCCAGCATAGTTGACAAGAGTACTGCTCTTAAATAATTAAGTTATGTATTTTTCTGGCTTTTTCGTGCTGTAACCACGGCCAGGGCATCTGTAAACAGGACTATCTGGCTTTCATTGCTTTCGCCTGTCAGCATTGCTTTTACTGCAGCCTTCAATGCCTCTGCCTCCGCTATGAAATTGCTTGAGAATTTTCCAGTTGCCACTGACAGTGTTATTTTTCTACCATTTGTTAGGCTCAGGAATACTCCTCCCCCTCCATTCTGTGTTGTGTTTGTTACAGAAACGTCGGTGTATGCATGGGTCCAGTTCATGCTTGGGTAGTTTTCTGCTATGTACCTCAGGGTTATGTCTCTTCTTTCTTTTTCAGTCTGTTCTTGTTTCCAATACCTGGTATATTTTCTACCACGTCCGGAATGATATGCTGCTTCCATGTGGGTTTGCGTACAGTATGGATGGGCGTTGGTGTTGTTATGGTGTTCATAGGGTCTTCGCTCATCTTTGCTTTGGCTATTTCTGCAAAGTTTCTCCACTTTAGTTTCCCTTTTCCAAATCTATTTAGTCTCTTATGCATTGGATGGTCTGTCAGTCTTCTGAGTTTCTCTGCTTGCTGCTGGGCTCTGCAGTCTCTTCTGTCGGTCATGGATTGCAGATTTGTAATCTTTTCAAGTTCTACAATTGGTGTTGACTTCATGCCTTCTGTTATAACTCTCATGGCTTGGTTTTGAAGTTGGCTAATTTTATCAAAGTTCGCCTTTGCTGCTGTTGCCCATGCCGCAATGCCATACTCGAGAACTGGTCTCACTCTTCCGAGTATACAGTTTCTTTAGTATTCTTTCGTCTGCTCCCCAGCTTGTGCCAGTAAGTTTCCTCATGATTGCCATTCTTTGTCTTGCTCTCATTCGGTTTCTCTCGATCTGACTTTTCCATGTCATGCGCCGATCAAATGTGACTCCCAAGTAGTTTGGGTTGTCGTTTGGCCGCAGATATTTGCAGTTAAGACTTATTTTGGTGTTTTGTGGTTTATTTGAAAGCGAGAATATCGTACATGTTGTTTTTTCTTCATTTATTTTGACCAGCCATGATTTCGCCCACTCCTACAACGATGTTAGGGCCTGCTGCATCCGATTGTTTGCTACGGTGAGATTTTTTTCAGATGTCCACATAGCCAGATCGTCTGCAAACATTAGCTATGGACTCTTCTTGGTATATTCTCTATGATGTTGTTTATATACACCAGAAAAAGTGTGGGAGATAGTACTCCCCTTTGGAGTACTCCTTGCGCCAGTGTCACCTTTTTGGTCATCTGCCCTTTTACTTGAACTCTGACTGTTCTGTTTTCGAGGTAGTGGCTGATCCATCTGTACATTTTTCCATTTACTTCACTTCTTCATAGCTTGACTTTAAGTCCCTCTTTCCACACATTATCAAATGCCTTCTCTAGATCCACCCAAACCACTGCTGTATGCTTTTTCTCTTGGTAATCATCCTCTATTTCCAGTGCTATGACAGTGATCTGGTCCTCAGTGAATCTGTGTTGCCTAAACCCTGCTTGCTGTGGAATTAATGTGTTTTGGTTCCAGGTGCAGGGGAAGTCTGGTGTTTATCATACGCTCCATCAGTTTACCTATACAGCTCAGTAGACTGATGGGCCTGCATCCATTTGGATCTGTTCTATCTTTTTCTTTCTTTGGTACTGGTATAAGTACAGCATCTTTCCATGCCTGCGATACAATTCCCCTTTTCCAGCTTTGGTTCAGGACTGAAAGTAACTTCCTTTTTGCTGTTTGGCCCAACCCCATCAGCATTTCATTTGTTACCCCATCTTTTCCGGGCGATTTCTTTTTCTTTAAAGTTCTCATGGCCTCATTCATTTCATTCAGTGTTAGTTTTGCCATCATGTGCTTCTCTGATGCCATCTTGATGTTGTCGTAGCTCCTTTGTTCTTCACTTATGTCTGTATGCCTGTCTGTAGGGACATCAATGTGGTTTGCTCTGGCATAATGTTCTATAAAGGCGTTTGCTGCTTTTTTTCCAGTGAGCATGTTGTCACCCTGCTTGATGGTCATTTGTTAATTTGATAGTGTTTCGTCGTTCATGGCTCTGACTAAATTCCATAGTTTGTTCCCTTCTTTATCTAGATTGAGGCTTTCTGTTGTTTTTTTCCAGCTGTCTCTTGTTATTTGGTTCAGTGTTTTTTTGTATTTCGCAGTGATGGCCTTGAGGGCGATATTTGCTACCATAGATTGCTCTCCCTCTGCCATGTTCCTAGCATTTGAGACTTCACCCTCAGCTTTCTACAGTTCATGATTCCAATATGGGTTGTAGTTTTTCCTTGCCCCTCTTGGGATGGTCTCGGTGGCTGCTTGCAGTATTGCTTTGCTTAGGCTTTCCACCATAGGTTTCATATTGTTATTTCGTGCGTTGATAGTTTCACACAGTCCATCTGTCAGCATTGCAAATCTGTCCCAGTCGGCTTGTCTGTAGTTCCAACGTGGCAGCGGTTTTATTTCCTGGGGGCCTACTTCCATATCAATATCTAGCCTAATTGGCCTGTGGTCGCTACCTGCCAATTGGTCGAGCACCTGAAGATCTATTTTGTGGTGAATATCCCCCGTGGAGAAGGCCAAGTCTGGAGTGGAGGTGGTATGCCATGTTCTAGAATAGAAGCTAGGGCTGTCATCCGGCCTATTGATGAGATAGAGATTTGTGTCTATCTCCCAGTCTTCCACTTCATCCCCTCTGTTGTCTGTATCTGAATATCCCCATCTCTCCGAGTGGCTGTTGAAGTCTCCAACCACTAGGCAGCTGGGGTCCTTGATTTCCATACTTGAGAGCGACAGGTCTTTGTTGGGTGGGCCATACAGGTTGAATATACGGATTTTTGTTTTTTGTATCATTATGTTGACTCCTACAATTTCTGCTTGTCCGGTGTGATTTACAGATACTGCGCTACTTGGTATGTGTTTATTTCAAAAACATCTGTGGTGATGTCAAGTGTTCTTTTAACATTTTTGTTCCCGAAATCTATTTTTGGAGCATGTCTCCGCCTATTTTTGGCTTTCTTAACTGTAAATTTTACTTTGTTGTATGATTTGTTGTACTGCATATGTAGTTTCTGTGATGATATTGTCTCTATGGTTATTCTTACGTTCTTTATGTCTATTATAACACTCTGTATTTCTTATATACATATACAGTTCATGTATCTTGTCTGTAGTTACACATTTGTAGTCTTTTGCTTTGGCCAGTGCATGTTTGAACTTTTGAAAGTTCTAGCATGTACCTCATTTTTCCCAGTGAATGTATCTCAAGTTCAAGATTCTCAACCACGAGACAATTTTCTGCTGAACAGTTTTTTTTACTCTTCAGTCAATGATAAGGGATAATAAAAGCTAAGCAAAACTATTGACTATTGTATATCATCAAAAATGTCATTATATTTTTCAAATCCAAAACAATGGTCTTCTTCTTCTTCGTTCTCAATCTCCCACTACCAAATACTGAAAGGGCTTAAGTAGCAGAATGTAGTCCAGAGAACGGAATGCGTTGTGTCGTAGTTTACAGCTTGTCTGCAATATTTGCACCTTTCGATCCAACACATCCGACTTCAGCAAGCATTTTTTTAGTATCGGGTTAGCATTCCCTCTGCAATCCCTTCTCCTTAGCCAGTCTGCCCTGATGCAGCCTGTTATCCAGGATCACCGTGTTTAGGTGTAGAAGGGTCTTGGCAGCTATGGTTCGCTGGCCCTTGCGCTAGCAGTCAGCTATGGGTCGCTGACCACTGCAGCTATTGCGCTGCTCAGCATCTTGATCCCTAATACAATGGTCTAACTTAAGAACAGATTCACGGTACAAAACAGAAATTAGAACAAGTGAAAGCCCCTAATAACAGAATGTGTAGAACAGGCACATGCAACGTATGACCTGCTGGCCACATTTGCTCCCTTCACCTGATTTTTATCTGGCCCGTGAGGACGTTTCAAAATTTCACCGGAACTGGTACGCCAGCCACCTGCAAACTGTAATGAAAGAGAAAAATAAAGCATATACTCACAAAATTTGAGAATTAAATTTATAACAAATGAATAATGAGTTCATTTTAATTGTTTCATGTGTCACATATGTGTACTCGATGTTGACTTCATGTATGTGAAGTGTAAGCTTGTGAGCTTTACAAGGTAAAGCAAGTTAAGGTTGTTTGAGGTAAAGCTGATGCTGCAAGAAACGGCAATTAAAACCATTAAACAAAAATGTTTGTATACACACGGCAAGCAGCACTTGTCACCAAAAGCATGTAAGGGAGACTTTGTCAAAGAATGTCTCAGTGATGTCATTAACATCTTTATATTGGTTTAGAAGACTCATCAGAGTCTCTATATAACCAGTTACATTTGCATTACCCTGCACTAAAAGCTATGTACATCCAATGCATTAACTGTCCCTGCCTCCACTACCTTCTGGGGCAATGCATCCAAAGCATTCACCACTCTCTGACTAAAAAATTTTTTTCCTAATATCCAATCTGGACCTTTCTTTAGTTCATTTGTAGCTGTGTCCTCTTGCTCTTGTTGGTGGTTGTATTTTGAAAAACTTGTTATAGTCTAATTTAACCTTTCCTGTGATTATCTTATAAACCTGTATTGTCACCTTGAATTCTTTTCTTTTCTAGATACTGTAGGCCAGGTTTTCTGATGCTTAGCTCATAACTGTAATCCCACTATCAGTTTTGTTGCCCTTCTTTGTATCATTTCTAGCATGTTTATATCTTCTCTGCGATAAGGACTCCACACCTGTACACAGTACTCCAATCTAGGTAGAACCAATGCTTTATACAGTTTGACAATCACTTCCTTACTCCTATGTTTAATATTTCTTTTTATCATACCTAACATTGCATTTCCTTATTCACTACCTGGACTTGCTCACTCACTTTACCTGTATGCCCTATAATAACCCATAGGTCTCTTTCCTTTTCTATCATTCTAATAATGCTCTCGCCCATTTTGTAATTATGTTCCATATTGGATCTACCCATCTGGATGACTTTACAGTTATCTATATTAAACTCTATTTTTCATCTCACAGACCATTAAATTACTGTGTGCTAATAAAAACAAGGACATTGAACAAAAGTGTTTCCCCTTAGACTGTGATGAAACATAAAAACAGAATGGTTGATTGCATAAAATTGAGCCTCAAATAAAGTGTTGAAGGGTTTATAATTGCAGACACAGGATTTTTGTATAGGTGTGATTGCTGCTCTGCGTATGGAAAGTAATGGCAACCTACTATACTGCACACCTGCCAAGGACCATGTGACAACCAAATAGGTTGGCAGTTGTAATAAACTATGTTCTGCAAAGGACATACTACTTACTTTAGATGAGAGCTCAGATGCCACTGACACCACTCAGTTAGCTAAATGTGTCTGCAGAGTCAATGCTAAATTCAATTTTATGGAAGAATTGCTTGCTTTTCAACCAATGAAAGATACTACAATGGAACTAGACATTTTCCAGAATGTAAAAAAATGTTTTTATAAATTCAACCTAAAGTGGGGGAAATTAAACAGGATCTCAACTGATGGAACTCCAGGAATAATTGGGTAAAACTTAGACGTTGTTATTTTGCTAAAATCAGATCAGAATTATCTGATAATAAAAACAAATAAAGAAGATTTGTGTGTACTTCGCAACATTTCTTCTTCTTCTTCTTCTGCGTACACAGTCAGACAGTAACCATTATTTTCTCGAAAAAAGCGGCGGTCATCCTGAGACTCTCGCCACTACCATAGAGCTTGTCTTGCAGTTCCACTGGCAATGGCCACATCTGCTCTCTCTGATCCTCGTATGTCGGGCAGTTCTGCAGCAGATGTTCAGTGGTCATTTTACCAGTACCGCACGGGCATTCGTCGGTACACCCTATCTTCAATTTGTTGAAGAGGTGGTACCTCAGTCTGTTGTGGCCAGTGCGAAGTCTGAAGACAACGACCTGCTCTCTTCGGTTCAACTGGTAATAGGCATCGTTTTTGGTGTAACCAGTATGTTCGGTTTCCCATTTGGACATGTACCTGGCTTTGATAAGCCGTTTTGACTCTTCGTACGTCATACTGGTATCTATTTGTGGTAGCCTTGCACCTTCTTTTGCCAGTCTGTCTGCCTCCTCGTTGCCTTGGATGTTGCAGTGTGACGGAACCCACTGTACCACTACCCTTTTTGGTGCGGACTGTTGGCACAGTTTGCAGAGTGCTGCTCTTAAGTCATTAAGCTCAGTGTTTTTCTGGCTTTTTAGCGCTGTGACTACTTCGAGAGCATCTGTCAGCAGGACTATATGGCTCTCATTTTCACTGTGTGTTACCATTTCTTCCACTGCCGCCCTCAGTGCCTCTGCCTCTGCTCTGAAATTGCTCGTGTACTTACCAGTAGCGAATGACAGTGTTATTTTTCTGCCATTTGGTAGGTTCAGGAATGCTCCTGCCCCTCCGTTCTGTGTAGTGTTTGTTACAGAGCCGTCGGTGTATGCATGGGTCCAGTCCATGCTTGGGTAGCTTTTCGTTATGAAGCTTAGGGTAGTATCTCTCCTTTCTTTTTCGGTCTGGCAGTTTTTTGTTTGCAATGCCTGGTATATTTTCTACCACCTCTGGAAATATATCCTGCCTCCAAGTAGGTTTTCGTACAGTAGTGATGGGTTTTGGTGTTGTTAGTGCGTTTATGGGATCTTCGTGCATCTTTGCTTTGGCTATTTCTGCAAAGTTTCTCCGCTTTAGTTTCCCAGTTCCCAAATTGTTTAGCCTCTGGTACATTGGATGGTCCGTCAGTCTTCGGAGTTTCTCTGACTGCAGCTGGGCTCTGCAGTCTCTTCTGTCGGTCATGGATTGCAGTTTTGTAATCTTTTCAAGTTCTACAATTGGCGTTGACTTCATGCCACCAGTTATGATTCTCATAGCTTGGTTTTGAAGTTTGTTAACTTTGTCGAAGTTCGCCTTCGCTGCTGTTGTCCAAGCCGCGATGCCATACTCGAGAACTGGTCTCACTCTTCCAGTGTACAGTTTCTTTAGTATGCCTTCATCTGCTCCCCAGCTTGTGCCAGCAAGTTTCCTCATGATCGCCATTCTTTCTCTGGCTTTCATTCGGTTTCTCTCAATCTGACTTTTCCATGTCATGCGCCGATCAAATGTGACTCCCAGATAGGTTGGGTTGTCGTTTGGCTGCAGGATTTTGCCATTTAGGCTTAGTTTGGTACTTTGGGGTTTTAATGAGAGCGAGAATATTGTGCACGTGGTTTTCTCCTCGTTTATTTTGACCAGCCATGAGTTCGCCCACTCTTCCAGCGATGTTAGGGCCGTTTGCATCCGATTTCTTGCTATGGTGAGATTCTTTTCAGAGGTCCACATAGCCAGATCGTCTGCAAACATTGAGCTATGGACTCTTCTTGGTATATTCTCTGTAATATCGTTTATATATACCAGGAAGAGTGTGGGTGACAGTACTCCCCCTTGGGGTACTCCCTGCTCGAGTGTCACCTTTTTGCTCATCTGCCCTTGTACTTGGACTCTGGCCGTTCTTTGTTTGAGGTAGTGGTTGATCCACTTGTACATCTTCCCACAAACATCACTTCTTCTTAGCTTGACTCTAAGTCCATCCTTCCAGACTTTGTCAAATGCCTTTTCCAGATCCACCCAAACAGCTACTGTGTGTTTCTGTGCCTGGTAGGCATCTTCTATCTCCTGGGCTATGAGGATGACCTGGTCCTCAGTGGATCTGTGCTGTCTAAAGCCGGCTTGCTGTGGAATTAGTATTCGTTTTTCTTCCAGATGCCACATCAGTCTGGTGTTTATCATCCGTTCCATCAGCTTGCCGACACAGCTCAGTAGGCTTATGGGCCTGTATCCATTCGGATCTGTTTTGTCCTTTCCTGTTTTTGGTACTGGTACCAGTATTGCATCTTTCCATGCCTGGGGTACAATACCCCTTTTCCAGCTTTGGTTCAGGACTGACAGTAGTTTTTCCTTCGCTGTTTGGCCCAGCCCCATCAGCATTTCGTTTGTTATCCCGTCTTTTCCGGGAGATTTCCTTCTCTTTAGTGTTCTCATAGCCTCTTCCATTTCGCGCATTGTTAGTTTGGCCATCATGTGCTCTTCAGGAGCCGTATTTTTGTTTTCGTGCCCCTTTAGCTCTTCGCTAATGTCTGTATGCTTATCTGCAGGGACCTCGATGTGGTTTGCTCTGGCATAGTGATCGACAAAGGCGTTTGCGGCTTTCTTACCTGTGATCAAGTTCTCGCCTTGCTTGATAGTAATTTGTTTATTTGACGGGGTTTCGTCGTTCATGGCTCTGACTAGCTTCCATAGCTTGTTCCCTTCTTTGTCCAGGTTTAAACTTTCCGTTTTATTTTTCCAACTTTCTCTTGCTGTTTGCTTGAGAGTGTGTTTGTACTTCGCCGCGGCGGCTTTGAGGGCGATGTTTGCCTCCACGGATTTTTCTCGTTCTGCCATGTTTCTAGCATTTGTTACTGCATCTTCCACTTTCTGTAACTCATCATTCCAGTAGGGCTTATAGTTTTTCCTAGCTCCTCTTGGGATGGTTTCAGTGGCGGCTTGCATTATTGCCTTGCTTAGGCTCTCTACCATGGGCTTCATTTTGGTGTTTCGTGTGTTGATGGTTTCACACAGCCCATCTGTCAGGATTGCAAATCTGTCCCAGTCGGCTCGTTTGTAATTCCAACGTGGGAGCGGTTTTGTTTCCTGTGGGCCTACTTCCATGTCAATGGTTAGCCTGATCGGCCTGTGGTCGCTACCTGCCAGTTGGTTTAGCACCTGGCGGTCTATTTTATAGTGTATGTCCTGTGTGGAGAAGGCCAAATCTGGAGTCGAGGTGGTATGCCATGTTCTTGAATAGAAGCTAGGGCTATCCTCCGGCCTATTGATTAGGGAGAGATTTGCATCTATCTCCCAATCTTCCACTTCGTCACCTCTGCTGTCTGTGTCAGAGTATCCCCATCTCTCCGAGTGGCTGTTGAAATCTCCAACCACTATGCAGTTGGAGTCTCTGACCTCCATACTCGAGAGCGATAGGTCTCTGTTTGGTGGTCCGTACAGATTGAAAATGCGGAGCTTCGTCTCTTGAGCCATTATGTCAACTCCTACAATTTCTGCTTGTCCGGTGTGATTGACAGGTACCGCGCTACTCGGTATGCTGTTTCTGGTCAGTATCAGGACCCCTCCTTTGTGGCCTTCTCTATCTAGACGGAAAGTCTGGTATCCTCTGATTGAGAATTTATGGTTATTGTTGAGGTGCGTTTCCTGGATACATGCCACGTCAATCTTACCTTCATGCAGGTGATGTGTTAGGGAAAGTTTTTTGTTAATGACTCCCTCCGCATTCCACTGTAATATTCTGAGGGTCTAGAAGTTTTGGCCAATAGTCGTTTCCCCATAGCCATGTGCCTTGACTCCACGACACATGGGTGGGTGACCACCAGTAGCCAAGGGTGGGCCCCTTCGAGGCGTGGGGCCCGGCGCTATCGCTGCCTGGCGGGTCTCCTCAGGATGAGCGCCATACGTTTTTCGAATAGGTTGTGCTGCCATCATACTGTGATTTACGTTGCACTGTTTTGTTAGGCTTGCGGCCCCGTGCATCCGATTTCAACAGGCGTTTCTGTAGGGATGCCCTCCTTAGCCTTTGGCTGTCCCCAGCCTATCTGCAAGGCAGCAGTTGTTTACGATCAGAGTTTTCTCTCCTATGGAAGTTGTCTTACCAGACTATCGAGTCTTCACTACTCGTGTCTATAGGGTGCAATGATGGTATGTGATATATGAGATGGACTGGTTTACCCGGAAGAGAGGCAGTCCAGTGTGTCTGTATCCCAGGATCGTCACGTCCTGCCAGAAACGTAGCATTTGCATGTGAGTGGGGTATCTCTTTTTCCCTTTATTTTCTTGGCTTCTATGCAGGGATGGTACGCCTAGCATTCCCCGCCACCTGGGGTGTTGACACAGTGGGGCAGGTGTGCAATGTCCGCTGGTCTGCATCTCTTCTGCGTCCAGCATGATAGTTATGGCTGATAACGTACAGAGGTAGATATCGTAACCGGAGTGCATTTAGCCAGAGGACAAGCCTGGTAATGTCACAGAGATGTTGATCGCCTGGTGTGCGGACAACTCTCATGGTCAGTGGTTGAGTCTTGACAGTTCACAGTGTGGTGGCTGCTCTACTGTTTTCGACACCCCGACCAGGTTCTAAGTCTTTGGTTGGTGTTTTTCGCACCCCATCGCCGTATAGGGTGAGTATCAAGCAGTTTTCCGCCCGCTTTGATTTGCGGGCGGCAAGGACCTCTTACTGTGGCTCTACCTGATAGGGCTGGGGCGCAAGCCCCAGGTCCCGAGCATGTAGGAGCCTCCCATTGCAGTGGTGCTGAGATTTTGGGCGGGATTGCGGCTTTCAAGGGTTCGTAATCCCCCACATGGTAGCCTCGCGCCCTTGGCTTATCAGCCTGGTACGTGAACCAAAGTGTCTGCGGCTCCTCTCGATTTGAGCTGGTTTTCCGTAGCAACGCCCTGTCATTTGTAGGGTAAAACTGACCTGTCTTCAGATCTATTTCCAGCACCCGTTCACTATTTTGTCAGACGAATTTATTGAGGGCTTTTGTTTGTCAATGACCAGGTATTTGAAATCTGCAGAGTTAAACACGATTTCCGTAGCGTTCTTTCATTTGAGCTGACTTGTCGTCCGTGAGTCTAATACCAGCGTACGTTCATTATTAGACCCAAACGGCAGTGCTCTCAATTTGTCAGTTGTTCTACAGTATTGGCGTGTTCAGTCAAATTAAGCCGCAGGTTCCACACCTGGTGGTGCCCTTCCGTCAATTCCCTTAGCGAGACAATCAAGTTTCTTAAAGGGTAGCCCCAAAGATTTTCGAGGGTCTAATTCCAGCACATGTTCTCTATTAGACCCCACTAAGGTGTACTTTTTGATAGTCATTCTGCAGTATTGGCGTGGTAAGTTAACTTAGGTCTCAGGCTCCACTCCTGATAGTGCTCTTCCGTCAATTCCTTTATCAAACACTGGATGCAGACAAAACCGAGCCACAGGGGACATAACCCCAGATTTCTGGGGGTCTAAGTCCAGCACCAGTTCCATATTAGACTCCAGAAGAGTGGTCTCGGCATGTCAATCATTTCAGTGTTGCCCGTGTTGAGTCAAATTAAGCCGCAGGCTCCACTCCTGGTGGTGCCCTTCCGTCAATTCCTTTAAGTTTCAGCTTTGCAACCATACTTCCCCCGGAACCCAAACACTTTGGTTTCCCGGAAGCTGCCCGCAGAGTCATCGAAGCAACTCCTGCGGATCGCTAGTCGGCATCGTTTATGGTCAGAACTACGACGGTATCTGATCGTCTTCGCGCCTCTGACTTTCGTTCTTGATTAATGAAAACATTCTTGACAAATGCTTTCGCAGTAGCTCGTCTTGCGGCGATCCAAGAATTTCACCTCTAACGCCGCAATACGAATGCCCCCGTTTGTCCCTGTTAATCATTACCTCCAGTTCCGAAAACCAACAAAATAGAACCGAGGTCCTATTCCATTATTCCATGCACCATTATTCAGGCAGCCGAGGCCTGCTTTGAACACTCTAATTTTTTCAAAGTAAACGCGCCGGCCACCCAGGACGCTCAGCGAAGAGCACCCGTGGGAGAGAGCCGGCAGACGGTAGGGCAGGAGACAACGGGCAGTGAACCGGCGCGAGCCGGACCGCCCGCCTGCGCCTGAGATCCAACTACGAGCTTTTTAACTGCAACAACTTTAATATACGCTATTGGAGCTGGAATTACCGCGGCTGCTGGCACCAGACTTGCCCTCCAATAGATCCTCGTTAAAGGGTTTAAAGTGTACTCATTCCAATTACGGGGCCTCGAAAGAGTCCCGTATTGTTATTTTTCGTCACTACCTCCCCGTGCCGGGAGTGGGTAAGTTGCGCGCCTGCTGCCTTCCTTGGATGTGGTAGCCGTTTCTCATGCTCCCTCTTCGCAACATTTGACACCAACAAAACCTGTGTACAAAATCAATTAATTATCGCCATGTCATGACCACCGTAGTTTCCTGCACAGCTTTCCTTAAGTCAAGGGCACTAAATCACAGTTTCAAGAATTTTTTATCATGAAGATTTCACTTGTTGAAGTGCATTGACTTCCTCTTCTTCCTTCGTTTGTTTGAAAATATAATGTCTGTATCTGCAATGTTGTCTCTTATATAAACTTCACCGTCTTTTGTAGATCACATATTGGTCCATAAAGTTTCTCTTTGAGTGTTGTTTCTAAAGACCAATGGGTTTTTCTCTGTAGATCATATTATGAAGTATGTGCTCTGCAGTCTGAGGTGCGGTCAGCATATTAACATAGCTGGGTTGCCAATCTTCAATTTTGTGTTAATGTTGCTGTGAAGTTGATTGTGCCTTGTTCATAGGCACAACACAACAGTTTGCTCATCTTATGGTAATCCTCCCGTGTCACTGTTGGTGGTTTTCTGATTAATTTGACCATCTTTTTCTTCTGTTGGTATGTAACTGGTTGCTCATCTTCAGAATCTTCATTTGCCAGTCAATCTGCTCTCTCGCTTCCTGGTATTGTCAATGAGAAGGTATCAAAGCATGACAATCTTGTGCATGTTACTCAGTTCAGATAGTAGAGTCTGTAGACCCAACAGTGTCCCGGAAGTGTATTGTAGAGGAGAAGATGCTGAAGCACTTTTATAATTTCAAAGGTATCTGTTTTCGTGAACATAAAGGAAAACCTCTGCAAGAGTTAGAAAACAAAACTGGCTGAATAAATTGGCATATCTTGTAAACATTACAAATAAACTTAATGCTAAGTTCTCAACTCAGACAGTTGTTTCTCTAGCTGTGTGAGACATATTAAGCCATTTCCAAAAAAAATGAAGACTCTAGCAATTAAGGATATGCAATACTTATCATTTTAATGCACTTGCAAACTGCAGCAATCATTTTGATTTACAGTTCATTGGACGAAGAGTTGAAGTATTTTAATTTAGAATTCAACACAAGGTTCTCTAATTTTCTATCACAAGAAGCACATTTGTTTAATCACGTCTTCTTCATTTGATGTTCACATGGAACAAGCTTCATCTTCTTCGTACATATAACTAAATCAACTGCAAGAGAACTCAGATCTCAAGATAAAAATCAACGATGTTTCACTATCTGACTTTTATCAGAAATATTTGCTAGACAACAAATATCCAAAACTTACAGTTTTTGTTTTGAAGAAAATAACACTATGTTGAAGCACTTACAACTGCGAGCAATTTTCTATGATAAGGATGAAAATAGCAGATTTACATCTAGAAAATACTTTGTGTGTTCCAACCATTTATTTTCGACCATCTTGTGAGAGTCATGAAGTTCCAAATGTCCCATTGAATGCGTCTGATCTGTCTTAGACGTAGTGTAATGTTATTCTTAATGCAAACTTTAAATAAATGATATTCATTACAATCATATTATATTACAATAAACAACTTAATAAAGCTCTCATGAAATGTATGTTTTACTGTTAATCTACTATATATTTTGTTATACTAATGACATAACTTAAAATCAAATCCAAAAAACTTATAAAAATAATGATTTATTGTCAAATTAAATGTATATCTTTTAATTTTAAAATAATATCATATGCAATGGCCTGCGGATATATTTTTAATTTTTAATTCTCTTTCCGGCCCGTACTCTTGATGAAGTTGCACATGATTAGTAAAGCAGAAATCAAGAACAGGATGGCACAAGCTGATGCTATCTTTCATAAGAAAAAACATACTAAGAAACAAGTACATGGCAACTGAACTAACAGTGGCAGTTCTGCAGAAACAACAATGCACCATACACGTGAACCTAGGTCACTGAACAAACATGAAGGTAATATGAAAGGCAAATGTCAGTTTGTCCAATTCAACTGATATTTACATTTGCAAATAAAAATTCACATCTGCAGGTGTTCACTATGCTATTTCTTCTACTGACTTCAAATCGCAAATGTTTTCGACAAAGTTATTCGAGTCTATTAATATTATGTTTCATCTATCTGTACCTTTGCAGAGCCAGCTGGTTACAAATTTTCAAGAGTGCCCTATTTCGGCGAGCAGCAGATCACTCTGTACTCGTACATACAATTTGTTACTGTTTAAAATGTTATAGCTCAAGAACATTAGTTTCTATTTGTTTTTTACACCTTTCACTGTTGAGTTTTAGAGGACGTGTAGATGGACCTTGTGTGGCTTCAGTAGAACACTGTTTTGAAACCTAAATGTTGAGCATTGGATTAGAGTTCTAGAGTGTTTATATGAAGAGACACTCCCTCATTTGATGCATGTAGCTACAAAGATTGTGTTTGGTATCACTTGTATATGTAAATATACCAGAGTGCCTGCATCCTGAGTTACCTCCAGACCAATAGTCTTGCCACTGTTCCAAGGTATCTCGGGATAAGAGTGAGATTGATGACCAGCGCATGCTCTTGCTCATTATAATCTTCTTCGTTCGTTCTCAATCTACCGCTACCAATCCCTGAACAGAGCTTTGCAGGATGTAGTCCGAGGGTCTCTGTGGCGAAGTGGTCAAGCCTTTTGCCTCGTGGTCAGACGGTGGGGGTTCGAATTCAAGCTGCGACGGTCGGTCCATGATGTCAATTTTTTCCGGAGATCCCTGGGTTCATCGCTGAAGCTACGGAGTTCGTGCAGTGCTCTCGACAGATGGGGTACATCTGCCGAGAGAGACCGAGCTAAATGGGGAAAACCCGAGGCGATGAAGTCGAGCACTCGCTTAAAGTTTTTTTTAAATTTTTATTTTTAAAGTCCGGAGAACGTAATGCGTTGTAACACTAATTTACAGCTTCACTGCGATATTTGCACCTTTCGGTCAGACACATCCATCTTCTGGAGCTCTCATTATAATCTAAATACTGCGCAAATCACATTATTAAGACAAAACCGTCTGATGTTCTGTCCATCATCCGTTGCGATGGGCAATAACTTTTTTTTTATATGTAAATAGGGGGACAGAAGAAATGTTGCTTACACAGAACCGCCCCCCCCCCCCCCCTTGAGTGATAGCATTGCCAAAGGTGCTTGCATCGTTGAGCGAAACGGCAGCTGTCCTGACAAAATTCAAATTTAAAATCTACCAAAGTTATTTGTACATTTCCCCAGGTGGTTTGTTAAAAGCAGCTATAGATGGCGCCTAACTGGCTGCGGGTCTACTTAGCTCTAGTATTTGAGTCTATTAAGATTGACTTGCACATCTGTAAAAACCACCCTCCAAGAAACTGGTTGTATACAGGCTCTGTAGAGTCTTCTAAACCAGTTTAAAGACGTTAAATTAAGAAACCCCATTGCAGAGGCTCAGAGAAAGTGTGTTGCCCAAAAGGACAGAACATAGGATGACTCCACAGCCGACTCCTCACATGTGTGCCCTGGGTGCAACAGAGTCTAACATGTCAGGATTGGTCTTTACAGCCATGTGAGAACACATCTCGCACCCCAATTCTGATGCTGTCTCCATCTTTACTTACAATGGGCAAATATTATTATTAGATTTTCTTATTTTTGAAAGTAATCAAGACAGTGGTACAGCCTTCAGTTGTAGATTAATGTTGAGTCAGGTCAAATCTATCACTGATGTGCTAGTTGAGACACAATCTTGTCTGGTAAGTGGCCAAAAATGACATAAAAAGAGCATGTATATTTGCTAGTGCTGAGAAAAGTTCAACTATACGTAACTTTAGTTTTTCTTACTCTTAGTCACTCTTATTCTACTGCTGGGGAGGTGTAAAGGTCCTTTTTTGTATATTATTGCAATACTGTCTGCAGATAAATAGGCCTATTGTATCTTTTGCATGATGGAGGAGTCACCTCCTTTTAGCCTTCATGGAGGCTACTATTAGGTAGGAATTTCATTAACTTTAGATTTTTATTTGCCAAACAGCAGCTAAAAGACTACTCTTTTCAATTTTCAACTGTCAAGGGTTCTTTTATGTGCGCAGTGTGTACACAGGACATCTGAGTTTACTGCCCATCTCCAATAGGACTAGGCACAGATCTCACCTCCCTTAAGATCATGGGACTCTTGAAACCTACTGGATTCAAAACCCATCATTTCTCACTTTCGTTCGTTCATTTCTTGAGATGCGAGTGCATTACCAATCAGTTATAGGAACTCATAACTTTCATTTTCCATAGAATTAATATTTGTTGGTTTAAATGTGACATTTTCAAGATGATTTTTAGCAAAAATGATGGCACATATAAATTGGTAAGTGGTACAGCCATCTAACTTTTCCTTATGCTGTCCTCTGGTGTTCCCTGCTCCATATGAAACCTATGACTTTTTATATTTCTTCATTCTGGAAATATTCCAACCATTCAACTTGTGATCTTGACAGCATGGGATGCCAAGTGCATGTCAACCATACACAGAATCAACTAAGTGTATATGAGGACAACCTATCTCTGTGCTTTCTTGCAGTTAA
The DNA here is from genome assembly GCA_036924085.1 of Ariolimax columbianus. Taxonomy (NCBI): domain Eukaryota; kingdom Metazoa; phylum Mollusca; class Gastropoda; order Stylommatophora; family Arionidae; genus Ariolimax; species Ariolimax columbianus. The sequence continues at coordinate 21,610,884 of JAVGWX010000012.1, forward strand.
TCTTCTCTTGAGCTCTGACAGACCTTGCATGCATTTATGTGTGGTTGGCTCTAGGTGGCACTTATACTTATTAAGATTGATCAAACGCTACTCTTAAATATTTCAATTTCTCACTTCTTTCTATGTTTTGTCCATTGAGAGTAATACAAGGTTAGTGTTCACCATGAACCACCACACTGCACAGACCATGCTTGCATCTATGGGTGGTTTGCTCTACTACTCTATGTGGTACTTTTATTTTAGATTGATCAAACGCTACTTTGAAATATTTCAATTCCTCTATCCTTTCTATGTTTTGTTCATTGAGAGTAGTACAGGGAAGATCAGTGTTTACCGTGGATCACCACAGCACACAAAGACAAACCTTGTCTTGCTTAGAAAATAGATATAGTTTAGTATATGGATCTGTGAGCTGGAATTACAAATCATCAAATGTGGTGATGGACAACAAAGAGCAGAAGCTTCTGAGTACTACTACTTACTACTACTTACTACTAGTACTAGTTTTACAGTATGGACACGACACGTCCTTAGTCTGGGATTTTGTTAGCACCAAACTCTGTTTTGAAAAGCTGTTAGTAGCTATCACTACAGTCTAGTATTAGTACTATGCAGTATACCTAGAGACAACAGAATGATGGATAGTAATAGAATAGACATGATATTGACATTGTATACATAATACAACTAATACAACAATTGCACAATGTATCATTGTTAATTTTGTATAAATACAACAAATAAACAATACATAACATTACACAATACAACAAAACAAATTATTGTGTTAGCCGTTGAGATGTGATTGCTTTACCTTTACCGTAAAAGGCCTAAGAACAATTATAATTCGGATTGCTGTTCTTTTCCCAGCAGGAATTCGGTTCAATTCACAGTTTTCATTGCATTTATCGATAATTCTAACGACGACCGATTCCTGTAGATCTAGTAGTGGAGTACTGTACGGTGTCCGTGTAGTCATGAGGGAAACAAATTATCACTCAAGACTTCTCTCTATTTCACATATAGAAATATTATTATTATTTTGAAATACAATGAATTTAATTACTACTGTCTACTTGGAAAGAAAATAGATGGGCTGCGCTGGCGAGCCCAGCAATGACTGATGCATCGTTCTGGACAAGTTCACCTACCTAGTGATGACAACATCAGCCATGAGCAGGCCAGCCAGGCCCACAAGTGCTTGACTGAGTGGTCTGTTTTGGGTTGGTTTGTTTTTAACTCGGCCAAGCAAACAATCAACATTTCTATCACCAACCATTTAACACAAACGATATATGCTTATTTCATCAAACAGTTAATAGACTAAGATTCTTCATTCTTACCCGAGTAAGTTACATCGACTAATATTATTCCGCATCAATGCGAAGAAGACAAAGAATATTTAGGCCATTTCGTAGCTCTCCGGGCCAATTACAAAATATTTCGTTTGCCGAGTATTCTCGGATTTAACCGGAAATAGACGATCAAGTCGGCGGAATTCAACCGAACATTTCCGATTGTCATGCGACCCTATGATCATTGATTATGGTGTAACAGATCAAATTCTGCCACTTGGAACTTTAATTGCCGTTTTCCAGACACAAGACACCATAGTACCTCCATAACAGCAGAACAACAATTGGTTTTGAATGTATGCTTTGTCTTGTCTTTCCCAAAGCATAACACTAAAAACAAACAGGTCGTTGGAGTATCACATCTCACTGAATTATCAATTGTCTTGTTTCCACATCTGTCTGTCCATCGTCGGTCTGACTATTTCTGAGGTTTTCCCAAGCCCATGTGTGAACATTATCTATCCAGGGCAACCTGGGTCTTCCTCGCTTTCTTTTTTATTTTGGAATGTTTCCTTGAGTGCAATGTTGGTTATCTCATTCGATCTTGACACATGGCAGTACTTTGGAAGTTTTCGTGTTTTTACAACAGCCGGTAGGTCTGTTAATTACTGTATTGTCCGACAATCTGCTGAACTGTATTTTGTATATAGACATTTTAGATATTCTTCTCCTTCTTCGTTTGTTCTCAATCTCCCGCTACCAAGCCCTGAAAATGGCTTTGTAAGTAGCAGGATGTCTGGAGAACGGAATGCGGCGAGTCGTAGTTTACAGCTTTCGGTCCGACACATCCGACTTCAGCAGTCATTTTTAAGCAACGGATTGGCCTTTTCTCTTCAATACCTTCTCTTTAGCCAATCTGATCTGTTGCATCCTGTTATCCAGGATCAGGTCTTGGCAGCTCTGTGTCGCTGACCCTGACAGTAGCAGTCAGCTATAGGCCACTGACCGCTGCAGCTCATGTACTGCTCAGCATCTTGATCCCAATTAAGATATAATCCGTGTACGTTATTTCTGAGAATTTGTCTGAAGCACCTCATCTCCATTGTTTGTATTGTTCGTTCTAAGTTAGCAAATTGTGGTCATGTTTTACGTGCACACAGAGATAATCAAGGTTTGCAATAAGTTGATCTTTTTATGGATATGTTCTTAAAGTTCCATATTGGCCTCATTGTTGCGAATATTGAAGTCGTCTGTGTATCCCTTACTCTTAGTTCTGCTCTTTTGCCATCTTTCACAATTAGATCCAAATAGATCACAGATACTTAAACTGTTTTACTGTCTTTAAAAGCCTTCAGCATAAACCTCGAAACATGGGAAGATGCTGCAAAAGACAGTACAGTCTGGCGTACAGTTCTCTGCAGAGGAGCAGTGTCATGCGAGGCTTCTAAAAAGACTGCAGCAGAACAACGGAGAAATATCACAGTCTCCGAAGCGAACTTTCCAGGATGCCCTCACTGCCAGCGAGTATGCAGATCCCAAATCGGACTTGTCAGCCATCTCCGCACCCATCCACAACCCGAAAATAAAAAATAGCTTCACTGGAAGGACTGGCTAAAATGAAAAAGGAAAGGTCTTAATCACACGTGATGGACGAACAACAATTACCTATCACACCTGGCCTCACACTACATTATAACCCTGTAGATGATGTACTATATAGGGAGGTTATTATTATTAAAAACCTTACCAGTAACCCATCTGCACTAATGAGTTTCTTATTGGACATTATGCAAGCACTCTGCGTGCTTGGAAAGGAACCAGAATGGTACTGCTCAGCACTGGAGACGAGGAGGCAAATTGCACCGCCTTCTTGTGTCTGAAACCTATCATACAGGCATAGTGGTTCAGGACGTGACAATCCCTTTGCCTTAACCTTTTGGTTATACACCCAGAGCTTCAGAGCAGTTCGACATAACCAATAGGCAATTAGTGAGGAGGAATGAACGCTGTGAACTCTATCTTGGCTACAGTATCTCGGAGGAGAACAAAGTCGATAACGTTTGTCTTTCACTGACGTGACCGTCCTTTTCTGACTACAGACTTGAGTGGGTAAAAAATCCATAGATATACCAGCTCAAATAAAACATAATCCAAAACGAGCTCTCGGACGACGCCTCGGTTATCAAGACCCGTGTCAGGCAGTGGGAGAGCAGTCTGCTCTGTGCGAAAAATGGACTACCGGAAAACATCACGAACATCATACTCTCAAGTACACTAGAACAAGAAATTCTAGGAGGAAGAACCAGCAAAGTCAAGACTACCATAAATGTAAACTTTCCCTTAACATTCTTCAACTAAACATCTTACTTACTTACTTAGTCGAATACTTTAGAATAAAACAATGCACTCCTTACAACATGCTCACGAACTATGTACTCGTATAATCCCTGGACAGAGTGCAGAACAATGCCCTGGGCCTTATTAGGAGCAATGAGATTAACATCCATGCTGAATGTGAAATTCACGTGAATGTGGAACCCCTTGCGATGCGAAGAGATGTGGCTGCTATGGAAGCTTATGAGAGGAGTAAAAGAATAACCAAAGACCACCCCAATAGATATCTTGTACAAAAATGGCAACAAAAGCAGAGAATAAAACAAGTCTGTCCTCAGCCATGTCAGTGATATTAAAGACAGATATCAACTCCCAGACAAATTACAAGAAACACAGAGAGTAACAAGAAATGCATCACCATATACATGTCTACAAATGCAAGAAATTCCAACAAAACTAAAAGTTTATACGAGAAGTTATGATCCAGTAAGTCTTATGATAGCATTACAGAGAACGATTGACGCATTCCTAGAAGAATGGATACGTGTCTATACTGATAGGTCTGCTTTTAAAGCCACCATTAAAGCAGAATATAAAGTCTACTTAGAGTATCAAGACAGAACATTTGATGAATTGTTTCATGCCTGTGGGGAGATATGTTCAAACTATGAGGCAGAAATATCGGCATTGGAAGTAGCTCTGTATACCAAGAGGACAGTTTGTTTATGCTTTTCCATTAAACGCCTAAGTTATCGTAAATCTTTACAGACTCATTATCTACCCTTCAAACTCTGGCAGTTAGTGGTCATTGTAAGTCTGAACTTAGCCAAACATTATTCGATCCCAACCAACTTATCACATCCCATTAGTCAGAATAGATAGTTACGCAATGGATTCTGGTCACACAAATACATCTAACAATGCCATGCAGACAGACTGGCTAAGAAGTTATCAAGTGAAGGAGAACAATACACACCAACAGTCCTACAGACAGTCAAACAACTAATGAATACTGCAAACAAAGAGACATGGCTGAATAGATGGGCAATGGGAAATACTGGAAGAAAAATCTACAAACATGACCATCCCAAATCCCAGAGACAACATGAACCTCCTAAAAAGGAGAGATCAAAGCACCATTTTCCAACTTCGTACTCAACACAACCAACTTAACAGCCACTTTAACAGAATCCAGCCAGAACATACTCCAGAGTGCCGACTGTGCACACATCCGTATGAAGCTGTTGAGCACCATCTTACTGAATGTCCGGCGCTTGTCCGTGATAGGAAAGATCTTCTTTTTCCGAGGTCAGACAAATGGAACACTCAGTGCGGTACTAAATAACAGCTTAAAAACACTTGTAGATACCATTGTGTGGCATTGAGTCAAAGGGCTGGATCAATAACCAACCAACCAACCAACAGCAAGTAGTCCACCTATCTGTGTTAAAAGTGTTACAATCCCCCGACCTAGACCCACAGATGTGGACGCTGGTCAGCAGCAACGTGTTCTAGTTTACGCGTCGGGGCTGCTGCTATCGAAAGGTACGACATTCGCCTCTCAAATCGTCAAGGAAACGGTGGACGATCGACTCCCACAAGTTTCAAGCGACCCATGGTCTCGCGTATTGTACGACCTGAATGTCTTGCACCTTCAGCTACTTCCAGACGTCTTGATATATGTATTGCCACTGGTTCCCGGTAATTCAGGACGAGAGAGTGAGATTGATGTCCAGCGCAGCTTATTTCTTCACTATAAGCCAAATTCAGCGCAAGTTACATCTTCAGGACGAGGACAGTCTGATGATGTCGCCATCTTTGCTTGCGATAGGTAACTTACTTACTTACTTCATCATCATCATGTAGCATGTCCTTTATAGAACGTCGCTCCCATCACAGTCTGTCTGAAAGAAACTCTTTACCTTACCAAAACTCCAGCCTCTGCCACAGTCAACCCAGGCATTCCTGGATATCTTGGTGCCATTGTCTTCTTGGTCTACCCCTGCCTCTTTTGCCCGGCGCGATACCTTTCACCACTGTTCTCTCAAGACCGCTGTGTCTCTTGATGTGACCAAAGTATTTACATTTTCTGGCCAAAATGGAATTGGTAAACCAGTTCTCCTCTATGCTCAACTCTTGCCGAATGTCTACATTTGTCTTTTTGTCTGTCCAGGGTATTCTGAGGATCTTTCTATAACATTTTTACTCGAAGGATTTGATTCTTTGTCTAGAAGCTTTGGTAATCGTCCATGATTCGTAGCCATAAGCTGTCACAGGAAAAAACACAGGCTCTCAAGACTTTTACTTTTGTCATTATGTTGGTGCTCTGTCATAATTTCTTCAGGCTGTTCAGTCTCTGCATTGCCATGGCTATTCTTCTTCTGATTTTTTTCGAAATTTCGAAAGTCGCCATTCTTGTCAATTTTGGAGCCCAGATATTCAAAATGCGTAATCTGATCTATTTCCTCACCACCTACTGTAAATGCATAAAAACTTTCAATGATCTCGTCTTTTCTAACATTTCTCATTATATATTCCGCATATATGTTATATAAACAAGGTGATAGGATACATCCCTGTCTTACTCCCTTTTGTACTGCAAACCAATCTGATGTTTGCCTAGATACTCGGACAGCGGCTCGTTGATCTTGACATAATGTTTCAATGAGATGTATAATGTGCACAGGAAACCCCATTTCCTTCATGATGTTCCACAGATTTTGATGTTTTACCGTATCGAAGGCGTTGGTGTAATCAATGAAACATGTGTACAGGTCTATATTAAACTCTGTACATTTTTCGTAGATATTTATATTATTGAATATGTGGTCCCTGGTCCCTCTGTCTTTCCTAAAACTTGCTTGGACCGTGAATATCAGATTTAAATCTTTTCTCTGTCCTTCTAAATATGATCCGCAAAAGTATCTTGCTAGCGTGACTGATTAGCGCGATAGTTTGTGCACAGCTTTAGATTACCTTTTTGGGGGAGGGGAATATAAATTGATTTCTTCCATGCTTCTGACCACTCTGCGCTGTGCCATATCTGTTTACACAGCGTGTGATAAACTTGAGCACTGGCCTTCCCTCCTGCTTGTATTAGCTCTGCTTGGATATCATCACATCCTGGGGACTTTCCCCTTTTCAGGCTTTTGATTGCTGAGCGTACTTCCTCCACTGTTGGTTCAGGTTCTTTCTCATCCTTTGGTAGGATTGTAACTGAGCGCTTTATGCAATCTTCATACATGGTTCTGTATTACTCACTCCATCTATTCAGTATGTCTTTGGTTTCTGTTAATGGGTTATCCTCTTTGTCATTGATGACCTGCGGAACCGTTCGGAATTCCATTGTCCGTTTTCTTATCGCCTTAAAGGCATCTCTCTCCCTGCCTTGTTGTTGTGGATTTTCTATGTCCTTACAATTGTCCACTATGTATCTTATTTTATCTTTTCTTATTTTTTTTCTAACTTTCCTTGCGCATTTTGATATGCTGTGTTGGTCCCCTCACTTTCCATTTGTTTTAATTGTTTCCTTTCTTCAATGAGTTTCAGTGTTTCATCAGATATATAGCTCTGTTTCTTGTGCGACATCCTGGGAATCATTTCGTTTGCTGTCGAGATTAAAATATCCCTTGCGTGTGATGTCAACTCATCAGATGTCATCTCTTCATGTACCGCAAGCAACACCTCAAATTTATTTTCTACTTTGATGTTGTATTCAGTCGGCATTGATGTTACTTACTTACTTACTTATAATTGTTATTACATATTTCAATATCTTCGCATTGTTAAGAAATGCATCTGTTTTCTGCATTTTTCATTTCTTTTCTTATTTTCATGTTTACATTTATATATTTATTTGCTCCATCATCTCTACATTTGTGTCATTTGAGGCTTCTTCTTCTATCACACAGTGCTTCATACTGTTTCATATGTGGTGCTTGGTCGTATTGTCACAGGAAAGTTTGTAGTATATACAAGGCGTTTTCAAATTAAACCAGACCAAACTGCAACAAGTGAACATACATACTCTGCCGTAGTCAGATCTCTTAATATGTTACGGCTGAATTTAGTTCTTAAGTTTTCTTTTGGTTGTTTCACTAAATTTAGCTAGAGCGGAAAGTTTAACATCACTAGATCTTGCTTCTAGCAACACTAAGGAATGTTCTTGACTCTGACAAATGACTGCGGTATCAGACATGTCCACACCTTGCAGACCGTCAATACGTTAGTCCTTTATTAACATAACCAACCACAGATTGCAGGTGCGACATAAAAAAAATAATAATTCAGTGAAAGGTGTCGTATGTTTATCATACACAAAGTGTCTGAAATACATAGGGTACTTAACTTAACTTAACTTTATTATACTGGTTTAGAAGACTCTTCAGAGTCTGTATACAACCAGTTTATTCCACTATAAAAATGACTGTGATTATTCAATTTATTTATGAATGTCAGTGACACTGCCTCCACCACATCCTGTGGCAATGCGTTCGAAACATTCACCACTCTCTGACTGAAAAAATGTTTCCTAAAATCCAATCTGGATCTGCCTTTAAAAAATTTGAAGCTATGCTCTCTAGTTCTTGTAGTCGGATGAACTTTGAAAAACTTGCTATAGTCTAATTTATTCTTTCCATTGATTAATTTATAAACTTGTAAGTCACCTCGAATTCTTCTCTTTTCTAGACACTGCAGACCAGTTTTTCTATGTCTCTCCTCATTACTATAATTCTGGAATCCCACGATCATTTTTGCAGCGCTTCTTTGTATTCTTTCTATAATATCTGTTTCCACTCTGTCATAAGGATTCCATATCTGAATACAATACTCCAATTTAGGTCTCACCAATGATTTATATAGTTTGACTATCACTTCCTTGCTTCGATGTGTAATGTTTCTTTTAATCATACCCAGCATTACATTAGCCTTTTTCACAGCCACCAGAACTGGCCCTCGCATCTTACACGTATGATCTATAATAACATCTAAGTCCCTTTCCTTTTCTATCTTTCTAAAATTGTTCACTCCCATCATGTAATTTGGGTTTCATATTTGATCTTCCCACGTGAATTACTGTACATTTGACTACATTAAACTCCATCTGCCAACTCACAAACAATTTATGAATAGTAGCTAAATCTGATCTCAATAAATACAACTCTGCTGGAGAAGAGACCATGGTGTATAATTTTGTGTCATCCTCAAATTTTGCAATCATTATCCAAATCATTTATATATATCAAGAACAAAATTGGTCCCAATACCGATCCCTGAGGCACTCCACTTATAACATCACACCAGTCAAGAGTACTCCTTATTTATGCTTACTCTCTGCCTTCTGCCTGTTAACCAATATTCTATCCAATTGGCAACTCCTCCACATATTCTATGTGATTTCAATTTCCGAAACAATCTCTGTTAAGGGACTCTATCAGAGGCCTTTGCCAAATCTAGATAAATAACATCTACTGGCTCTCCAGCATCTAACAATGTGGTAACCTCTTCTATGAATTCTAATAGAATTGTTAAGCACAATCACCCCTTAGTAAAACCATGCTGACTCTTCTTGGTGAGAATAAACTTGTCTAAATGCATAGTTATGTTGTCTTTGATAATAGACTCTGAAATTTTTCAGAGTATGCTTGTCAAACTCACTGGTCTGTTATTACCTGGATCTGATTTATTGCCCTTTTGGAACAAGGGGATCACACCTGCACCTTTCCAATCCCTTGGAATAATCGCCTTCTCAAAAGTTTGAAAATAAAATTTGGACAATGATTTTGCCAGAACGTATCTGAGATCAAATAGCAATTTTGGATGAATACCATCATAACCAGGACTTTTATCCATTTTCAAACATTCCAATTTGTTTACAAACATTTCCTCAGTAATGTAGATTGAGTGCAATCTCTCTGTGTATGTGTCCCTTTGGAAGATGTCTAAGGGCTCTGGGATCTTGGAGCAGTCTTATTTAGTGAAGACTGAGCTGAAGTTACGATTAAGTAGATTTGAAGCTTTACAAAATTTATCATTTTATATTTCCCGTACTATCTTGGAGTGGACCGCCTGTGTCATTTGTTCTCTATATATGTCTAACATAGGAAAAAAAACTCTTGCTAACAGTTTTGATATTTTTAGCAACTTTTGTTTCAAAGTCAATCTTTGCAGATCTATTTACTTTATAAGGTTTTTTTTTCTATTTAAAAATATTTAAAATATGTTTCATTAGACGTTCCATCATCTACATATTTTTTCCAAGCTTTTTTCTTAGCGCTTCTACACTTAACCACGGATCGAGTTCTCCATTTTTTCCTTTTGTGGTTCAATCTCCCACTTGGAACAAATTAATTTTTTGAGGTGATCAAGTATAGACTTGAATTTATCCCAGTCTTTCTGCACATCTACGCCAGTGAAAATATCTATCCATATTATGTGGCTTGTTGCATCTATCAACTTATGTACATCTGTTCTAGAGTAGTCCTAAGTTAGTTGACATATTATATTACCTTTCATAGCTACAAGATCCAAACGGACAATTTAATGGTCACTTGAGCAGAATAGTTCACCAACTGTAACATTCGCAATCATATTTTTCTCTGTAGAAAATATTGTTCAGTGTATTTCTGCCTCCAGTACAGTCTGCAACATGTTGAAATACAAAAATGTTTAGTTATGCATTTAACAAATGGATGGGATTCCACACGTGCTTCCATCTTCTGCCAATTAATTTCTGGAAAGATGAAATCCCCCATTAATAATAATTTATCTGTATTGGATATTTCTATAGCTTTAAAGAGATATTTATCATCATCTTTAGTACTTGATGGAGTCCGGTAGCATACTCCAACCAACGTTTTTTTCACCCCCACATATAATTTCTCCCTAAACACTTTCAATATTGATGCCAGGAATGTCATCTCTGATGGTTATGGTAACGGAGTTATTACAGTATAATAAAACACCCCCTCCCTTAACCTTGTCTCCAACTATCCGATCTCTCCTAAACATTGTATAACCCTCTAATGTTTGTTCACTATCTGCAATGTCCTCATATGTCCATGTTTCTGTTAACCTTAATAAATCTGACTTTTCTTCCTCTACATATATTTCCAATTCCTCTCATTTATTTACTATGCTTCTAACATTTGCATAAAAACATTTTAGAGTACTGTGTTGTTGTTTTTCCAGTTTCTGATTCAGATTTTTTAGTTGAATTACTGACACGCTATTACCACTGCCAGTCACTGTTGAACATTGTAACGATCGTTCTATACGCTGTTTCTGTATATTTCTAGTACCACCTATCCGTCTCCTGGGGTGCTGTACCGACTAGCAGCTCATAAAGCCGCTATATACACATATGATGACATATCTTAGAGTATGGTAGTGCAGCATGGGTCACAGTAGCTGAAACTAAACGACAAAATCAACCATGCTCAAATTTGGCAGCACACATAATATCTGGAACATTCAAAACCTGGTAGCGTTAACCAGAATAGGGAAACTCAAATTCACATCGTTCATGGTTGGTTGGTTGGTTAGTTATTGATCCAGTGGCCAATGGGCTCCTGTCATTTGGCCCTTGCTGACATGTCTGGGGATTTTCTACCCACCCTGGTCTGAAGCCAGAAAGGAACTGTCACATCGGTGTGAGACAAATGTTTGTGACTATGCTCGCTCCGAGATACTGTAACCAAATATGGTTTACTTCACTCATTTGCCTGCGGGTTATGCTGAATTCATTTGATGCTCTAGGTGTATAACCAAAAGTTCAAGGCAAATGGATCGTCACGACCTGAGCCACCTTTATGATGGATTTCAGACACAATAATGCAGTGCAATTTGCCTCTTCATCTCCAGTGCTGTGCAATACAATTCTGGTTCCTTTCCAACCATAGGGTGCGTGTATCATGTTCAATAAGAGACTCATTTGTATAGATGGGTTACTGGTTAGGTTTTTAAGAATAATAACCTCACTTTATAGTACATCATCTACTGGGTTACACTGCAGAGTTGTGCCAGATATGATAGGTCAGACAGAGGCCGTCAGAGCTGACTCGTACACATTGTTCATAGAAGTGGAAAATATCACAGCACTCCAGCTAGTGGAGAATATACGAGACATTATAGAGTCCTTCAACCAGTAGAGAATAGGCGATGCATTTAAACTCCTTCAGCCAGTGGCAAATAGGCGAGACATTAGAGTCCTTCAACTAGTAGAGAATAGGCGATGCATTAGAGTCCTTTAGTAGGTTGACAGTTTCAGGAGTCTCAAGGGACACTACATATGCAAGAGACTAAATTGTCTAGAAAGAAAGAAACTATAGCGAGGCAACTTTGTAGCTCATGCGCAAGAAATGATTGACAAAAGTGTTCCACTGTCACATACAATGACAATCCCAATATTATTAACTACATATTTTCAATCATGGAAAATGACATTCTTCCCAGAGCTAAAATGTGATATTCCTAGCATTGAGAATAAAAAAAGGAACACAATCAGAGAAAAAAGATAGTGCATAGCCTCAAACTGCACCGACCAGAAATTCTCACATACAACTTTCACACACATTTACGCTGACAGAAATTCTCACATACAACTTTCACACACATTTACGCTGACAGAAATTCTCACATACAACTTTCACACACATTTACGCTGACAGAAATTCTCACATACAACTTTCACACACATTTACGCTGACAAAAATTCTCACATACAACTTTCACACACATTTACGCTGACAGAAATTCTCACATACAATTTTCAAACACATTTACGCTGACAACTCTACTGGGGCTGCTGATAACAACAGGGGAAGGGGGTGGGTCGCATAGTTATTAACTTAAAAAGGGCCTCAGTGAAGCAACCACCTGTTTCACTACGTACGCTGTGCGTTCGATGAGCAGTTCTGCTGCCCGTTTCAGGGCAGTTGTTCATGCATGAAAAGTATTTTGATATCGCCCAATGGCAACTGTTAAGTGTTCATTTTTCAATTGAACCGCAGGGAAGAGTTGACGATAGACTGAAATTACAGACTTGCTAGGCACACTTGAACTATGGCATCGGCTGTGCTTGAACCTTTTGTTCTGTAATTTCACAAGATTAAAATTCAGTTGATGCCAGCTCGATGTGGCATCCTGGAAAACAGGAAAGAGACAAGCTTGTCAGGCGGGATGGGTTTTTCATCAAACCAATATGTGGACATGATATTACAAAAGCAACTATTAACGCTGCCTTAAAATCAAAACATGGGAGCAAAACTACCCAGGTCATTCAAATAAAGTATTCCTATAATCAGCTTTCTGTGCTAAATTAATTGTCCAGTATCATATAATGCAATGGGCACAATCAATTTAAGTCGTTTTTATAGAATGTTTGCGACTGATCGGACGGATCTGTGCACCTGTTGCACCGGTCCTATAACAGCTGAATACTTGTTCCGATCTGCTTAGTTTGTACTGGTGAAAGGAAGCACGAGGTTTCAACCCGTTTCCATGTAGGAGATGAATACGGTATCGTCTCCCTTTGTTAAAGTCATTGGTGAGGATGTCTGGTGGCGAACAAAGAAAAATAAGGATTGATAGTTGTGATTTTCTTGTGGCCAATACAACTTATATCGAGGGAACATGTAAGAAAACTGTCTTGTTTCCGGTTGACGTGGATTTCATTTTCTACGATGCCTGCTACAGTTGTTCTTAGTCTGCCAGTATTGGCCCTGAAATTGTATGATAATTTTCCAGTGATTTTTGAATTCTCTGTCCATTATTTCATTTTGTTTAAACAACACCCCCCCCCCCCCCTCCCTCTCCCATTCCTTCCGGGCTCTCCTTGCATTATTCATAGCTCTCATTGCTAATATGTCTTAGTATTGTGATCAATTCTATTGATGGGCTTAAATATTTTAAATATATTCCAAAGGGGGTCCTTGACATAAGACGTCCTGCAATTGTCCTCCTTTGTTACACTTCATCACACAAACTCAGACACGTCCCACATCTCTTTAAAAATACTTCTTTCTAAAAATAATGAGTCAAAGAAATGTAATGTAAATCAGATAGCTATTCAGGAAAAAAATGTGTTAATGAAAAAACAATTAAATATATAATGGCGACATCATCAGACGGTTTTGTCTTGATGATTTAACTTGCGCTGTATAATTATATATATATATATATATATATATATATATATATATATATATATATATATATATATATATTTATTACTTTTTAATTGAATGAATAATAAAGAAAAATAACTATTTAATTAAATGTAAAATAATACTTTAATCTCTTAAATTCTTATTGGCATACACGGTTTGTTATCAAAAATAATAAATGTGAATCTTGAGAACAAATCAACAAAACTGTAAACGTAACATGAAGTATTTGTCAAAGAAGTATTTTCCTCTATATGTAGTTCTCATTATTCAAAGGCAAATTCAGATGCAACTCTATTGAACAAATGACAAATCTAATTATTTCTTGATTCATCATCATCTGGTTGGTCTGTCTTAAGACTGGTTATAAAGGTTGTCTATGCATATCACTCCTTTTGACACTATTCTCAGCAGCTCTCTTCATTTCAACAAAGGTTCGTAACCAGAAGTCGTTGTATGCATGAAATGTAAATGTGGGTCTTGAACACACCCTTCATCTTTTCCCTTGGATGAGGTATCTTCTATAATTGACATTCATGTCATATATATCTTCTGTAATATACATCCATGTCGTATATATCTTCTGTAATAGACATCCATATCGTATATATCTTCTGTAATAGACATTCATATCCCGGCTTACTCTTCTTTTTTGTTTTATTTTCACTATTTGTCTTTGTTCGCCTCTTTCCGCGAGGCTTTGTCGTCAGAACTTCTTCCTGTCCAACTCGCTCATTCCTGCGGTTCTACGGTAGCACCACATTTCAAAAAGCGTCATCTTTCTATGCTAAAGTCAATTTTTTAGCCAAATACAGTGCAATTTGTCATGCATGAGTATTGAATATTCTTTTTCTAAGTTCGATCTTGATATTCTTAGAGGTTTCTTGATTAGCATCGTTAATTGGAAATGACTGCTGAAGTTGACATGAGGCAATATTGATGTAAAATGTACGTTTAATCACAAATATGATTCATTTTATTTAGCAAACATTTTGTTGTTGACATAAGTATATATTAAATTATATTTTATTTTAATAAAACATCATCAAGTGTCGCGCTGGATAGCGATAAACTCATTCCATTTCTACCTGGTATTGGATCATTTCAGCACTTCAGATGCTCTCTGTTTTCCCCATCCACATCATATCAGCAGATATATTTTTATATGTCTTCCTCTGCTTCTCTTGCCCTTGATCTTATCAGTTGTCACAAAATATTCCAGGTATTCCTCTTAGAAGGTGTTCAATGAAAACTGATTGTTTGTTTTTTATTTTTTTATTTTCGTGATCTTTTTGTATTGTTTTATTGTAATATAGCTACATTGGATCTGTTAGCTTTCTTTTTAGGGACAACATTTCTGACGGCGCCAGTGTTTTCGTTGTTTGTTTATTCATTGCACAGGACTCACTTCCATGAAGCAATAATGGTTCTATATAGCACAATGCTCTCTCTCTCTCTCTCTTTCTCTATCTGTTCTGTTGAATCGACGTCCGTGTGCTGCTACAGACCTGCAGGTCTGATGTCACTCTCAGCAGTCGGCGAAGCGTTTAGATACGACAAGGCTCTTCTTTTTATCTCCAGGCTCTATTTTTATTTTTATTTCTCTCTCTGTGTGTTTCTCTCGCTCTCTCTATTTACGAGTTCTGCTGAGTCGACGTCATTGTACTACTACTACAGACCTGCAGGTGCCGTCCCTCTCAGCAGTCGACGAAGGGTGAAGATACGAATGGTTACGTTAACTTAATAGTTGTACACACTTTTGCTCTATCCTCTCAGGCGCCCCTCTCTGCTAGAGCCACGTATGACTTCAAAATATTGCAATCTGTGAATTACCTGGTCATCGATTGAATTTCTGTCATCCAGAAGGCGGTTGCTAATCAATTTCAAATTCCATTAAAAAGGTCTACGTTACAGGTGTCTTTGAGGCCAGCGTGTTAGTTCTTTAATTTTTTTGCAAACTCCACCATGACCATTACAGTAAATTCACACCATATTCCGAAGGATTGAGCCCTCTATGTCCGCCATCCACGCATGTCATAGCCAGCCAATGTGTACATTTCTTGTCAAGGACAATTGTACCATTAAAACTTATACAGAACAAGATATCTTCTTCTTCTTCTTTGTACGCTGTCATACGTCAACTTGTATTTGTTCGAAGAAAGCAGCTGTCATCCTGAGGCTGTCGACACTGCCATAGAGCTTGTCTAGTGTTGGCACTGGTGATGACCACATGTGCTTTCTCTGGTCCTCGTATGTCGGGAAATTTTGAAGCAGATGTTCAGCGGTCATTTCCCCTGTACCACAGGTGCATTCGTCAGTGCCACCTATCTTCAGTTTATTGAATAGATGGTACCTCAGTCTGTTGTGGCCTGTGCGGAGTCTGAAGACCACGACCTACTCTTTTCTGCTCAACTGGTAATAGGCATCATTTCTTGTCTAGCCAGTTTGTTCTGTTTCCCATTTGGCCATGTATCTAGCCCTTAAAACCTTTTGGACTCTTCGTAGGTCACACTAGAATCTGGTTGTGGTAATCTTGCACCTTCTTTTGCCAGTCTGTCTGCCTCCTCGTTGCCTTGAATGTTACAGTGGGATGGAACCCACTGTATCACTACTCTTTTTGGTGCGGACTGCTAGCACAGTTGACAGAGTACTGCTCTTAAATCATTAAGTTCTGTATTTTTCTGGCTTTTTAGTGCTGTAACCACGGACAGGGCATCTGTGAACAGAACTATCTGGCTTTCATTGCTTTCGCATGTCAGCATTGCTTCTACTGCAGCCTTCAGTGCCTCTGCCTCCGCTCTGAAATTGCTTGAGTATTTTCCAATTGCCATTGTTATTTTTCTGTCATATGTTAGGCTCGGGAATACCCCTCCCCCTCCATTCTGTGTTATGTTTGTTACAGAGCCGTCGGTGTATGCATGGGTCCAGTCCATGCTTGGGTAGTTTTCCGCTATGTACCTCAGGGTTATGTCTCTTCTTTCTTGTTCTTTTTTTTTTTTTTTTTTCGTTCGCCTTATTTATCTATTCCCCAAGGCGTGTGTGTGTTACACTGTGGTTTTTATTTTGCGCCTGTCGGCCAAGTGCATCCGACTTCAGCATGCATTTTATGTAAGGGTCTGCTTCCTCCTGCATTTTCTAAGGGTTTGCTTCCCCGAGGTAACGGCCGGTGCTGTGATGGGGATCGAACCCAGCACCTTCTGGTTGTGAGCCGTCCCCCTTTCTTTTTCTGTCTGGCTGTTCTTGTTTCCAATACCTGGTATATTTTCTACCTCCTCTGGAATGATATGCTGCTTTCAGGTGGGTTTGCGTACGGTAGGGATGGGCTTTGGTGTTGTTATGGTGTTCATAGGGTTTTCGTTCATCTTTGCTTTGGCTATTTCTGCAAAGTTTCTTCGCTTTAGTTTCCCTTTTCCAAATCTATTTAGTCTCTGATGCATTGGATGATTTGTCAGTCTTCTGAGTTTCTCTGCTTGCTGCTGGGCTCTGCAGTCTCTTCTATCGGTCATGGATTGCAGATTTGTAATCTTTTCAAGTTCTACAATTGCGCTGACTTCATGCCTCCTGTTATAACTCTCATGGCTTGGTTTTGAAGTTTGCTAATTTTATCAAAGTTCGCCTTTGCTGCTGTTGCCCATGCCACAATGATATACTCGAGAACTGGTCTCACTATTCCAGTGTACTGTTTCTTCAGTATTCTTTCGTCTGCTCCCCAGCTTGTGCCGGCAAGTTTCCTCATGATTGCCATTCTTTGTCTGGCTCTCATTCGGTTTCTCTCGATCGGACTTTTCCTTGTCATGCGCCGATCAAATGTGACGCCCAAGTAGTTTGGGTTGTCGTTTAGCCGCAGATATTTGCCATTAAGACTTATTTTGATGTTATGTGATTTGTTTGAAAGGGAGAATATCGTACATGTTGTTTTTTCTTCATTTATTTTGACCAGCCATGATTTCGCCCACTCCTCCAGGGATGTTAGGGCATGCTGCATTCGATTGTTTGCTACGGTGAGATTTTCTTCAGAGGTCCATATGGTCATGTCTGCAAACATGGAGCTGTGGACTCTTCTTGGTATATTCTCTATGATGTTGTTTATATACACCAGAAAAAGTGTCGGTGACAGTACTTCCCCTTGGGTACTCCTTGCTCCAGTGCCACCTTTTTGCTGATCTGCTCTTGTACTTGGACTCTGGCTGTTCTGTTTTCGAGGTAGTGGCTGATCCATCTGTACATTTTTCCAGATACTTCACTTCTTCGTAGCTTGACTTTAAGTCCCTCTTTCCACACCTTGTTAAATGCCTTCTCTAGATCCACCCAAACCGCTACTGTATGCTTTTTCTCTTGGTAAGCATCCTCTATTTCCTGCGCTATGAGAGTGATCTGGTCCTCAGTGGATCTGTGTTGTCTAAATCCTGCTTGCTGTGGAATTAGTATGTTGTTTTGCTTCCAGGTGCCACATCAGTCTATTGTTTATCATACGCTCCATCAGTTTACCAGAACAAGATATGCAGTCCACCATAACGGAGTATCCGATGACATGCAGTAACTTTGGTCTGACAATCAAAACTAGGAACACGGAATTGCTCTTCCAACCTGCCCCTGGGGAGCCGTACATCGAATAAAACATTACTGTACGTAACCAACGTCTTCATGCAGTTGCAAGCTTGACCTACCCAGGTAGTACCGGAGAGGCGAATATCGAACTTGAGGTCAACAAAAGAATTACTAAAGTGAGCTCTGCGTTTTGGGAGACTCCAAGCAAACGTCCGGACACAGAGAAGGCATCAGTGTCGCCACCAAGGTAAAAGTGTATAGTGCTGTAGTGTTATCCACTCTGCTGGATGCCTGTGAAACATGGACAGTGAATTGCAGGCATGCCAGACAGCAAAATCGTTTTCACTTATGCTGTCTGCATAAGCTGCTGAGGATCCGATATGAGGACAAAGTACCTAGCTCTGAAATTCTTAGAAAGACTACATTCTTGAGCATCCATACACTTCTGCAAATAGTTCAGATACAATGAGCGGGACATGATGTTCGCATGTCAGATGAGCGTATCCTCAAGCAGCTGTTATATGATTAGCTCACAACAGGCAGACGCTCATCAGGGTTTCAGAAAAATCGCTACAGGGAGGCATTGAAAGTGTCTCTGAAAAGCTTCAACATTGATGTCACCTTCTGGGAGTTGCTTGTACAAAATCGTATCACCTGGCGCACTAGTATCACCAAAGGTGCTCAGATTGCAGAGATTCAGCGAAAGCGTGATGTCAAGATTTTAAATAACACACTACTCTACAGCTGGCTCTCCACATGTGTGCCCTGAATGTGCAGGGTATGCCGTTCCAGGATTGGGCTTTACAGTATCAGAGAACTAATTTTGCGGTATGTCTGATGCTGTCGCCACCTTCGCTTGCGATGGACAACTATTATTACCTTCAGAAGCAAGGATTGAGATTAAGAAGCAATGGCAGCCTTCTTTAAGGAGATCTCATCACAGCAAATCTGAAATCAGCGTCACAATCTTCATTCCCATAACAAAGGATGTTGACATGAATGCCTCGCTTTGCTCAGAAACGACCTTGCTATATAACAGGAAAGCAGGGTTCGCAGTGGTCGAGAGGTAAAGCAGTCACTTCTGAAAGAGATGAAAGAAAACCGCATGGGTTCAAGTACCGTAGGTTTCAAGCACCCCCTAGTCTCAAAGCAGGTTGGACAAGAGTGCCTGCATCCTGAATTACCTTCAGTCGTCTTGACTTATGTCTTGCCACTGGCACAAGGTAGTTCGGGACCAGATGGTGAGGTTTATGACCAGCGCAGCTTCTTTCCCAATATAATCCAGATACAGCGCAAGTTACATCATCAAGACACAAACTATTTGATAGTGTCGCCATCATCGCTTGCGATGGGTAACTAACATGAAAGCCTCAACCGGTTTTTTTCCCCGCGTAATATAGATCCATCGATAAATATGGACAGCATCCTTATCCCAGGTTCATCAGTTATTGTTGAACCTCTAGGTCCTCTTTCCCGTTGGACCATTCTCCCTATTCCTTGTCAAGGGCGATGATGACTTTTTAGTAGTCCTACTTCTCCCTTGGTTATGGTATCTATTTGTGGTCATCAAACAAAAAACAATTAAAAAACGCAGGAGGAAGCAGACCCTTACATAAAATGGATGCTGAAGTCGGATGCACTGGGGCGACAGGCGCAAAATAAAAATCACAGTGCAACGCACACCGCCTTGGGGGATTAAAGAAATTAGGCGAACGGAGAGGAAAAAAAAAAGGTGGTTGTAAATTGTTGCCTCTCATCCCTGACTTTGCGTCATTTGCTACTGTATTGTAGTAATGCTCCCGATCATAGATTTTACACAGAGACGTTCAAACAAAATAATATAGTGTTGCTTTCTTACACAACGCTCACATCACTACACCCAGGGCAGACACATCAGTTATTTTGTCTCTTCATGACATGGTGAAGAGGATATATAATGATGGTTTCTATAGCTTGTTGATTGTACACACTTCCAATTCATTTTGTCAGACACTCCTTCTGACTACATCCCTGCTTGATTACAAACTCCTACTTTCGGCATGATTCCTAATAAAAATGTAATGTCTGTACTATGGCTGTTTTCAAAGCCAGCATATTTTCTTCTTCTTCGTTTGTTCTCAATCTCCCGCTACCAAGTCCTAAAACAGGGCTTTGCAATTAGCAGGATGTTGTCCGGAGAAAGGAATGCATTGTGTCATAGTTTACAGCTTGACTGTGATATTTCACCTCGTGCCCCACAGTGTGTGCCTGGGCCTGCTATAAGCTACAGCACCTCCCAGTAAGTCTTTTTCTTTGACGTTCGACCTGAAAAGGATGTTTGTGACGTTGTGTTGTGGTTTACAGTGACTCTGTGATATCTGCACCTTTTGGCCCGACATTCGATTTCAGCTCTGCATTTTTGGGGCCGGGTTTGCCTTCCCTCTTCGATCCCTAACCTCTTAGCCAGGCTGCATGGTTGGTCTATTTCCAGGGCCATCAATTGGAGACGGAATAGGATCTTAGTCAGTTATGGGTCACTGATCCTGATACAAGCAGCCAGCTTTAACTCACTGGTTGGTGACAGCTCCTTTAATACTGAATCTTGGGCCTATCCCAGTGAGTGAGTGAGATAGCGTTTGGTTGTGTTGTCTGGCAGATATTGTGTGTTTCTGATATGGGCATCTGCCAGTCGCAAGCAGCCAGTATAGCGAAGCTGATCAAAGGTTTCATTCTCTCAACGAGTTGGGGACTGGTAAATGGAAAGTTGGTATCGTTTACATCAGCTCGACTTGCCCAGCGTAGTGCATACCTTGTTGACAGGTGGTCAGTTGCTCTACTGGTCTTGCTGGAAATCGCTGGGTCAAAGGGATCTATTGCAAAGAGCACGGCTATCCCTCTCAAGTCAAGCGAATGGTGGTACAGTCCATCCACTACAAGTGTCTTAGCTATCTGGTTGATCTAGTCAGTAGGCGTATGCTTGTATCAAATATTAACCATGCATGTCTTAAGTTGATCAAATCGTTTTTAACCACTCAAGTGATTCCCACAGCAAACTGAATAGCCCCACTGTTTCTTTCCATGTATGTTGTAAGATGCGACTAAGGAAAGTGGACAGGTTTGACAACTTCACCATGTAAAAACCATTGCTATCAAACCGCATTGTAAATGACTAGAATAAGGCTTTCCTAAAAGTTGGTCAGGGAAACCAAATGAGGTGACAGGTTCAGTAACTGCTTAACTTTAAATGCTCCTAATAGAAATATTTGTCATGTATGCCAGCTCTGGCAGTGTTTCTGCTTTCTCTTATAGAGAAGTTCTATCCTGATTTCTCACAGTGCAGCACAAATACATGGGCAAACACAACATCACCATGTCCTAATCTATTATCAGCTGTGATTCAAGCTCCGATTTCATTTTGTCTTTCTATTTCTGTTTCTAAGAATCGACGTCACTGCACTCCTGACTAGGAAGCCAGCACACTAGCCGCTAAACAAGCTTATCCCTTTACAGCTTGTATCGCTCAGCAGCAATTTCAGAGCGGTGGAAGAGGCACTGAAGGCTGCAGTAAAAGCAATGCTGACAGGCGAAAGCAATGAAAGCCAGATAGTCCTGTTTACAGATGCTCTGGCCATGGTTACAGCACTAAAAAGCCTGAAAAATACTGAACTTAATGATTTAAGAGCAGTACTCTGTCAACTATGCTAGCAGTCTGCACCAAAAAGAGTAGTGATAAAGTGGGTTCCATCCCACTGTAACATCCAAGGCAACAAGGCGGCAGACAGACTGGCAAAAGAAGGTGCAAGACTACTACAACCAGATTCTAGTGTGACCTACGAAGAGTCCAAAAGGTTTATTAGCGCCAGATACATGGCCAAATGGGAAACAGAACATACTGGCTACACAAAAAATTATGCCTATTACCAGTTGAACACAAGAGAGCAGGTCGTGATCTTCAGACTCCGCACAGTTAACAACAGACTGAGATACCATCTATTCAATAAACTGAAGATAGGTGGCACTGACGAATGCACCTATGGTACAGGGAAAATGACCGCTGAACATCTGCTGCAAAATTGCCCGACATACAAGGACCAGAGAAAGCACATCTGGCCATCACCAGTGGCAACACTAGACAAGCTCTATGGTAGTGTCGACAGCCTTAGGATGACAGCTGCTTTCTTCAAACAAATTCAAGTTGACGTCTGACAGCGTACGAAGAAGAAAAAGTATCGCTCAGCACTAGCCGCCTGCAAGACGTCAATTTCCATCCAATCGGACAGACACTGACTTAAAACACATGCATAGGACGGAAGATGCAGCAGATTGACCGAACAGCAACCAGCTACTTTTGCACCAGTGTCAGCGAATCGTAGCTGACCAGGACCCTATTACACCTAATAAAACGCTGTGTAGTCTGGCTAAAAAAATAGACATTACAGAGGGAAGGCACACATGGTCCTAAGAAATATTCTGGAACTGGATGCGCCAGGCCAAACAGTGCAGATATTATAATCTTGTTGTAAACTACAGAGATTACAGTCTTGTTGTAAACTAAAGATATCGGTTATGTTGTAAAACTACAGAGATCACAGTCTTGTTGTAAACTATAGATATCAGTCTTGTTGTACACTACAGAGATCACAGTCTTGTTGTAAACTTAGTTTACAACAGTCTCATTAGTCTTGTTGTAAACTACAGAGATAAGTCTTGTTGTAAACTACTACACATCTTTTTTTTTTAGGACGAACGTCGAAGAAGTAACACATGCGTTAGGTTGTGTTATTTAGTTTATAAACTTTCAGGTTTTTATGTCACTTACATAAGATTCATACATATGCAATTGTAATTTAATTGTAGAGTTATTTTCTATTGGTAGACATTTAAGAATGTCATGTTTCAAAGCTAACAAATTTAGTGTGAGGAAAGTTGGAATTGAAGACTCAAAAAATTATTTATTATTTATCAGACAAATGATCATGTCGCTGGATATGCAATACATGTCAATTCAAATTTTGACTGAAACAAAAAAAAGAAAGGTATTGTGGTACAAGTTGCGGCATTTGTTCCAAACAAATACATATTGGCATAATTATTAAACACAGGGAAAGAGAAATGAGACATGTTGGAACACTAAGAAAAAAATGTTGGAATACAAAACAAAATGATGCTTGACAGAATATATAATCTGGTACAGACAAAAAAAAGGGAAAACGTCTGCACATAATAATGAGAACAATATTTATTTCTACCATCTTGGTACTTCATAAAAAATAAAAAAGTAATGGAATACACAGTGACTTGCACATGATATGATGAAAATACAAATGTGTTGTTACAAAAAAAGTTTAGTATTGGAGAGAACAACAAAAAGTATAAGAAAAAAAAAACAACACAGATATATGTCCATACCTTAGAATGGCTTTTTTTTTGTTTTTGTTATATTTTGTCAGCTTCTCCCCTCAGGACTCAAAATTGCTTTAAAAATGTTCAAATCTTGCTATGCAAAAAATAATGTTAAATTTAAAAACGTTATCAAGAACACATATACTTTTATTTCTTGTTAAGAAAAATATTTGAGATCATAGTTACATCTGGCAGATAATTTCATGCCTCTGTGAAAGTGAATCAAAAACTTTCTCTTCAAACATTTTAATCTTTGTTACTCAGTAATTCGATCTGCCCTTCAACAAATGATAGTGTCACAAATCAATTAAAAATGTAACGGATGCTCATATACTAAACAAAACTATCGATCCTAATACTTGGTTATATCAAGAATAACACAACTTGACTGCCAAAGAAAGTTGTGTACAAATTATTACATGTAAATTAATACAATGACATGATATGAAAGGATTAGGAAAATATCTGGTCCACTTATTACAGTGCTACTTTGTTATATGAAACACCTCAGATTTGATTATTTACTATAATATATATATATATGTATGTGTGTGTTCGCACATATATATTAAATATGTGTGTGTTGCGTAGTGTTGATATGTTATGTGAAAATACAATGTTATGCGAGTTAGATATTGTGTGAACACCATACTATATACTTAGCAAAGTTATTTTGGATACTGTAATGTACCTGTATTGACTAAATAGCAAAATACTGTACAGATACAGTAGTGTATTTCAGCTAAGTAATAAATGGGTTTATATTTAGCTAATGTACTTATCATTTCAAACAAGGTTCATACTTTAGCCAATGTGCTGAAAGAATTTAACTTGTGTTCTTTACCCTTTGCAGTCCAAACTAATTTACAAGATGTTGTTTTTAATGCCCTAGACAAGAACAGTGATTTTATGTTTCTTGTTTACAAAGAAAAAAAAACGAACTAAAATTATGATTTTTTAATTTAAAGATACAGTACAGCTTTTGTTTGTAGATCAAATTTAGCTAAATAACAAGATATGGTTGATATGTGACTTCAGACCAATCAGACTAAGTGGTGCTACTCTAGTTGACTGCAATGGACGATCTGAACTGTAATGGGTTAATCCAGGTCATTAGAAATGTATCATTATCCTCAGATTCTTGTAGGCGAAGCAGATCCTTTACAACAGCTTGCAGAAGAGTTTCTTTGTTTTTCATGATCATCATGATTGTCAAGTGTGACATGCCCAAATCACAAGTTGCAGTATTCACTGGTGTTCTACCTTCATGCTGTTTACTCTCTTCTGTTTCACTTTCAAATCTATGCTTTTGCTTTGTCTCTTGCTGCTGATATCAATAGAACTGGTTTTGCTGCACTTGGGAGCCAAGATGTACTTCACAGTAATGTATTTTAGAAAAATAATTACACAAAAACTATGATACTACACGTGCGACTGACATGGCTTGATGCTGGTCCCTACAATTCAAAGCATACACTGTTATATGGCAAACTTGCTTATTTGTAAGTAGGAAAAGTTCACATTAAAAAAAAAATTATAGAAGGTACAGTACAGTTCATACACAGGTGTTTATTATGACTATCAAAATATATGTACTGTAACATTATAAGCGCATTTACTTTGTACTGTATATAAGAGACATTAGACACACGTGTTGCATGCAGAAAGCTGTTGCTTTCACTAAGTACCGTTCGCCAATCAGAATTTCTGAACTCTAATATAGCCTTAAGGGACCACGGACATATATGTGGTTGTGCGTTGCCCCAATGGATATTATGCAATGCAGAACTGAATGTATATATTAATATATATATATATATATATATATTAGTGATGCACCTAATATTCAATCCATACTTGATACATTAAATGAACTAATCGTACTAGGCTACATAATGAACTACAATCAAGCCAAACCGGCATGATAATTTGATGCACAGAAAAAGCTGGGTAACAGTTCCAATTATGTACTGACTTGACTACTTGCAATGAGTACTTTATTGCATCTCCAGCTGCATCAGCTGATTAGGTAGAGAACAAACAGTCAGCCAGTTAAAACAAAAAGTGTAAATTTCAGCATCTGTGTTAGTCCTCGCATTGTGATTTTTGTATTGGTTTAAATCGTGCCTTGTTGTTTTGCTATACTTTATAGTGACTGTTATTGAAGTTTAAGAACTATGATTTATTATTCAGTAGCAACAATCGCTATTATAGAAAAACAGGGATCAAAGCGCTGAGCTGCAGCGGTCATCTGACTGCTAGCGTCAGCAAACTATAACTGCCACGACCTCCATCTGTGGTCCTAAGACGGAAGGCTAACCTGGTACTAAAATAATGCCTGCTGCCGAGGATGAATGTGTTGGACCAAAAGGTACAAACATCGCAGTCAAGCTATAAACTAGCGACACAATGCATTCTATTCTCCAGACTACATCCTGCTACTTGCAAAGCCCTATTCTGCGTTTGGTAGCGGGAGATTGAGAATAAACGCAGAGGATAAAGAAGAAGAAAAGCGTAGCCATATTTTTTTTAGTACGAGTGTGGTAATGACAGCAAAGCAGTGTTTGCTGTGTAAAACGACTATATCACAGTGGTGTAACATCCAAAACATATTCAACGCTGTGGTGTAACATCCAAAACAAATTTAACAATCACATGTCATGCAAACATGACTTGCCGCAAAGATAAATGACAAAATAATTAAAGGAAATGTTGAAATACGTTGAACAAAACTTCTAATGCGAAATGTTCTATTATTCATATTAGTATCAGGATTCCATGTCGAAGCCATCGGCCTCGTGATCAGGTAGTGTGAGTTCGACTCCGGACTCCGCAGTGTTTTTGATGGGTGTTTGATGCGGAGTTCCCTGCATCTCATAGTTGCCCCCTATTCATCTTGTCCTTGACTTGCCACTGGGGTCAGGCAGCTCAAGACAAGAAAGTGAGGATAAAAAGTAGCGCAGTTAATCCTTACTAAAAATAGCGCTAGTAAATAAATTATGCTATCATCGTTTGCAATGGACTTTACCTTTTATCTGGCCGAATAGTTAACAAAACTATTTGGTGCATCCCTGATATATATATGTATGTGTGTTTGAGTGTGTTTTTCTTGCCATAACAAACTTATAAAACTGGCACTTCAGTCTTTGCAACAAAAGGACTTTGATTCATAGCCAGCCTCAGTGACTTTTCAGATACCCACATAAACAAGGCAACTCGCTCTAGTCTTACTACTACTGGTACATTAACCAAACTCAATACCCACACATGGCATGATAAACTCATTTCAGACATAGCTAATATTACATTAGACAATATAAAGTGTGCCTTTCTCTCTTTCTATTTATATGCTGAAAATAATGTTTGTTTTAAGCAATTCACCTTTAAAATGATTTTGTCATACAAACACTGTATATACAATCTACAATTGCTTCCAAAAGGTAAAGGTGGTTCTTCAACAGACTTAACCGCTGGTCAGGAATGAAGTGTTAGAAACTTTAGTACCTCTCCAAAATTTGTTTTGCAAAACTGTTTTGACCTCAACATATTTAGCTCGCCATGTGCATTCACGACCAGAAAGACACTGGCTTCCTTTTGTAAATGTCGTGTAGAGCTAAATTTCTTTTTGCAATCTCATAAGGTGTTCTAGATAGATTTGGCATCTTTGAAATCCATGGACAATGTTTATGTGAAAATCCTTCAAATATTTGTCTTATTTATTTTGCATTACTCATTCAATGTTTACAAGATAGAAAAAAAAAAACCATCAAATTATGACATAGTGAAAGTATTGATGAAGAATGTGGAAATGTATTGGACAATGATGTTATTGAGAATGAAAGAAATCATGATGCATAATTATCTAACATGTCAAAGCCGATAGTAACTTGTACAGTACAGACTTCAACACATGAAAATGAGGAGTTGGAACATTTGAGAAAGTTCTGTAGATGCTGTTTTATTGTGTCCTATTCATTTTAACAAGGGACAATGTCAAAACAAAATAAAATCCAAACAACTGAAACTGGATGAAATTTGCAAAAACTGGAGAAAAATATGTTTTTTAATGTTTTGTGTTTCTAAAATTTAAAATGCAAATAAAACATTTCAAATACAGTTACATTTTTCAGGAACTATATCCATTATTTTGTCAAATGCAATTATCGGATTAAAATGAAAACTAAAATAGTATGCACAAATGTATTTCTGTAAGCAAAAGTTGTCTTGCTACTAATAGAAACAAGGTTTACTTCCCATTTTATGACTGTGCAAAAGGTTACAATGTATTTGTACATTTACAGATCTGCATCTTTCCAATTGAGAAAACTGGTTAACAGATCACGTTACTTATACAGGAAAATGTATGCACACACAAAATAAATAACATCAAACATTTTTTTTTTCAAATCCTGTATTCATGGGATGGAAATATAAGGAAAGTTTGTCTACATATTTTTAGGATGATTACTGAATGTTGCCTGCAGTTAGTTGTACATCACTTTCATCTGAGGTAAGCACATACAAATGCAAATATAAAGGGAAAGTCCCATTGCAAATACTGCAGCTGGGCTTAAATATGATACTATCTAGAATTAAATGTACAAAGTTTGAGATTTTGTGAACAATTCCCATCCATTTTACTTCACTTTTCCTTGTTTTTAAAAGAGTGGATTACCCATTTAAGCTCGGTCAAGTTCTCTAACCTTTCTGTTGAATCAACCTCAACAGTTAATTTATGCATCAGTGTGTGTTAACTTTATAACTAACAATGACATCAAGAATGTTCATCCATCCACTTGTCAACTATTTTGGGCAACATCAATCATCCGCTCTTCTATGTGATCAAACGTGTCTCTGGTCTTGAGCTTCACACCTTGCAGCCTCCTTCACACATCTGTGTCATACCACAGATTTGAACCGTCACCAGTGGGATGTCCAAGTCCGGCGTCCAAGTGGTCAAAATTGATGTCCCCAGGATCTGTCAAATCTGGAAGGTTATCCATTGGGCCATAAGCACTGCCATGCTGACTACCAGTATCAAGACCTTGCATGGAGCCGAGTGGGACCTGCTCATAACCTAGCATCAAGAAGAAGAGAACTGTCAGGGTTGCAGCAATATATGTTCAGTGAACAGAAGAGAACTGAGAAGTGGTTGTAAAAACTCATTTTAACCGAGGAAAGGTTTGGAATAAAAATAATAAGTAACTTCATTTAATTGCATGTACAAGAGATCCAGTGAGATATTGCATAAATCATTGTCACACAAGAGTCAAAGATTCACTTTTTGCACTGATGAGACAGGGTTTCCCCCCTCCGGGCACATGAGCAGTCAGAACACTCATCTTTGAGCAGTGAAAATCCTCAAGATTTTAATGTAATTTCTCTCTACTATCAGACAGTCTGAGTGTGGTGTGTCAGAAGCTGTATGCGCAAAATTGGTTCATTTTATTCTATCACAACCAAAAATGCTGAACTTTACAGCACCAAAATACTCAAAGCATTCGTATGCCACCTTACTGAGCTTGAATTTGAAGAAGACGGGTTCCAGTTTCCAATTTTTTTTAGAACATCTTTGGCAATCGCATAATCTTTCTTAAAATCTGACCTGTTCATTTTTCTGACCTGACTCTACTCTGTGGGGTGCATTGAAAGGAAAGGTCTACAAGTTCAAAGCTGATGAGATGAATCCAGCAATGACCAACTACATTCAACAGATCCCATTGGTCACCCTGCAAAACATTGTCAACAATATGAAGAAGTATGTTCAGGCTCATATCTGGAGACATTTCCAACATCTGTAGGAAGAACTGCAACATGGTATGTGTTACGTTACTGCGAAGTACCTTTTGGGCCACCCAGTATTATTTTATTTTATGACAGTTTTAGGTAAGAGTGAGTATGCACACTCAATTGTACGGGAAGTTTTAGCTTTATATTCACATTTTAAAAAACACTTGAAAGTTTCAAATAAGATATTTGGTTACAGTAAGTGCCAAGTTAAAACATGAAAATAAGTAAGATGTGGTTGAGGCAAAATTACTTAAGTTCTTAAATCTAGCTGAAAAAGCTGTATCATTAATGACAATACTAACAACACAAGGACAGTTTAATAATACAAATAAAACCTCAAAAAGAAGGCTCACTCGAACGCATGTTCCAGTGATTAAAAAAAAAAAGAGAATTTAGCATTGAAATAGATGGATGACAATTCAACCACCTCCGATATGATGTCGATATCATATTGTTGTTCATCTCTATCGATTTCTACCATTGGGTGGGAGGCCATCTGTAAAGTCTTTTATTTTCATGTGGATGCCATAGGACGGTTCTTGATACACCAGCGAGCTCCCATCATGTGTTCTTATAGTATGGCCAGCCCATCAATGATTTGAATGGTTTATATGCTGTAGAATGTTGTTGAATTGTGACATGCGCAATTGATGTCTAACTGTACGATTATTTCCGTCAGGTCAATTTTTGCAAGTTACATTCTTTGAAAGTCTATCCATTTATTGCAATGATTGTTGGGCTTTAAGACCTCAGAAATGATTTATTATTTGATCAGTCCAATGATCACACATCTAGATTACTTGTGGATATTCAACACACACCCGATTCAGACTTTGACTGGGGCACATAATAAGAAATATGTGTTTAGGAATTGACAGATATATCGACAAAACACGCGACAGGGTAAGTAGGGAAACAAATTTCTCTCCAATTTCCACCTCTGCATTTAATGCTATTTAATATGCAGTGATGCTACAGGTTAATTAATATGCATTGATGCTATTTAATGCTTCATAATAATATATTACCTTTGTTATGAATACTTCATGTAATAGTTAATTATGTATCTCATGATATTTAGATCATAATTTTAGCTCAATTTGTTCAATGGTAATGAATTTTTATTTTATTTTGATTAATGCCTAAGGCCATGCTTCTAATTGAAAGACCCCTAGGAGATGTTGGCAATTATGTCTACCAAGAGGAATTCTTAATATGGAAAAAAACATGGTCAGATGTTGCAAGGGACTGACAAGCACGTTGGGCTGCCTTCAACTCCATCAAAACAGTGGCAGATGCTACAAAAAATATCAGACTGTCTGCAAACCTCTTCTATCCACTCGTCCTGCCAGAATAGTACTACAGTAGTGAAACATGACCACTAACAAATGTATTGGAGAACCCACTAAGAACAATGCACGCCTAGCTTGAACAGAGTCTCATGGGACTAACAGTCGGGCGGGCAACAATGCCAGACGGGCCTTCACAACAGTGACATCCAGAGAATGTCACAATGTAAAGACATTCTATAGTATTAAAATCATTCAAAACATTTATGAGCTGGCCATACTACAAGAAGACATGATGAGAGCTCACTGGTGTTCTAGAACCGCCCTATGGTATCATCATGTAAAAATAAGACTGCAGATGGCCTCCCACTCTATGGTAGAAATCGATAGAGATGAACAACAATATCCATGAACCTATATCAAACAAGCTGCTCATCTACTGGTAAATTCATGTCGCAACCATAAAGATTGAAAACAGAGTTGGTACCCACACAAACTCAACCACCTAGCCGAAGAATGGATGAGTAAGATCATTACATTATATGTTACTTTCTGGTCAAGAAAGGTGAAAATCCCATTTTTCAGAAAACAAGATATTGCCTTCTGAAGTTTAAGGTGAAATATAATACCATAACAAATGTTAAAAATTGAAAGCTGTAAAACATGGACAGTTACCCAAACCTTGAGTCCTTCAAGTCGAAATCTTTTAGAAAGGTCCATGGACCAAACAAAAAAGAAGAATGCAGACATTCGAAAAGAGCTGAGCATAAGGGAGAACTGGTTCATCAATTTCATCATGAACAGGAAATGTAAATACTTTGGCCCCATCAAAAGATACAACGGTCTTGAGAGAACGTTAATGGTAAGGTTTGGTACCGGGCAAGAGGCAGATGAAGAGAGCGGCGGCACCAAGATAATAAGGAATGCTTGGGCATGACTCTGGAGCAGACTGGAGATTTGGCAAGAGATCGAGTTTCTTTCAGACGGGCTGTCATTGGAGCAACGTTCTGCAAAGGACATGCTACATGATGATTAAAAACATACAAAATACAGACTCAATGAAGATCACAGAATTTTCTTAAATTTATTTTATAGTGGGCGTTAAGGAAAAATTTACCATCACGAAAGTTATAAAAGTGGGCGCAGGTATAAATATGTTGAAGAGCATTGGTGTATACAGTTGGTGATCTACTTTGCAGATGACCAATGTTTGATCCACTTCAATGAACAAGACCTACAACGCCATATTGACTTACTCTACTCAAATTGTAAAAAGTACGACATGAATATCAATGTCAACACATCAAAAACGGACAATGAATATAAAGTAGAAAGCACACCACATTTGATATTCATGTGAATGAAACAAAAATAAATCAGATACAAAAACGTAGGTATTTAGGAACTGTTTTTACTGAGGATAGCAGACTCCATAGAGAGACGAGAGTACAGAAGGCAATTCCTGTCACCTACCAGCTGTCTCCATTACTAAGACACTCCAAGATTTACCCACAAGCTAAAAAAGCAGATGATAAATAGTGTCTTCATTCCAACCCTGTGCTACCAGTGCCAGACGTGGGCATCAAATAAGGCTCAAAACTAAAGTTAGCCACCTACGAAAAGTCACAAGAAGAGACAGAAGCACAAATATAAGTATTCGGGAGAAGTTTGGAACAATTCCAAGTCTACAGTACATCAAGCAACAGAACAAATTGGTTTGGCCACATTGTGAGAATGCAACCAGACCACATTGTTCTACATGAAAACATCAGGAAGAAACGTGAGAGCTAGACCGATGAAAAGGTGGATAGACAGTGTTAGCAAGACCTGTCATAAAATGGAGACAAATATTACCTGGGTCACGAGATAGGCAAAAGACAAATACGTATGACACTGGCTACAAGTCGGTAGAAAGTGAGATGAGAAAAGACGATCTACTTTTGTCTAGTTAGTGGCTTACTTTTCTGTTCATGCTAGACAACTGGTTAGTACAAATGAATACGTAACACTGATTGGACAGCAGCAGGTGTTTTGACATAGACATAATGGCACACGCACTCTCCTTTCTTAAGATGATCGTGTAGTTAGTTGGGCATTGTAAAAAAATTCAAACAATAACGGGCAAGAAATATTCACTGAAATAAGATACTATGATAGAAGTGTGGCTCAGATATTAGAATATCAATATACTAGAATTCATACTCATGGTGATTTCGTCTTTCTCATAGTGGAAGGTATCACAAGCGCTTTAGGTAGATATTATTAAGTACTCTGTGCAATTGATTCCATAACAGCTGCCCGTGAAGAACTCAGGGCCTGGTATTAAAGATCAATGAATTGGTCCACTGCAACCTTTCACTCGTGCTGTTGATAACCACGAAATAGGTGGCTTGCTTACAGAAATATCTGAGATGGTGAATGCTACTGTGCATGAGACACACAGTAGGGCTCGTTCTAGAGATCTCTTCATAACCTGACACTGAAAGGCAAAACAAGATAAGCAAAAAGAAGAAGAATGATGATTAAGAAAAAAAAATTGTAAGTGTGATGTCACAACCTCATCATGTCAGACTGGTACAGAAACCACCATGCATAAATCTTTTTTTTTTTAAACACACAGTTATATCATTTGTCAATGACAGCACACACAAAATAAGAATACATAATTGGTGCTGTAAAAATATGTAATAAATGTGTGTGTGTGTATGTCTGTTTTTTCCCCAATGTTCCATACAAGATAATATACGACACACACACACACCTCCCCCTATTAAGTTGTGAATTAGGTATACTAAAAATGAACACCAATCACTGCGTGGTGATGGCAAAAAAAGAGAAACATCGACCTATTTGCTTCTGAAAATTTAAATCTGACCCTACAGATGTAAGAAACATAATACTGAGATGCAAATACTTTATTAAAATGAATGCTCTCAGGGCTGAGTAAACAAAGTTGTTGAATGATTACCTGTGAGTCCACGCCCATATATGCTGCCTTGAGAACCATGTGGGTTGTACATGTTCCTAGAATCTTCCAAGGGCATGGACATATCATCAAAACCAGGGGGCTGCATTCAGTGTAAGAGAAATTAATTATTCATCTTAATTTACAAGAACAAAGTAAACGGCAAAAGGTTTCATTGAATAATATATATTTTATATATTCTATTTGGAGTACCAGAAAACGTTTAAGTCAAAAATGAAGTATAACAGTAGTAAAGCCTCTCACACTGTAGTCCCCTCCTGCATTTTGGGCTAACCAAAGCAATCATACAATGGGTATATTATGTAAAAACTCACATCAGTCCAGTTAGGATCCCCACGGTACAAAGAACTGGTCAGCTCCATTGACAGACGCTTTTTGTAATCCTGTGGTTTGTCCTCAGACATGCGGAACAGAACTGCAGCAGCATATGTGGCTGACGAGAGAGTTGAAATTCTTGCTAAAAAAATACATGTCTCACAGTTTGACACAGCGTAATCAAATCTTCAATTTTTTAAACAATCAAATGTGCAGACTTCATATGGACAATCAATTACACGACATTACCAAAAGCTTAGGATAAACCAAACATATTTTTAAGTAGTCATCAATCAAAGATGACAAGCACATGCATTATTTCTAAAAATGAAGAAACCAATGTCTACCAGTTTACCTGCCAGGATATACTGACTAAATACAGATATAATATAGATCTAAATCTAGGTGTGTGACAGGGATGCATATTGTCCCCTATTTATTAATTTTAAACAATAGGTTTCTGTACTTATTGCCCTTTTGTTTATGCGAGGTAGGGGTTAAATAAAGAGGCGCAACTAAAAACATCACTGTGGTCATATCATGTGGTCCTAAATTCCCACCTAGTATCCCTCGATTAAGATATTTATCTTCAGTAATATTTTTATTAACATGTCATATATATACTGGACTATCGACAACTGATTGATGAATAACATGGAATAAAGATATCTGATAGGTTGCAGATTTATGTAAAAGAAATTAGAGCAACATAGTTTTTGTTAACAAAAACCTCAGAGTATCACATTGGGAAATCATGACACCATACCACATGTCTGTACCAGCATAGCTGGATACGGTTCTATAGACTATCGGACAATATTGCAGACACTGACATACATGACACGATCTCGATATGATATTCCAAGGATCCTTATGAAACACCTTATCTCCATGACCTGTATTTTCTGCCCAAATGCAGCCATTAACATTCATGTTTAACATGCATACAGGTACACAGAGGATCAATGTGAGCAATAAATTGATTTTAGTGGCTAGAAATGTAAGACTTATCATAGCCTGAGCAGTCCTCAAGGTTTTCTATTAGTTTCACCTTATTATGTGAAATAATTTTTACAACATGCACACTTGACTGAATTGCATGTAAAGTTTAAAATTCACATTTTATTTCTACAACGAAATGTTAAATCACTATGTTTGACAAAGCCCAAATGCCATACATACCTAAACTATGTTACATGAAGAGTTGAATATCTTTCCTAAAGGAATTTGAGTTATAAATCTAAAAAAAAGTTCATTGTTTCAGCTATATTTTCCCCAACCTGTTGTGTGTCCTTTCAGCAGAGTTAAAAAATAAAAATGAGTTAAAAAACAATTGAGTAGTTGTTCGAAGCTACTCGCGCAGAGTTGAGTTAACTCTTGATGTTTCTTTGGTAGTGGGTTACCCCCAAGTCGTACTTAAGGTGGACCAGGGTCCTTATGGCTGTAGCGTAATGGACAGCTCCTCCCTAAGCTCACAATGGGATTATAGTGTCGATCCCCATCGTTGGTCAGACTACTGACCTTTGTGACACAGTCTGTTTCCAAAAGTATGAACTAAACATACACATGTACATTCTGATGATTGTTAAAAATTTATCTTGTTCTCATTTTTCATTACGGAAAAAAAAACAGTGAAACAAAATAAAATTGATTTGTTTCATACAGTAGCTTTTTTTCTTTAGCAACTCATTCCTACATCATTCTTTTAAACATTTGTAATTTTGTTTCTAATTTCTCTTATTGTCAAATTTTCTAATTTTTTAAACTGTATTTTTCCTCCACTCCATGATAAATCAGTGGTAGTTAAAGTAAATCCTTTGTCTGTTTTACATCTATATTATTTTGCTGTGCTTTTTTCCTTGATGAAAGCTATTGAACTGTCCCTTGTTATTAGTATAACAGTTGTGTTTCAGTGACACAGCAGTTGCTCCTTTTAATCTGCAAGAAGGAAAACAGCACTCACCAACTCCCTCATTCCTGGAGTGCAGGAGTTCTGTGAGAGGTGCAGTGGCACCCTCTTGCTCAATCATCTCTGCTCCTTCTTTGTCTGCTGCAAGTTCACACAACACACCGGCAGCTACACGCTGTATGTTTTCAATGGGTGAGTACAACAGCTGAAATAGTACATGCACTATTACATTAACCATTCACGTTTTATATTGTAACTTGTAATCCTGTTTTTCAATCAGACATTGGATGTCTGATGCCAGGTAGCAAAATGACGTCTAAATACATACCTGTCCTTTGCCTTGGAGAAGAATGTCGTACCAAGAACCTCTCGCAGGCTATTGGTGGACGTTCTGGACGCCGTCAAAAGTTGTAGGGCCACCATTACATAACTCTATGTGTCCATCGGTTGCCATACAAGCGTATAACATGACCTGCCCATCTGTATTTTCTTAATAGCGCTGTATGCACGATGTCGTTGAAAGGGGTCTGGAGCCTAATTTCAGTGAGACTGACAGTGTTCTTCGATCCATCGCTCGAAGTCTGTCAGCATCTGTTTTTCAGAGGTTCCAGACCTCATAGCCATATATCATGGCAGGAATTTTTACATTCAATAGATAATAAAGAAAATATTGCTTAGATGACCAAAAAAAACAATGTCTTTGAAATCAGAATACCATGACTTTATTTCTGAACGTATGGTAGAAGTCTTTCTTCATTCAAAATTGTATTCTACAAATACCAAACATTTTAATAAATGAAGGATGGAAAAATACTGTGTGTTGTGGAATTATAATTGTTTTGTATTTTATACAAATTGAATAAATATTTTCACATTTGATCGGCGCATGACATGGAAAATTCAGATCGAGAGAAACCGAATGAGAGCCAGAGAAAGAATGGCAATCATGAGAAAACTTGCTGGCACAAGCTGGGGAGCAGACGGAAGTATACTAAAGAAACTGTACACTGGAACAGTGAGACCAGTTCTCGAGTATGGCATTGCAGCATGGACAACAGCAGCAAAGGCGAACTTTGACAAAATTAGCAAACTCCAAAACCAAGCCATGAGAGTTATAACAGGAGGCATGAAGTCAACGCTAATTGTAGAACTGGAAAAGATTACAAATCTGCAATCCATTACCGACAGAAGAGACTGCAAAGCCGAGCAGAAAAACTCAGAAGGCTGACAGACCATCCAATGCATAAGAGACTAAATAATTTTGGAAATGGGAAACTAAAGCAGAGAAACTTTGCAGAAATAGCCAAAGCAAAGATGCACGAAGACCCTATGAACACATTACCAACACCAAAGCCCATCCCTACTGTACGCAAACCTACCTGGAGGCAGCATATATTTCCAGAGGTGGTAGAAAATATACCAGGTATTGGAAACAAGAACAGCCAGACTGAAAAAGAAAGAAGAGACAAGAAGAACCTTGAGGTACATAACGAAAAACTACCCAAGCATGGACTGGACCCATGCATACACCGACGGCTCTGTAACAAACACAACACAGAACGGAGGGGCAGGGGTATTCCTGGGCCTACCAAATGGTAGAAAAACAACACTATCAGTGGCAACTGGAAAATACTCAAGCAATTTCAGAGCGGAGGCAGAGGCACTGAGGGCTGCAGTAGAAGAAATGGTGACATGCAAAAATAATGAAAGCCATATAGTCCTGTTTACAGATGCCCTCGCCGTAGTCACAGCACTAAAAAGCCAGAAAAATACTGAACTTAATGATTTAAGAGCAGTACTCTGTCAACTATGCCAGCAGATCGCACCAAAAAGAGTAGTGGTACAGTGGGTTCCATCCCACTGTAACATCCAAGGCAACGAGGAGGCAGACAGGATGGCAAAAGAAGGTGCAAGACTACCACAACCAGATACTAGTGTGACATACACAAAGAGTCAAAATGATACCTATTACCAGTTGAACAGAAGAGAGCAGGTCGTGGTCTTCAGACTTCGCACTGGCAACAATAGACTGAGGTACCACCTATTAAATAAATTGAAGATAGGTGGCACTGACGAATGCACATGCGGTACTGGGAAAATGACCGCTGAACATCTGCTGCAAAACTGCCCGACATACGAGGATAAGAGAAAGCAGATGTGGCCAACACCAGTGGCAACACTAGACAAGCTCTATGGCAGTGTCGACAGCCTCAGGATGACCGCTACTTTTTTCGAAAAAATAAAGGTTGACGTCTGACAGCGTACGAAGAAGAAGAAATATTTTTTTTTTATATTCTCCATATCAGTGTCATATATTCAGCTTCTCACAAGATAGAACATGTCACCTCAGTGATTAATGAATTTTGTGAAGAAAAAACAAGATGATGTATAGGAGGTCTGATAAAAAAAAAAAAAAGGAACAGATTTTTTTAAAAATGTAAGTCAGATTTTTTTTTTAAATTATCAAATAGCTGCCCTGGGGTAGGTCTTATCATGTGCAATTTTTTGTCAGTCATTGGTAATTAATAAATTAGACTATAAAAAGTTTTTCAAAACACAATCACCTACAAGAACAAGAGGGCAGAGCTATAAATTAACTAAAGAAAGGTCCATATTAGATATAAGGAAATATTTTTGTAGTCAGAGAGTGGTGATTGCTTGGAATGCATTGCCACAGGCAATGGTGGAGGCAGGGACTATTAATGCATTCAAGAATAGATTGGATGTGCATAGTTTTTAGAGCAAGGAAATGTAAATAAAACTGACCGTATACAGACTCTGCAGAGTCTTCTAAGCCTGTATAAAGATGTTAAGTTAATTGGCTGTCAATGTGATATTAACAGTGATGGGGCCCAAAAGCAGAGAGATAAGCCGCTCTATTTTTTTTTTTAAATAACAGATAAAAGCATGAAGCATTAAGTGTTCAAAACCAGCAAGTGATTCAGTTTCAAGGGAAAAGTGAGTTCAAGTGCCTAGTTCTATCAAAGATGGACGATAAACTCGGGAGGTACTGTGTACAAGCTGTGTATGAAAAAGAACCCATTGTAATTTAAAATAGAAAATAAGCAGCTGTTAGCCACTGTCAGTGCAAAATAATGAAATTCCTACCCAATACACCACGTCAACTTCCCCCAGGTCCAGTACACCGCAAAAAGTGAAATCACAAAAGGAACCTACTA
Organism: Ariolimax columbianus; assembly: GCA_036924085.1. Classification (NCBI taxonomy): domain Eukaryota; kingdom Metazoa; phylum Mollusca; class Gastropoda; order Stylommatophora; family Arionidae; genus Ariolimax; species Ariolimax columbianus. The sequence goes on from JAVGWX010000012.1 coordinate 21,650,077, forward strand.
CGGATGGCCTTCGGTAGTATGAATTCACTTGTCCGCTTGATTACCAGGTGATATTAACACATTCTATTCCCATTTGAAGGGACTAAATATAAGTAAATTCCATCAAAATTGACACCTGTTGTGTTTGTTTTGCATTGTTGCTTAGCTACTGCATTTTGAGTTTTTAACCTTAAGTATGGAACAATTTCCTGCTGATGCATAAGCTTTCGTTTATAATGTAGTTTCTGACAATCAATCCATGTTTACATTTACATGTGTGTTGAATATATTAAATCTGCAAATTTTGTGCGATGAAATTTGGAGAACGGAATCATTATTTGATAGGGCCAATGATTGCGCATATGGATTACACATGGATATTCAATACGAATCCGATTTAGACTTTGACTGGGACACATAAAGTTAATGTGGTAACCCTATGATGGGATGAAGCAAAAATTCAAACACTCGGTGAGTAAAAATAAAGATAATATAATTTTTTAACACTTCATATTAATTTAGATTTCTATTAAAAATACTTCATGTCATAGATAATTAAATTGTGTTTTTCAATCTTAATTGTATCTCAATTTGTTTAATGTTGATCTTAATGACCCATTCATCAGCGTAGTTGCGGGTCCCAACTTCGTCTCCAGCTGACTGTCTTGTGCCACTTCTTGCCCTCTCCATCGAGTAGCTGCATCATTTGGTTGACTTCTGCTGCGGACTCTGTGATGAGCACTATGTCATCGAAGGTGATTGAGGCGTTTGCTGTCAATAAGGATAGCAAAGGTGTCCCAGTTGCATCGGCTAATGGCTAATTCCAAACATACAAAGAAGAGGTTCGGTGAGATGGGGTTTCGCCCTGGCAGACCCCCTTTTTAATTGGTACCACAATTGGACGTTGGAAGGGACAAAATGTGGCAGTGTTTAAAATTTTAAAAAAGATTTGACATATGGAGTTGCAGCACCTGTCTTGGATTGTCAGACACATTTGCCAAATTTGGTTAGACTGCAACGAGTTAAAAGTTATTATTGAACACAATACATGCAATAAGTGAAACAGTACATTACCTGGACGAAGAGAGGTATGCAGTTGAGTCCTCTAATGACTACCCTGTTGTGAGCTTCACGAGCCAGTATGTGCAGTGCTCCAACAGTTCCTTCCACAATCTCCTCCATACGTACACCATCAACATAGCCAGTAAGAGGAGGTCCATTGGAACTAATTGAGGCTCTCTTAAACATTAAATGATAAAAGGAGATAGATATTTTGTGTTGATTAAATATTAAAATAGGATTTTAGTAACAGATAATGGCAACATAATGTGCTTTAATACCTGGGATCTGCACATCATATGGAACCTGCACCTTATATGGAACCAGCACTGCCATTTATTTCAGCTAATCACCCATATAGTAAAATAATTTATTTAAATGATACCTTGGAGCTAATATTTTTAGATTATCTATGTAGATTCTGGAGTCTGTTGCTAAAGAGGGCAAAATGAGGTTCCTGCACTCTACTAGTCTGTCTATGTTGTTACTGATACAAGAAAAGTTCTCTCCATCAGCATTGAAAAGCTCCAATTCAGAAGAAATTGTTTTCCTTCGGTGGTCATTTGTGAGACTTCGAGGAACCCATCTTGCACAAACCTTAGAAAACCTGTTATAACTACATTTGCACTATCAATGCTGATTGACAGCTGTAAGGTCAGTTGTTGAGTAGTGATTCACTTATCAGTATAAATAATGCCCTCAGTGCATTTCAACGTTTTTGCATGGTGGCTGTGACAGAACATCCATTGCGTGGCCGATCAAGCAGCTCCGTATCTACACTTCCTGATTCTTTGATTCTCTGAACCTAGAGACTAACTGCACTCCTGTCGACTACAAAACTTTCGTACACATCACATAGACGCTTGTGAATGTTCACAACCGTTTCCTTCTCTGCAACAAGAAATTCTATCCCAATTTGCTGCTTATAGCGCAAGTTGCCGATATTGCTCCATTTCAACGGTTTAGTGCAGTCTTATAATTAGTGCGATTGTCGTGCAATTTGATACATACAATCGACACATGCCATATTGTAAGTGTGCAACGTTTCATGAAAAAAACAACGTGGTGAACACCCCCTATCATTTATAATTTTTTGCACTAATTTGCCTAGTCACAATGTTAGGGAGATTTTAAGTTCATCTGAAGCTTCTTTGTATTTTAATATTGACACTCATGTGCAGGAAAAAAAAAACAGGGCAAATAGTATCAACATATTTTTTACATGCTAATAATAATAGCTGTCGATCGCAAGCAATGATGACAACAGCAGTCAGACATGTTGTGCTGCACCTCACCAGTGAGATCGCAGGTGGCTGTATAGTCCAATTCTGGCATGGAAAAATCAATATACGTAGCATTTAATGTCAGAATTGGACACGTGAATGTCGGTTTGTTTTGTCTTTACGCAAAGTGCGTTTTTTCTGTGCTTCGGAGCTCCTCAGCAATGGAGGTGCCTTGATGGTGGTTCTACGCCATGCTTTACGGTCCTGTGCGAGACATTCCCATATATTTGCATCGATGCTGAAGCGTGTCAGAGATACTTTGAGGGAGTCCTTGAAACGTTTCTTTTGACCACCAGCTTGACGCAGGCCTTCTTTCATCTCACCATACATTAGTTGTTTTGGGATGTGGTTGTCTAGCATACACACGACGTAGCCGGCCCGCCTGATCTGGGTTTTCTGCAACAGTATGTGGATGTTCTTCATTTTTGCCTTCATGGGGATCTCGGTGTCTGGTACCCTATTCTGTGACTTTATTTTGAACAATCTACGGAGGCACATTGTATGGAAGTGATTTATTTTCCTAGCATCCCTGCTGTACACATTTTACATGCTATATACAACATAGCCCACAAGTTTCACTTCGTGTGAATGTTGTCCATTCTATTGCACACAGTTACTGGACAATGGTTTATATACACTCAACCCCAAATGTGCAGATTTTCAGAAATGTACACATAGAATTTGTGTGAATGGGGCTTTCTTCGTACACTGTCAAACGTCAACCTGTATTTTTTCGAAAAAAGCAGCAGTCATCCTGAGGCTGTCGACACTGCCATAGAGCTTGTCTAGTGTTGCCACTGGTGATGGCCACATGTGCTTTCTCTGATCCTCGTATGTCGGGCAGTTTTGCAGCAGATGTTCAGCGGAATGGGGCTTAAAATGGCACAGGAAATTATGTAGCCCAAGTCCAGCAATATTTATGCAAGTGTTTACAGGAAATGGTTGACAGGTTAATGATGGCAAGTAAAATAAAGCTTTCCCTAAGTAGCAATGGGACTAATAAATGACCATCTTTGTGAAACATTTTTGAAGAATTCAGCATAAAAGTAAATGCCAATTTTTCAGTGAAGTTAAGGACGGCCATAGATTTAAAACCAAACATACTAATAATCAGTTGGAAGATGTAACTCAAAGATCAAGAACTGAATAGATAAAACAAATTTTATAAAATAAGTAATCTAAACCAACAATTTTGTATATAAGAATTCTTCAGTTTTATATGTATATATATATGGGATCAATTGTTGAGCAGCGCATTAGCTGCAGCGGTCAGCGACCCAAAGCTGGCTGCTAGCGTCAGGGCCAGCGAACCAGAGCTGCCAAGACCCTTCTACACCTCCACGCAGTGATCCTGGATAATAGGCTGCAACGGAGCAGACTGGCTTAGGAGAAGGGATCGAAAAAGGAATGCTAACCCGGTCCTCAAAAAATGCTTGCTGAGGTCGGATGTGTTGGACCGAAAGGTGCAAATATCGCAGTCAAGCTGTAAACTACAACACAACGCATTCCGTTCATTGGACTACATTCTGCTACTTAGGCCCATGTCAGGATTTGGTAGCGGGAGATTGAGAACGAACGAAGCCAACCCAAGCCATATGTATATATACTATTAAATGGAAGCAGTTTGTGGACAGTCAATAAACACAAAAATGTACTTGGAGGCCACAGAGATTTGACTTTAAAGACATTTTAAGAATCTCATAGACAGCTTAGAGAATAAGAATGTCTTGGAAAAGATTGGTATGCTAAGGAAGCTTATGATACATCAGACATAAGCTGTCCACATCTATTTTACATCTATCAAAGCATGCTTCCTGCAGCATAATATTACCCTCTGAGTGTCCTGGTGAGCTCGAATCAATAGCTGAACAATTCTGGGCAGTGCACCGTGTTCACGCAAAGGTGCATGATTTGCAGGGCACAAAGCCAAGTTTCTGAAAAAAATAAAAGCAGAACTGACACACACCAAGCAGAGGAAGATAATTTTAATAGACAGTTATCCAAAATATACATACACAAATAATTTTATCCTCTGGTCAAAGTTGTAAAATGGGATATTTCAATTTTTTTTTAATGTAAAGATGTAAACTCCATAAAGCAAAATATTTGCACCACGTGTTGTTTTTTTTCTTTCTTACAAATATGTGCTAGCAGGTGTCATTGTTCAATGATGCTTCTAAAACAAACTGATCCTGCTGTTCTCCATTCTTGTATTATATTATATAGCAGCAACAATTAAGATGAACAAGAGAGGAAGGACTATGTCCTACATCATTGTCATTAAGTAAAGTAAAGGTTGTGCCATCATCGTCTTTTAACTAAACTAAACATTTTTCCATCACCGTTTTTTAAACTTAATGTTTTTCCATCACTGTTTTCAAACTAAAGGTTGTTTCCATCACTGTTTTTAAACTTAACGTTTTTATATCACTGTTTTCCAGCGACTCAATTTCAACCAGTGTTCGTAAAGCGATCTCAGTCCCGCCAGGTGGAGCGATAGCGCGGGCTTGCGGAAAACGCTCGCCTGCCCTTCCCCGTAGAGCGAATTGGGTGCGGTTTGTTGTAGTGGCTCCTCCACCGAGGTGCGCTCGTCTGGTCCGTATCAGGAAACGTGGTCCGTCCGTGGTAATTTATCTAAGGCTTATAGCAGAGCTCGACAGTACGTCTCGCTGGTGGTCCGACTCTCGAAAAGAGCTTGTGACCGGCAAATGGAAAGCAGGAATCGTTGCCTCGAGGCCCTGCGTTCTCCTACGGAGAAGGGCAGGCCGGCAGGCCAAATTGTCTCTAGTCCCAGTGAAATTCATCGCCGAGGTCGTTGGGATCCGTTCTGCACAGAGCACTGCCATCCCTCCTCGAGCGAGCCCGGTCGGTCGTCTGGTGCGTGTGGGAGGCCCCTGTCAGGCGGTCCTAGGTCGACGGAGTGAGGGACGGATGGAACAACCGTCCGTCCCGTCAGTCGGTCCCTGCGGCCGTCGTCCCAGTGAGGCTTTTTACACACCCTTCCTCCGCCGACCGGTGTGTGCTGTACGTACGTCTCCGACAGATATCTGGTTGATCCTGCCAGTAGTCATATGCTTGTCTCAAAGATTAAGCCATGCATGTCTAAGTTCACACTGTCTCACGGTGAAACCGCGAATGGCTCATTAAATCAGTCGAGGTTCCTTAGATGACACGATCCTACTTGGATAACTGTGGCAATTCTAGAGCTAATACATGCTTACCAAGCTCCGACCCTCGCGGAAAGAGCGCTTTTATTAGTTCAAAACCAATCGTCGTTTCCCCTCGCGGGGTTGCGGCGTCCCCACTGGTGACTCTGGATAACTTTGTGCTGATCGCATGGCCTCATGTGCCGGCGACGCATCTTTCAAATGTCTGCCCTATCAAATGTCGATGGTACGTGACATGCCTACCATGTTTGTAACGGGTAACGGGGAATCAGGGTTCGATTCCGGAGAGGGAGCATGAGAAACGGCTACCACATCCAAGGAAGGCAGCAGGCGCGCAACTTACCCACTCCCAGCACGGGGAGGTAGTGAAGAAAAATAACAATACGGGACTCTTTCGAGGCCCCGTAATTGGAATGAGTACACTTTAAACCCTTTAACGAGGATCTATTGGAGGGCAAGTCTGGTGCCAGCAGCCGCGGTAATTCCAGCTCCAATAGCGTATATTAAAGTTGTTGCAGTTAAAAAGCTCGTAGTTGGATCTCAGGCGCAGGCGGGCGGTCCGGCTCGCGCCGGTTCACTGCCCGTTGTCTCCTGCCCTACCGTCTGCCGGCTCTCCCCCACGGGTGCTCTTCGCTGAGCGTCCTGGGTGGCCGGCGCGTTTACTTTGAAAAAATTAGAGTGTTCAAAGCAGGCCTCGGCTGCCTGAATAATGGTGCATGGAATAATGGAATAGGACCTCGGTTCTATTTTGTTGGTTTTCGGAACTGGAGGTAATGATTAACAGGGACAAACGGGGGCATTCGTATTGCGGCGTTAGAGGTGAAATTCTTGGATCGCCGCAAGACGAGCTACTGCGAAAGCATTTGTCAAGAATGTTTTCATCAATCAAGAACGAAAGTCAGAGGCGCGAAGACGATCAGATACCGTCGTAGTTCTGACCATAAACGATGCCGACTAGCGATCCGCAGGAGTTGCTTCGATGACTCTGCGGGCAGCTTCCGGGAAACCAAAGTGTTTGGGTTCCGGGGGAAGTATGGTTGCAAAGCTGAAACTTAAAGGAATTGATGGAAGGGCACCACCAGGAGTGGAGCCTGCGGCTTAATTTGACTCAACACGGCCAACACTGAAATGACTGACATGCCGAGACCACTTTTCTGGGGTCTAATATGGAACTGGTGCTGGATTTAGACCCTCAGAAATCTGGGGTTATGCCCTCTGAGGCTCGGTTGGTCTGCATCCAGTGTTTGATAAAGGAATTGACGGAAGAGCACTATCAGGAGTGGAGCCTGAGGCTAAAATTGACTAAACACGCCAATAGTGTAGAATGACTGTCAAAAGAGAGCACCTTCGGGGGGGTCTAATAGTGAACATGTGCTGGAATTAGACCCTCGAAAATCTGGGGCCACCCTCTAAGTAACTTGATTGTCTCGCTAAAGGAATTGACTGAAGGGCACCACCAGGAGTGGAACCTGCGGCTTTATTTGACTGAACACGCCAATACTGTAGACCGACTGACAAATCGAGAGCACTACCGTTTGGGTCTAAAAATGAACGTACGCTGGTATTAGACTCACGGAAGACAAGTCAGCTCTCAAACACTCTAATGAAAGAACGCTACGGAAATCGTGTTTAACCCCGCAGAAACCGTAGATTTCAAATACCTGGTCATTGACAAACAAAAGCCCTCAATAAATTCGTCTGACCAAATAGTGAACGGGTGCTGGAAATAGACCATCTGAAGACAGGTCAGATTTACCCTACTAATGACAGGGCGTTGCTACGGAAAACCAGCTCATATCGAGAGGAGCCGCAGACACTTTGGTTCACGTACCAGGCTGATAAGCCAATGGCGCGAGGCTACCATGTGGAGGATTACGGCCGAACCCTTGTAAGCCGCAATCCCGCCCAAAATCTCAGCACCACTGCAATGGGAGGCTCCTACATGCTCGGGACCTGGGGCTTGCGCCCCAGCCATATCCGGTAGAACCGCAGCAAGAGGCCCTTGCCGTCCGCCGATCAAAGCGGGCGGACAACTGCTTGATACTCACCTTATACGGCGATGGGGTGCGAAACCACCAACTAAAGACTTAGTACCTGGTCGGGGTGTCGAAAACAGTAGAGCAGCCACCTCACTGTGAACTGTCGAGACTCAACCAATGACCATGAGAGCTGTCCGCACACCAGGCGAACAACATCTCTGTGACATTACCAGGCTTGTCCTCTGGCTAAATGCACGTCGGCTACGATATCTACCTCTGTACGTTATCAGCCATATAACTATCATGCTGGACGCAGAAGAGATGCAGACCAGCGGACATTGCACACCTGCCCCACTGTGTCAACACCCCAGGTGGCGGGGAATGCTAGGCGTACCATCCCTACATAGAAGCCAAGAAAATAAAGGGAAAAAGAGATACCCCACTCACATGCAAATGCTACGTTTCTGGCAGGACGTGACGATCCTGGGATACAGACACACTGGACTGCCTCTCTTCCGGGTAAACCAGTCCATCTCATATATCATCTCACATATCATCATTGCACCCTATAGACACGAGTAGTGAAGACTCGATAGTCTGGTAAGACAACTTCCATAAGAGAGACAACTCTGATCATAAACAACTGCTGCCTTGCAGATAGGCTGGGGACAGCCAAAGGCTAAGGAGGGCATCCCTACAGAAACGTCTGTTGAAATCGGATGCACGGGGCCGCAAGCCTAACAAAACAGTGCAACGTAAATCGCAGCATGATGGCAGTACAACCTATTAGAAAAACGCATGGCGCTCATCCTGCGGAGTCCCGCCAGGCAGCGATAGTGCCGGGCCTCACGCCTCGAAAGGGCCCACCCTTGACTACTGGTGGTCACCCACCCATGTGTCGTGGAGTCAAGGCACATGGCTATGGGGCAACTTCTATTGGCCAAAACCTCAAGACCCTCAAAATACTACAGTGGAATGCGGAGGGAGTCATTAACAAAAACATTTCCCTAACACACCACCTGCATGAAGGTAAGATTGACGTGGCATGTATCCAGGAAACGCACCTCAACAATAACCATAAATTCTCAATCAGAGGATACCAGACCTTCCGTCTAGATAGAGAAGGCCACAAAGGAGGGGTCCTGATACTGACCAGAAACTGCATACCGAGTAGCGCGGTATCTGTCAATCACACCGGACAAGCAGAAATTGTAGGAGTTGACATAATGGCTCAAGAGACGAAGCTCCGCATTTTCAATCTGTACGGACCACCAAATAGAGACCTATCGCTCTCGAGTATGGAGGTCAGAGATTCCAACTGCATAGTAGTTGGAGATTTCAACAGCCACTCGGAGAGATGGGGATACTCTGACACAGACAGCAGAGGTGACAAAGTGGAAGATTGGGAGATAGATGCAAATCTCTCCCTAATCAATAGGCCGGAGGATAGCCCTAGCTTCTATTCAAGAACATGGCATACCACCTCGACTCCAGATTTGGCCTTCTCCACACAGGACATACACCATTAAATAGACCGCCAGGTGCTAAACCAACTGGCAGGTAGCGACCACAGGCCGATCAGGCTAACCATTGACATGGAAGTAGGCCCACAGGAAACAAAACCGCTCCCACGTTGGAATTACAAACGAGCCGACTGGGACAGATTTGCAATCCTGACAGATGGGCTGTGTGAAACCATCAACACACGAAACACCAAAATGAAGCCCATGGTAGAGAGCCTAAGCAAGGCAATAATGCAAGCCGCCACTGAAACCATCCCAAGAGGAGCTAGGAAAAACTATAAGCCCTACTGGAATGATGAGTTGCAGAAAGTGGAAGATGCAGTAACAAATGCTAGGAACATGGCAGAGCGAGAAAAATCTAAGGAGGCAAACATCGCACTCAAAGCCGCCGCGGCGAAGTACAAACACACTCTCAAGCAAACAGCAAGAGAAAGCTGGAAAAATAAAATGGAAAGTCTAAACCTGGACAAAGACGGGAACAAGCTATGGAAGCTAGTCAGAGCCATGAACGACGAAACCCCGTCAAATAAACAAATTACTATCAAGCAGGGCGAGAACTTGATCACAGGTAAGAAAGCCGCAAACGCCTTTGTCGATCACTATGCCAGAGCAAACCACATCGAGGTCCCTGCAGATAAGCATACAGACATTAGCGAAGAGCTAAAGGGACACGAAAACATGAATACGGCTCCTGAAGAGCACATGATGGCCAAACTAACAATGCGCGAAATGGAAGAGGCTATGAGAACACTAAAGAAAAGGAAATCTCCCGGAAAAGACGGGATAACAAACGAAATGCTGATGGGGCTGGGCCAAACAGCGAAGAAGAAACTGCTATCGGTCCTGAACCAAAGCTGGAAAAGGGGAATTGTACCACAGGCATGGAAAGATGCAATACTGGTACCAGTACCAAAAACAGGAAAGGACAAAACAGATCCAAATGGATACAGGCCCATAAGCCTATTGAGCTGTGTCGGCAAGCTGATGGAACGGATGATAAACACCAGACTGATGTGGCATCTGGAAGAAAAACGAATACTAATTCCACAGCAAGCCGGCTTTAGACAGCACAGATCCACTGAGGACCAGGTCATCCTCATAGCCCAGGAGATAGAAGATGCCTACCAGGCACGGAAACACACAGTAGCTGTTTGAGTGGATCTGGAAAAGGCATTTGAAAAAGTCTGGAAAGATGGACTTAGAGTCAAGCTAAGAAGAAGTGATGTCTGTGGGAAGATGTACAAGTGGATCAACCACTACCTCAAACAAAGAACGGCCAGAGTCCAAGTACAAAGGCAGATGAGCAAAAAGGTGACACTCGAGCAGGGAGTACCCCAAGGGGGAGTATTGTCACCCACACTCTTCCTGGTATATATAAACGATATTACAGAGAATATACCAAGAAGAGTCCATAGCTCAATGTTTGCAGACGATCTGGCTATGTGGACCTCTGAAAAGAATCTCACCATAGCAAGAAATCGGATGCAGACGGCCCTAACATCGCTGGAAGAGTGGGCGAACTCATGGCTGGTCAAAATAAACGAGGAGAAAACCACATGCACAATATTCTTGCTTTCATTAAAACCCCAAAGTACCAAATTAAGTCTAAATGGCAAAATCCTGCAGCCAAACGACAACCCAACCTATCTGGGAGTCACATTTGATCGGCGCGTGACATGGAAAAGTCAGATTGAGAGAAACCGAATGAAAGCCAGAGAAAGAATGGCAATCATGAGGAAACTTGCTGGCACAAGCTGGGGAGCAGACGAAGGCATACTAAAGAAACTGTATACTGGAAGAGTGAGACCAGTTCTCGAGTATGGCATTGCGGCATGGACAACAGCAGCGAAGGCGAACTTCGATAAAGTTAACAAACTTCAAAACCAAGCCATGAGAATTATAACAGGTGGCATGAAGTCAACGCCAATTGTAGAACTTGAAAAGATTACAAAACTGCAATCCATGACCGATAGAAGAGACTGCAGAGCCCAGCTGCAGTCAGAGAAACTCTGAAGACTGACCGACCATCCAATGCACCAGAGACTAAACAATTTGGGAAATGGGAAACTAAAGCGGAGAAACTTTGCAGAAATAGCCAAAGCAAAGATGCACGAAGATCCCATAAACGCACTAACAACACCAAAACCCATCACTACTGTACGAAAACCTACCTGGAGGCAGGATATATTCCCAGAGGTGGTAGAAAATATACCAGGTATTGCAAACAAAAACTGCCAGACTGAAAAAGAAAGGAGAGATACTACCCTAAGCTTCATAACGAAAAGCTACCCAAGCATACACCGACGGTTCTGTAACAAACACTACACAGAACGGAGGGGCAGGAGCATTCCTGAACCTACCAAATGGCAGAAAAATAACACTGTCATTCGCTACTGGTAAGTACACAAGCAATTTCAGAGCGGAGGCAGAGGCACTGAGGGCGGCAGTGGAAGAAATGGTGACACACAGTGAAAATGAGAGCCATATAGTCCTGCTGACAGATGCTCTCGCCGTAGTCACAGCGCTAAAAAGCCAGAAAAACACTGAGCTTAATGACTTAAGAGCAGCACTCTGCAAACTGTGCCAGCAGTCCGCACCAAAAAGGGTAGTGGTACAGTGGGTTCCGTCACACTGCAACATCCAAGGCAACGAGGAGGCAGACAGACTGGCAAAAGAAGGTGCAAGACTACCACAAACAGATACCAGTATGACGTACGAAGAGTCAAAACGGCTTATCAAAGCCAGATACATGACCAAATGGGAAACCGAACATACTGGTTACACCAAAAACGATGCCTATTACCAGTTGAACCGAAGAGAGCAGGTCGTTGTCTTCAGACTTCGCACTGGCCACAACAGACTGAGGTACCACCTATTCAACAAATTGAAGATAGGGTGTACCGACGAATGCCCGTGCGGTACTGGTAAAATGACCGCTGAACATCTGCTGCAGAACTGCCCGACATACGAGGATCAGAGAGAGCAGATGTGGCCATTACCAGTGGAACTGCAAGACAAGCTCTATGGCAGTGGCGAGAGCCTCAGGATGACCGCTGCTTTTTTCGAAAAAATAATGGTTACTGTCTGACTGCGTACGCAGAAGAAGATATCACTGTTTTTTAAACTTAAGGTTTTGCCATCACTGTTTTTAAACTAACTGTTTTGACATCACTTAACTAAACTAAAGGTTGGTTTTGCCATCACTTATAACACGTACATGCTTAACATATTTTTTTCTAGAAAGTAAATAAGGTTAATTCAGGTCATGCTCCACCTAAGGTCTAACCCTAAGTCCACACAGTAGGAGATGAAAATAGGGCAAATTAAGGCATTGCCCAGAAAAGTAGTTTCCAAACAGGTTCTAGCAAACTATGAAACTTTTGAAAGTGCTATAAACCAACAGATCTCAATGGAATACCAACTTAAAATGTTAACGATAATGTAACATGTATGTAAGTGAATGTTCTGAACGAGACCCTATGCTGCCTCCAACAGATGTTTCTGGAAACAGGCTGCACTAATGTATGCTGGCTAAGAAAATAAGGTACAATGTGAAGACAAACCTGGTACCCAAAAAAAAAAAGCCAGCTGAAATCAGATGTGAGCTGAAAATTGTAGATATCACATATTCAGCGTAAACTCCAACACAACGTCCGTTTAAGGACGAGCGGGGAAGAAGAAAAATATTACTTATCAAATAGCAAGATGAAATACCAAATGAGTAATCAAAATTGTAATCAAATCATGGACAAAATATAGAGAGCAACGCTCAAGTAGAATCATGGACAGAATATAGAGAGCAACTAATATTCAATGGCAAAAAAATTACATAAAAAATATTTATAAAAGTATCAAAGCAATGAGGTTGAGATTAGAGCTACAATCCTACTTCAATCATTAATGACAAAAATGGATTGCTGATTTTTTTTTTAAAAACAGCAACAGAAAGAATATTTCTATGATCCTTTTAACCCTGCAGGTACCTTAAGGACAATAAATATTTATCCCAAGAAACAAGAATAATCTCAAACTGGAACAAAATCAAATGAATGCACTCCGCATTGCCTATAAAAGATATAATATGAATATTAGTATATCAAAGACAAAGTTTTAAGACTAGCAGATCATCGAGTCCACTAAAGATGTCTAACTTAAACTGGGCGAACAGTTCAAATACCTGGGAAGTATATTTACAGAAGATGGAAGTCTTGATAGAAAAATCTAAACTAGATATCAGAAGGTTGCTGTGAATTAACTGCCATCACGTCTTAAACACTCCAACATCAGATTGACAACAAAACAACTGAGTATATTTATACCAACTTTGGGGATCAAGATGCTGAGCAGCGCATGAGCTGCAGTGGTCAGCGACTCATAGTTGACTGCTAGCGTCAGGGCCAGCGAACCAGAGCTGCCAAGACCCTTCTACACCTCCACACATTGATCCTGGATAACAGGCTGCAGCAGGGCAGACTGGCTAAGGAGAAGGGATCGAAGAGGGAATGCTAACCCGGCACTCAAAAAATGCTTGCTGAAGTCAGATGTGTTGGACCAAAAGGTGCAAATATCACAGTCAAGCTGTAAACTATGACACAGCGCATTCCGTTCTCTGGACTACATTCACATTTTACTACTTAAGCTCTTTCAGGGTTTGGTAGCGGGAGATTGAGAATGAACGATGAAGAAGATACCAACTTTGTGCTAACAATGTCAAACTTGGTCCTGATTCAAGAAACAGAAGAGGAAAATTATGTGTATAATTTAATGCCTAAAAAAGCATTGGTGGGTGAGATCAAATAAGAAATGATTTTAGGAAACAAATTTTTAATACATTTTCAAGGCAGAAAATATGATGGATTGGTATCTCATGAGAATGAAACCTGATCAACTACTGCTGCACGCTTACAACACAAGATCCTGTTACAAGGCACATGGAAGACCACATGGCAGATGGATAGGTGGCATAACAGAAGTCCTACAACAACACATTTGGCCCAGAACGGTAAATGAAACTCTCCACATTTAATTGCAAAAGTGACAAAAAAGTTTACATTTTTGTTTTGAAGACCTGAACCAACTTTGTTTACCTTTTCTGCTCATTAAGCAGATTTATAGCTTACTTTTTTCTCTAAACCCAATATTTGTTAAAAATTCACTAGTGTTCTGCAGAAAGACCCACAAACTGAAGAAATATTGATTCAAATTCAAATGCTAGAAGTTTTCAGTAAAATCCTTCATCAATATACACCATTTGTGTCACAAATTTTGCACAACGGTAGTAAGATATATTTTAATCTCAAAGAAAAGATGCCCTAATAACTTTTGCAAGAATGAATGGCTAGTTATACTGTATTTCATTAAAGGCAACATCTCAAGGTTGTAGAGGAAGGCTCAGGATGCTGCTGTACCATACAGGTTTTGGTGGTACTCCATCAGTTCCCAGCAATGATGTATAAGGTTGATAATGGTGAACTTTTTGACCAAGATATTTATCAGGAGTAAGATGAGTGATCTCACTCCCTCCCTCCCACTCATTTTTCACAACCTGATAAGCGTTCAAACTGCCTTTTAAAAAACAAAACTGCTAAATGTGCTGTAATTGTTTGAGATCATTAAAAGGTAAGGTTGAGAAAATTAAATAACCTGGGTATTGAGTCTATGTTTGGCCACAGACTTGCACTGTCATTACTTTTACAAAAAATGATTATAAACATTTATTAAATTGTCACCATACAGTACTGCAAAATTCTTAGACCTAAAACTGAGTAAATCTGATTACATTAACTGAAAGTAACATTACTTAAAGGAGGGTTCTGCAACTCTGATCTATTCAGAAATTGGTAGAATTTAGTAAAAAGCCAAGACATTTTGGATTTAATATTACAATACTTTGTGGTGCCTGATCCCAATGTAGACATGAGCTTTATTCATTAATCAAAATCTCACTGTTCACACCTCTAACGCACAGGCTAAATGTATAAAGTTTAAAGTGATCTGTGGCAGCAATCCTTGGCATGGAGACTGAGTCTATACAGGCAGTTCCTATCACTCTCATCACTGACAAAGGGGTGTTCATGTCATCTCAAAGACAGTTGATATTGGCAAATATTGGTTCCTACTGTGTTGTCCTGCCTCTTGATGTAATAATCTTCCTGCTGTATGGAAATACTAAGCTAACTAGATGATTGCACAGATGTAGTGAAATAAGTCAAATATGAAAGAAAGAGTGGCATATAGGACAGATAACAGAAACAAGAATAGACATGATGATCATGTCAAGTGCTGTCTTCGAAAAAATCTTTATATTTAAAAGGCATTGCAATGCTGCTAGATTTGAAAGTGTTTACTGAATACATACTTTCTGGACATTTACTACTTCAAACAACTTCCTCAGAACAGGATGAAGTCAGAATCAGATATAGTGGGAATGGTGTGTTGGTGTCATGGGCAATGGGACTCATCTCTGTGTGTATACCACTGCTTCACCCTAGAGAGACCACTACAGTGCCAGTCTTCAAGTCAAACATGCATCTCATAAGTTATGTAGATGGTGAAGAGCCAAATCTTTCTGTAGGTCATCACGGTAATTAGAAGTTCAAACGCCCAGGTTAACACAATGGATCTACAGCAAATCTCAATCAACATTTGAGCACTAGTGCAGTATGTGTGTTTGAGAAGGAACAAAATCAATGCTGCAACAGTCAACAAATAAGCTCCCTTATGATCAGGTACCAATCATACAGGCATAGTGATTCAGGTCAGAGCAAGCTATGGGCATGCTGAGGGCACAGGAGAACTCTACATAACCAACTGGCAACTGATGATGGCAAATGAGCACATAGAACAGCGTCTAACACTGTGCAGACATCCAAGGATACTCAAAACTGCTGTATGTCATGACCACTGCAAAATGACAACTTAATCACAGACACGACAAATGACATATAGGATGGTGTTAAAAAGATCATGTTTAACATAGTCAGAAAAATGCACTTTTGTGTAAAACATGTAGAACAAGATACCTGATGAGACCCACGACAGCTTTGATAAGTGGCCAGCGACTAGGTGGGTGAAGAAGTTTCACCAGAACAGGTAAGCCATAGTGCACACGAACAGCATTCTGAGCCATTTCAGCCTCTTGGTGACGGGAGGTCAAATGGCGCAAGGCACACACCTATCAATGTAATAGAAATCTATCATTGAAACAAAACTATAATTACAGTGTTTATCCCTATTGCTGTGGTTCACTGGGGGATGGAGGTATATATGAGACTGAGGAATAAAAGCTGCTTGTCCCTGCAACGTGCAGGTTAGGCTTCTATTTCATACCCAATATAAAAACAACGAAGTATTTAACCCGTGCCCTCTTGGTCATCTAAACCATTCGATCACCCACTTATCTGCTGATAAGCATTTGTGTCCATATTTTAAGTGGATGCCAATGTTATCACAAATGGGTATACAAGTCAAACTGATGAAAGGTCTGCAACATATACGAGATTAATTTAGTCAAAGAAAATATTGTTTTTCAATTGTCTTCTCTGTTCACAACATCAATACATGTTTCAGCATTACAAAACTACACTGTTATTCCTGTAATTCTGTCAAAATCATAGCAAGCAGATTCTGCATTTCTATTAACAAAGATTTTATCAAAATGAGCTCACATATTCAGATGTAATGGCAATAGGACATACTTCCACGGTATATTCATGTAAAAACATGAGTGTCGTGATGTTGATTTCATTAGCTTAACACAACAAAGGAGTTAGTAGACTAAGTGCTAC
This sequence comes from Ariolimax columbianus, assembly GCA_036924085.1. NCBI lineage: Eukaryota > Metazoa > Mollusca > Gastropoda > Stylommatophora > Arionidae > Ariolimax > Ariolimax columbianus. Next base: position 21,666,854 of record JAVGWX010000012.1, read on the forward strand.
TAAAATACAACGGTTCTTGGTGATCAAGCTCTACAAGGGATAACTACAACTTACGGCTGGCTCAGTTATATCTTCTCTGTCTCCCGCCTGCATGACAGTGCGGATAAGAGCCTCGATACCTCCCATCTGACAGACCATCACTTTGCTTCGTTGGTTGTTGCAAGTCAAATTGGAGAGTATGCCAGCAGCACAGGTCACTACATTGATATCATTACTTGAGAGTAGCTGTACAAGCATGTGAAGCAGACTGTCTAGCTGATCCTGTTGATTAGAAACAAAAACATTCAGATCTAACAAGCTCTATATGGTAAACAAAGACAACCACACTGATCTCCATTTAACAGTCTCATAATTATAATCAATATTTATATTACAAAAATGTAGTAACTTTTCAAAAGAAATTTTTGTAGCTTGATTCAAGAAATTGTATTCTTTTCAAAGAATGGTAAGGTAACTTTGTGCAATCCTTAAGATATCTGCACCCATCTCATTTGAGTATTAAGTGATTAGGTCTAGAATTTATTTCACAGCCACACCTTAAAAATTGAAAAACTGTGACTTCATCATATAAAATTACCTTGAGTAAGAACATTAAAAGAGCTTACGGCCAAGGGGTTGTCAGTTCGATTTACAATTCCAATGTACCTGGTTCAAATCATGTTCTGCTCAGTTTGACAGAGCTGACATATCATGGGTGTTTGCACGATATGGCCACTTCTCTCAAATCGACCCAGTTGTTAATGGGTATATGATGAAATCAGGGGCAAATTCAGAGTCGCAGCTATGAAATTTGTGCTATTTTATTGGCACTTTCAGCAATGAAGGGCAGTGAGCACATATGAGGGCACCCTGATGCAATGAAGTCAGTTCTATCAGCTGTTTTCCATTTCCAAGAACATTAAAATAAAGTTTACATCATTTTCAAAAGCCCTTCATTTAGTAATTATATCTATATACAATTGTGCTTTTATAGAGCACATTATTCTATCCATTGTCTTTCCAGTGGATTTTGGGTTGCCCTTTTGGGATCTGGATCCTTGGTTCTTTGCTTCCCCTGACTACCATGCTAGCCCATTTTATTTCATTCTGCAGACATGGTTAAACCACTGAATTTGAGATAGCTCCAATAGTCTGCAAGGGCTGGGTTTTGAGATCATGCCGTATTGTCTGATTGCAGACCTCTTCTCTTGTTACTTGGATCACCTTTCTTAGATATCTCATTTCAGAGGCTCTGTGCTAGCTTTGGACTGTAGTTATTGCTCATGGCTCACATCCGTAAGTCATTTAGAGTATGAAAAAGTATGTCAGTTTCTGCTCTCTGAGAACCTTTTTGATACATCCATTCCAGATTCAAGGTATTTTTTTTTTGCGTTCGCCTTATTTCTCTTATCCCCAAGGCGATGTGCTGTTGCACTGCAGTTTCATATTCCAAATATCATAGTCTATAATTCGTGCCAGTTAGTCGTCATTAAGGTCCATCCGGTTTTCTTTCGGTATATACTTGTAACTGAGTTTGTAGACAATCGGGTGATTGATCTGGTGTGTCTTTGCATGGTTTAAAGGCTGCCTCATTTTGGCCTCCATGCAGTTTACCTTTCCTGGTTCACGGCTTGTTTATTGAATATTGACAACTAACCTCCAAAAATAGCTATCCACTACAGTGATATTCATAACAAATTTTAATTTCTCACCATTCTGGTAGCCGCATCAGACAGATTTCTTAGGGACCAAAGGCAGTTCTGAACCAAACGCTGACTCTGATGTCCTAAATGCATGGCCAGAGCTTGCATTCCACCTGTTCACAGAGATCCGTATTAGCAATGTGATCAAAAACATAAATCAAGACAGCAGAGTTATGACATACAAAGCTGAAATAAAGAATAAAACCAATTTATCTTAACAAAAAAACATGTCACTGGTGTATACTCTGAATGTGACAAATGGTAATATTTTCTTTGATACTCTAAAGTGCCCTGCTGGTAGATTCCAGCTATTTGATACACTATTAGTTTTATCCCATTTCCATCATATGTATTCTGACAGACAAAAGTAGGGACACACAGCTTTACTGAAAGAATTTCACAAAGCAACATTTCCATTATTTTAACCTCTCCAAATTTGTTAAAAGCTTTAGACAATTTTACCACTTTTGTGGTTCACCATCAGTAATTTTAAAGAAGAATGTATTATGATTGTAGCATGACAAGTTCTTCATTCTCAAATAATCTTGAATGGCCTCTATATTTGCGGGTTAGCTGTCAATACCCAATAAAAAGCCATGACACAGAAAGGTGGTCAAAAGAATGTCTGACATATACAAATGGGCAAAATTATTCAGAATTGGTAAAGGTTAAAGAATGGAATGAGATCAGTTAATTGGAAATACAAAAATTCGTGATACTGGGAGACAATAGTAAAAACACTACACTTAAGACAGACCAACTCAAAAAGATGGTATTTGGATTAAAGTTATTGTTGCATCTATTTTGCTGACTTATGCTTTCAGAGACGAGGCCATAGGAATCAACATCAGATAACATATTGATGGCTAATCGTTTACCTTAGGAGACTTCAATCAAAAACTTAGATCAAATCACACACTATCTGTTTGCTGATGACTATGCCCTCAATGTTGGCTCAGATCCGTATCTGCAGAAAAGAATAGGATTCTCCAAAGCCTATTCAAACTTTGGGCTTTACCATCAACACAGAAAATATTGAAATCATTCATCAACCAGCTTCTGGCAAATGTTATACTGAACCAACCATCAAGGTAAATGGATAGAAACTCATACTTGTGAATAGATTCATATACCTTGGTAGCACAATATTCCAGAATGCCATCATTAATGTTGACCAAATGCCATCATTAATGTTGACCAAATGCCAGGATCTCCAAATCTAGCAGCACATTTGGCATCTAAGTGGCATTAGCCAACATGGAAAGCTGAAGATGTACATAGCTGCAGTGCTATTGAATTCGTGCAAGAATGTGACTATATATATACAAATGCCAGTAAAGAAGCTAAACCACTTTCACACAGTCTGTCTCAGAAGGGTGATGATCAAAAGGCAGACAGTATCCTGGATGCGCCACCGTTTTTGAAAAAGCTGATATCTGTAGCGTTTTATACAATCACAGATTCCCTGGGCTGGTCATGTAACCTGCATGCCAGACCATCAGATGCCAAAAATTATATTTTATGATGAGATGCAGAAGGACAAGTGTTCTCATGGTGCTCAAAAGAAGCGATTCCAAGATACACTTTAGACTTAATTTAAAGCATGTGGTATATTCTCCAACATACAGAAAGCTGCTGAATAAGATCCAACCACTTGACAAATATCTCTTTGCAAAGGTGCAGTGTCATGAGTCATCCAGAAAAGTAGTAGCAACATCAGTGGTGTCTTGTTTCTATGTAAACTTCTAAACCAATTGAGGCTCATGTTGGTATTAAAAGATTAAACAATTTTAGTATTATAAAGTCAAGAATAAAATAACTGCTAAAAGCAGTTGGATCATATTGTATGCATTTATTTAGATATGATTCTTTCTCATTGTCCATTAATTAGACTGCTATATTCTGTACTGACCTGCTTCTACAATAGCAGGCTTGTTGCTAGAGCACACTGACAGCACTTTAAGAACACGAGAAGTAGTCCACAGCAGTTTCTCATAAGTATATGATTTCATGATACGGACAAGTTCTCCAGGACCACCGCATGCCAGAATAATAAGCTGACAATGAACATAAGAAGATTTTAAGAAATTAATTTTTTAAGTTTAAATACATTTTTTAAACGATTATAAAAGTATGACACATTATCAGTAATTTGTTAAAATCGACACAAGAACATAATACTAACATTTTAGTCTATTACAAATAAATTCTATTGAATGAACTTCGGTTGCTTATACTAAATGCCCCAAAACAGATACATATAAGTCAAATCGACTATTAAAATTTGGTAAATTAAATTTCTTTTTACATTTTCATACCTTGCTCTCCTGGTTTCCATAAGCCAGAATCTGCAGACAGTCTGTGGTTATTGCCAAAAATTTTACATTATTGTTGTGCTGTAGAAGAGCCACCATTTTTTGGAGGCCGCCTGCAAGCCGTACAGCCATTTTAGAACCTTCTTGGTGCAGGAGTAGGTTGTGCAGTGTTGTGATCGCGTAGAAAAGAACAGATTCCAATGGGGAACTATATCAGAAATTGAAAATATGAATATTAAAGACTTAAAAACCACTTAAATGAATAAAGGAAATATAAGAACAGACGACTTTTCTTTGGAAAGATACATCGTAAGGATAAAAAGAATAAGTTTATAAGTGAAGCTATACTTCTTTTCACTTTCAAAAAACATTCTTAGTTACCTTTTGTGTAGGTGCAGTTTGCACCTTGTTGACTTATGTGCATCCTTATTTATTAGAAACTAGCCCGGTTACCTGCTGCTGTCCAGGATAACTATGAACAAAGGTAATTGTATAAACCCCTCCCCTCCATCACATCTGCCCTTGTTAGGGTCTGGTATAAAAACTTCAGTGCCACTATAAACAATAAATTCAAAAATATAGCTAAAAAGTTTCTCATAAATTGTTGCAATGTTTCACCACATCAAGTGCATTTCAGATCTTTGTTGACAATTGTGACACTGACATACAGAAACTGAATTCATCACTAAATAACAGAACATTCTCTAGGTTGTTGACTTTGAGAGCAGGTATATTTTTGTTTGTTGTATAGATATGATTTGTTCGCGTAGAGACATAAATGAATAAAGAAGTTGGTGTTATTGTTTTTGTTGAGCATGTGTGATTAGTAGCACAAATATTTAGACTCTCTGTTTTCGGTTCCTCCTGCTTGGAAAAAAAATATATAAATTCCACAGCAAACGGATTATCAATGTTTACAAATGACTGTTTATTTCAGTTTCCAGTATAAACATAATTATTGTTATCTAGACAAACAATCTAAACAGCATCTACCTCAGAAAAAACTTTACTGCCCCATTTTCAATAATGGGTGAATCTTCAAATCCAAGTGAAAAACATAATAACATTTCCAAAAGTCTAAAACAAATGTCAAAATCGCCATTGTTTTTAAACCAGACAAGATGGAAGCCGAACTCTCTACAATCGAATGAACAGTGTGTTCAGACAATTTATATGCAGCCGGTTTGATTATATATGATTACAATGGCCGTCACTATGCAGCAACATTGTAAGTCGCGTTGCGGCGACATTCATAATGCAATTTACGTTGTTTCCGTGGCTTTTCAGTGACAATTGTGTGGGTAAGGGTTAAATATATTCATTCAAGTATTCAGTGGCAGCCCATTCATGATTGTAAAATATTTCTTGAAATCTTACCTAAGCAGTTTGACTAAAGCGGGAATGCCCCCTGACTTGAAGATAGCAAGCAAGCCCTGTCTGTGGTGGGAGAGGTTGTGAAGAGTTCCTGCAGCACAGCGGGTTGTTTCTAAATCCTCTGCGTTAGCCATAGCATGAATAAGAGCTGTGATCATTTGTGGGGAGTTCATGATAGCATGCCTGCTGGCCTCCTTCTTAGACAGCTGATGCACCATCATCGCTGCTTGATACACAACCACTTGGTCTTCATCATTCAGCAGTCTGATTAGTTCAGGAATGGCTCGTGTGGCAAGGTCAGCATCATCCTGTTAAATAAATAAAGTATCAACTTGAGTACCTGCAGGTCTGTCTAGAATGCTGTGCTGTCAGTTCTACCTAACATGACTAGCTTAAGGAATACACTTTCACTGTTGTTACCAAATGCACTAAACAGAAGAAAAGAAAATTCCCACATATTGCATTGCATAGACCAAAATGGATGATCCTGGCTAGCCATTAATCCTTGATATCTTTGACAACAATTTGTATTTGTTAAGTTACTTTCAATATCATGATTATCATAGATTCCCATAATGGCCTATTATTAACATAGGCTGTCAATTCTGTTTTGGATATTCTCTTTAAAAAAAAAAACATCAAAAGTATATTCAAATTCTTACAATCCCACTTTCCACTGTCAAGCTCACCAATTAGCCAGTGGATATACTACACTCATATAGATTCTATTTCTTGTCATACAAATGTATTCTATCTAGTAATTTGGTTACAACAATAAAAGCAATCTGCTAAAAAAAAAAATACACTTGCTTCCTTATTTTTTAGTCATAACTAAATTGATAGTGATTTTAAAAAGTACATTTTTTTCTTCACATATAATATGCGAATCCTAGTAGGGCACTATAGCCACAAGTGTGTGAGTGTTTAGTGTAAACCATTTCTCTAATTAATAAACTTAGATACTTAGGATGACAATGATAATCTAGTCCGATGTTAATTTCCAATTTACCTGATAGTTGATCAGGTTCACCACAGCATGCTTCAGCATTTGTGAGGGCTCACTCAGTCTCTGGACAGCAGTAGGTTGATCAGGCAGAATCTGGGTGGATGGTATTTGGACACCTTCAGGTAGGGTCTCGGGAAACATGGCAGCACGTACACGTTGAGAACGGGTTTGATTCAGCTGTTGGTTAATGTCTTGAAAGAAACAGATAAGTGCACTGAAGGACATTTTTATCATTATCAAAGCAGGTAAAAGATGAAAACTTATTAACATGCACCAACAATATCTTCTTTGTGTTTTATTTTAACTCAACAGATTTAGCTCAGAAAGACTAAATGGCCATAAATGCCTTTTAAAGTGTTGAAAACTTATCAGCCGTAGCAGGTGTATGTTTGTTTCAGGATCTGTTTTTCTACACAAAATAATATAGGCTGTACTTACCATCCACTTGCTCCTGATTATATGAATCCCCACCAAGTCCCCAGTCGAAAATCATTTTAGTGGGATCCATTTCTTCATCATCAACATCATCTCCATGGCTTTTGCTGCTGATGGAAGGAGCCTTTGACGAAACAAACATTTACTTTTATTCTAATATAGATTTCTATCCAAAAGCAGTATTTTTGCCCTTTGGTCATTAGGACACAATATCCATCTTTTCAATGAACTAAAGAACATTACTATTTTATTTCATATTTAAGACATCAACTGATATGATTCTTTGATTGATTTATCAGTGTATAACATGACTAATGTAAACATGATATTGTCATATACCTGTGTGGTTTGACCAGAGTGGATGCCGGAGTCGGTCATATACTGATTCTGCTGCCACATCATAGTCTGTTGCTGTTTGTTATCAACGGGCATGTTGCTGAGATCCATGTAACTCGTCTCTCCTGATTGACCCACTGAATAAATAAAACCATAGATGAAAATAACACTAAGTGCTGAAGCTGTATGTTTATTAACCCCAAATGACTGATACAATTTTCAGTCTATAGTTACTGTGCTGCACTCTAACTCCACTAAATTCAAAGTGCCCAATGTAAGAATTATGTTCAGTATCAGTGTGGCTGATAACAGACAAAATGACACAATCAGCTATGATTTGACACTTCTCACACATGAAAAAATATACCCGTGGCACAATTTCACTTTTTTATTGTGTATTTTGTGGGCATATAGGGCTGCAACAGTTAGTCACTACCAATTATTCATGTTAATTTTTAGTCCCAATATTAGTCGTCATATGTAGGAATCAAAAACCTTTGTCTGGTCGATGAAAATCATGTATAGTCCACATTGCTGCTCTTTGCATATCGCCTGAAGTTGCCGAGCAGTGAATATCATATCCCCAGCTCCAAAATCCCATCTTAAGCCACGTTGGTTGAGGGCCATAAGCAGTCTTTAAAGCATTTCTGTCCTCATAAAGTTGCATTTCGACAACCTTGTTTCCCAATCACGTGTCCATTTTCCTGAGCTTTCCTTGGACAACTCTTTGTATGGTTGTAAACGCCATCTTTTTGGTTACAGATGATGTGTCTCTTTGATGAGGTCTGAATGGCTCCTTTTTTTTCTTGATAAGGGACATGATTTCTGCGTCATTCATCCAATGTGCTCAGAGGCGGAGGAGCTTACAGAGTCTCTAATGATGGCACAGTCTTCATCCCATTGGTCTGACCAAGCTGCAGATTCTTTAGCTTCCCATCTAGGTCTTACAAGTTCTTCAGTGATCATCATGCTTTGCAGTTTTGTGGGTGTCTAACTTCTTTTTCTTTTGCCTTCATCTTTAACCCCCTTACAGTCCAACTTTATTTACAAGATTTTAGTCTTAATGTCCAAGACAAGAACAATAATTGTATGTGTTTCAAGGTTAACACACAAGAAAAAGTAATTAAAGCTAAAATTATTATTTTTACATTTAACTCATACCAAGAACTTCTCAACCCATCAATCAGCAAAGGAAATTGAGATTTATAAAAAAAAAGAAAAACCAAGGATCACCTGGAACATGATATAATAAGCCAAGAAAGAGTTGTGCATGATAGCCCTTGAAATAAATAAAACAGGTACACATGGCATACCAACTTTTTTTTGCAAGGGAGTCAGCTGCAGTGCTGGCTCCAGGTTCTTGAAGTAGCAACAAATATAATAACAAAATATGGTAGAGTTATATTACATACAATTTTTGCAAGATATCTTCACCTTTCATTGTAGCTATAAGAACTACATGTTAGGGTTTCAGAGGTGAGACAAGCTGGTGAAGAATGAAGAACCAAACAAAGACTTACTGGCCAGAGTAGGTCCACTGCTGGCATTCATTTGGTAACTACTCATTGTGACCAAATCTTATGTTTCTGAAAGTAATAATAAAAATGTGTTACGTTTCACATAATTTGAACTTTGTAACATTTTTGGTCATAAATTTTAAACAGTAACACTTATACTTAGATCTTTTCTTTGAACGCTTTCAGAAACTAAGTTGAATACTGAGGTCCTTGGCATCTCCATATAGTTTGCACAGGAATGGCACCAGTACCAGTGATGGTCATATGCACTTTCTCTGTTCCTTGTATGTTGGGACACATTTGCAGCATATGATTAGTGGTCATTGTATCAAAGCGACAAACATGCAAGGTAGCTTCAACCTTTATTTTACTAAAACAATGGTTTCTCAATTTGTTGTGCCTGTGCTGAGTCTAAAAACTGCCAATTGCTCACTTCTTTTGTGTTTGCAATGTGCATCATTTTGTTGTTGTCCTGATTGCTCAGTTTCCTACTAATCCTGTAAACTTGGCTTCTTCATAACATATATATCAGTTTGGAGTAACTTTTTCACCTTACTATGACAACTTCTCAGCCTCTCCAATGCCAGGAATGTCGCAATGAGATGTATCACAGTTCTAATGTGAACTGGTGACATAGTTATTACTGTTTGAACCACTGACAGGCATCTATGTAGTGTACTATTTGTTCATCTATTGCCATGTCAGAGCTTCTACTGCATCTTTCATGGTATCTATGTTCTGCTACATGTATTGTAGATTCATCTAAATATACAGGGGACGTTTATTTTTGAAATGGTTGTTTTTAAAGAAAATACGCCACTCATGCAGTAAAAAAGGGTCTGCACTAACTGACCTGACCTATCAACTTCCATTAAGGCAGCTAACAATGCAAGATACTGAGCAGTGCATAAGCCCCACTCAAAGCTGACTGCTAGCATCACGGACAGCGAACCAGAGCTGCCAAGACCATTCACCTCTACATGGTGATTCTGAATATCAGACTGCAACAGAACAGACTGGCTAAGGAGTTGATTTTGAAGAGGGAAGACAAACCCAGTACCCAAAAATGCCCGAAGTCAGATGTATCGGAGAAAAAGGTGCAAATATTATAGTCAGGCTATAAAGTATGACATAATACATTCCATTCTCCGGACTACATCCTGCTGCTTGCAAAACCCTTTTCAGGGCTTGGTAGCGGGAGTTTGCGAACAAAGAAGTAAAATACGTCATTCAGAATAAAGAATGCATGTAAATTAAATGGTGGCCAAAATGTCATCTCGAGAGTTTAGTCTAAAAACTGTATTTTCTCCTTTGAAAAGTGTTGACCTAGGATAATTTATTGAGTGCTGCATTTCATTATATGACAGCAAATAAGTAGTGTTTTTAATTTCTCACTATTTTCATGAACAAATACATGGGATAGAAATGTATGTTAGAGTCTCTGAAAGTTGCACACACCCTGTTCCGATGTAATGCATGAGACCCAATTTTGTAAAGTAGAGATTCACTAGTAAATTTTTTTTTGCGTTTGCCTTATTTCTCTAACCCCCAAGGCAGTGTGTGTTGCACTGTGGTTTTTATTTTGCGCCTGTCGGCCCAGTGCATCCGACTTCAGCGTGCATTTTATGTAAAGGTCTGCTTTCTCCTGCATTTTCTAAGGGTTTGCTTCCCCGCGGTGCTGTGATGGGGATCGAACCCAGCACCTTTTGGTTGTGCGCCGTGTCACTTAATCACTAGCCCACGCCGTCCCCTCCACCGGTAAATTAATTTTTCCTAACAAAAATTTGAAAGAATGACTTGTGGCAGCATCAAAAGTGTGCAGTCCTATATTTCATGTTTGAAAGAAAAAACTAACTATATACTACAAAAATGGTAAAAGAAGCAAATGTTTTTTTTGTAAACTGACTACATACTTCAGTAATGGTAACAGAAGCACAAAGGTCTAGGCAAACTATTAAAGGCTGAAGAAATATAAGAATTTGCAAAGCGTCATGATGCCAAACGCCCTGAAAGCTCTCTAATGACCACAACACTGTGGTGCCCATCCAATCCGTAATCAATTCTAATGGGATATTGTTAGCAGTTAAGTCCCAGATACTTGATAGATGGACAGAACACTTCTGCAATATACTAAAACACACATCAGCCATAAGTGAGGAGGCAATCCAGCGGATGCCACAGGTGCAAATTAACGCGATGATGGATGATATCATCACCCCAGATGAGTTGGACAAGCCATCAATGCACTTTCGATGGGACAGTCCCTGGAGCTAATGCAATACCAGCGGAGATCTATTAGACAGCTGGTCAGTGTCTAACCAGAAAGATAACTAACTATTCAGCGTCATGTGGGCTGAGGGAAAACATTCAGTAGAAATTTAAAGATGCTTCAATTGTCCACATATATAAGAGGAAAAGAAGCCAAAAGCATTAGAAAGCACATGGACGGCAGGCTCTAAAATACTCGCAGAATTGTGGCAAAAACCAGAATAGCAGGCAACATGATTCACAAACTTGTATTTGCTGAGGACTGTGCCGTGAATAGCAACTTAAAGTGGGAAATGCAGGAGGATATGGACTGGTATTCTGCTGCATGTAAAATTTCAGACTGGTCATAAATGTTTACAAAACTGAAGTTATGAACCAACCAACTCCCTGTACAACATACACACAGTCACAAATTACAGCAAAAAGGGACAGATTCTAAAAGATATGAGCAAGTTCACATATCTCAGGAGTACACTGTCGAGAACCATCAACCTGGACGACAAGGTGGCAAGCAGAATGAAGGCCAGTGCAGCAGCCTTCAGCAGATGCATGCAACGGTATTAGAGTGCCAGGGCATTAGCTTCAAGACAAAGCTCAAGGTCTACCAAGCTGCTATCATCCCCATCCTGCTATACACATACAAGAGTTGGACTGTCTATGCGAGATATGTAAAAAATACTGAACCACTTCCATTCAACTAGCCTGAGACGCATACCCCACACCAGTTGGCAGGACCATGTCACTGACACTGACGTCCTGAAGAGAGCAGACATGCCAAGCAGCGATGCAGACAGCACAGCTGAGATGGGCATCTTGTGTGCATGCCATACACAAGACCATCGAAGAGACTCCTGTATGCTGAGCTTAGGGAAAGCTGACGAAAAGGAGGTCCCCAATAGAAGTGTTTTAAGGACATCCTGAATGAAACTGAATGAGATGCTGTCACATAGAAAAACACAAATGGAGCATTTAGGAAAACAGATCAAACTGGAAAAATACAGTAAATGTGGACATTGCTGAAAGAGAGAATCATTGTATGCAGATAGCACAAACCAAATGCCTGATACATAAGAAAAGAGCAGCAAGAAGACACCCCCCCCCCCTCCAGAATACCTAGTGTGCAAACAATGCTACAGAACATTCCATGCCCACATTGGTCTGATGTCACATGCAGTTGAGCAAACACTGGGTCACACACACATATATATATATATAATTTTATTATTCATTTATTAAAATCGTGTTACAATTTAGTTTAAATGAACGCTTGTGCTAATAACACTAGTTTAATTTGTGCTCTGTGAAGGCATTTATAATTAAAAACTACAAAGGTATTATTTTTATATTTTAAAAATTAAAATGCAAAGAGTATATATATATATATATTAATATAATAGGGCTTGAAAAGAGCGATTGTCTGTGGCATGTACAAACTTTGGATTGCCAAGTACCAAAAAAAAAACGTTTTTAATTGTTAATTGCGTTCTTAATCATTTCTACATAACGACTCTCACGCGATTATTAATATTACGGTTCAAATAGATTGCACATAAGCTAGCTTATGATGGTGAATCTAAATAGACCTCCACTAACACAATTTAAACCTACTAAGCATGTTTAATTAAGGACACAAATGTCATGGCTCTGACATTCGTGCATATTTTCTTAAGAAGAAATAGGCTAATACTTTGTATGTAACAATATATGTGAATGAGCACCTTGTTTAAATTTGTCAACATAAATTACATGACTGTCGTACAACCATACTGACTGGTGAGCCACTCTAAAAAAGAGTATCTTTATTATCTCGCTAGCATTGCTGATTAGCGCGATAGTTTGCCTTTTTTGGGGAGGGAAATATAAATTGATTTCTTCCATGCTTCTAGTCAATCTGCCAATCTGTTTACACAGCTTGTGATAAACTTGAGCACTGGCCTCCCCTTTTGCTTGTATATTAATTATCGCATCCTGGTGACTTTCCCTTTTGCTGAGCGCACTTCCTCCAATGTTGGTTGAGGCTCTTCCTTATATTTTGGTAGGATTGTAACTGAGAACTTTGTGCTATCTTCATACATGATTCTGCAGTACTCTTTCCATCTATTCAGTATGTCTAAAAAATACCCTAGTAATTATAGCGTTTTCAAAGGCAGGATCAATCTGATTTTACCTCACAGCAATGCAGATTGTGAATTTGAAATGATAAAAAAAATAATGCAGACATGCAATGAAGATAACATTAGACTAGTTCTTTTCAGCAAGACATGATGCACTGACTTTAAAACCTTTCATAGCATTTTTTGTAATGATAAATGTTATTATGTTTCTAAGAATAAAGCATTTTAACGCAAAAGAATATTACAAGTAAATAAATATATAAAATTGTGACTTGTTTATGAAACAATGTGTAAATTAAATTATTCAGTTCGTTAAATGGTATATTTTGTGCGTGCAAGGTTGTTTTTTTTTGCCTGTGTACAGGTTTTCATCCTAACAGGTTGACAAGTATAGTATGACAATGGAAATCCATTTAATCTCTGTTTTAATACACAAAACCATTCCATTACTAGTAAACTGGAAACGTTTGAAAAATGTGTTAACCAGGAAAATCAAATTTATATAATGATAATCAAGACAAGAGAAAAGGACCATAGAGTATACATATAACCACTAAGAAGACATCACTTCTGAATGGAGTAAACATCTTCTAGCTTTACAGAACTCACTCATTTTATACTGTATAGGGGACGGCGTGGGCTAGTGGTTAAATGACACGGCTCACAACCAGAAAGTGCTGGTTTCGATTCCCATCACATTCACAGCACCGGCCGTTAACCCGGGGAAGAAAACCCTTAGATAATGCAGGAGGAAGCAGGCCCTTACATAAAATGCATGCTGAAGTCGGATGCACTGGGCCAACAGGCGCAAAATAAAAACCACAGTGCAACGCACAACCGCCTTGTGGGATTAAAGAAATAAGGCAAACGCGAAAAAAAATATTTTTTATTATATGTAGGTGTCCGGTATTCAAACGTCTATATAATTTTTATAATTATTGAACTGGGCATTGATTATGAATTGAGATCAAATTATGAATTATCAAACTGGATAATCAGGTATAGCCATATTTGTAGACCAAAATTTGATCCCACATTTACACTACAGGAGATGGAAGTCCATAGACACATGACAGTAGTAGAGAACAAAGAGATAATCAATCGGTTGACTTAGGACAGGCCCTTAATTATACGATGCCACACACCAGATTGTTGATGAGGTGGAGTAGCCAGTTCCCTTCTTCACTGTCTTTCCTTCCCAAACAGCAAGTCTTAGTCAGTTAAGTCAGGTACCCAGTTACAGCTGGAAACGGAGTTCAATGTCCTACCAGTGAAAAGCGAGTGCTCCATCACTATGCCTGACTTAGCTTATCAGACAGTTTTGTGCAATTAACTAACCATTTTGAGATGGCAGCCCATGAGAAAATGCAATATCACAATCTTTGTGACGCTGTCGCTATCTTAATCTAGACTATCTATTTTGTTAAATATGGACAATCAATGTTGTAAGTGTTGTGCTGCAGTTAAGTTATCATTCTTAAGTTATACTAGTCTTAAAAGTACTAAATTAGCTGTTTGCTGAAAGGTGGGCTAACTAGTAACGCTAACGTATTAATTTTGTTTAAATAATGAGACACAAAACTTGATAAAATTGATTATTAAATGATAGGGTCTCGCATTCAGGCACACTGAACCAGGCCAGTAGAAATGTCATTCTCTATTCTGAATCATGGTATGTCGTAACTTAATCTTCATGTATATTTCTACAGAACATAAATATTTGATAAAGTAACGGTAATTAATCGTCTAAAGGATGCACAACAAAGTGGCAAAGTAGCCTTAGGTCTTAACTTAATAATAGGAAAGGCTAGCAAAAAGTGCCGGGCTATTATTTAAATTTTAATATTATTATGTTTGCGTAGTTTGTGTTGAGATCTCCCTGCACTTCTCTTAAAACGTTCACTTTGCGACTGTCAGTTTGTGCACGTAAAAATAAATGTGTTTACCCATCTATGTTGGAAAATGTACAGCTGATGTTATTCAGTGTCAGTATTTATCATTTGTCGAACTCCTCTATCAAATATCTAGTTCCGTCTGTTCGGCTATGAAAGGAAATGACACTCACACTGACAGCTAATCTGGGATTTGACTACTTCAACACAAACACTTAGACAATGTAACATTATTTACCAAAAATAAGGCCCTCACAGTCCGAAAATGAATAGTCGAAACAATCAATATTCACGTAAACTAGTTTATGTTGACTGCCGACCCTCTGGTACAGACTTGCATGCCCAACATCCACTGAATGAATGATTCACATTCAAGATGGCGACGAGTATTATCTGACTAGAGCCTGCCAATTTGGTACATGTCGCTTGTATTATGCGATCAGTTTGTCGTATGAAATTAACGAAATGTTTCGTTAAAATGTCTTTTCCTTCCTTTGTTTTTGTAACTAGATCGTGGAAATACGGAAAAGAATTATGTAAAACAAACAGTAATTGTCATTTTAAACAAACAATTTTAGTGATGAGAGTGATAAAACCTAATTGCGATTGTGATTAAAAACGAACATTACTGCGTTGCCTACGTACGGGCACGAAGTAGTTCCTATTTGACCATTCGTACACTCATGGTGGATCATATGCTGGTTGTTACAAAAGTGGGCCTCCGATAGAAATTTTAGAAGAGGATGCAAAGTTTATTTCGGGCCACCTTCTCTTCTATATTAGTATTATTAGTATTATTGTTTTATGCAATGAGCTGTGCCAAAAATGGTATGGAAGATAGATGAGAAAGAAGTGGAATGAGGACCTCTCTTGAATTTCTGCTTTTGAGATCTTATATGTTTAATGTTACTATGCTCCCTCCAAGACAAATTTAAAAAATAAGATGATCAGAGCTCAGTTCAGTTTAAGTGCCATCTCTGCATCGAAGGTCGGCTGAATTGGATCTCCGGTGTACTCATCTCTTGCTGTAATAGTGACATTTTACAATCTTTTTCCAGCCCATCTCCTAATGTTATCCAGCCACTTATAATAACGACGTCTGCCTCTTGAACGGCTGCCTTCCACCATAGAGAGAAGAAGCAAATTGTATATGAACATTTGTGTTTATACTACAATACAAATAAGGAGAAATAACGTTTCTTTTTGACGAATGTATGCCCGTTTGGACCACATACATAGTCTTTTGGCTTGGTTTGGCCTAGTTCGTTCTTAATCTACTGCTACAAAACCCTGAAAAGGGCTCAAGTAGCAAAATGTAGTCCAGAGAACGGAATGCGTTGTGTCGTAGTTTACAGCTTGACTAAGCTATTTGCACCTTTCAGTCCAACACATCCGACTTCAGCAAGCATTTGTGAGTACCAGGGTAGTATTCCCTCTTCGATCCCTTCTCATTAGCCAGTCTGCCTTGCTGCAGCCTGTTATCCAGGTTCACCGCGTCGAGGTGTAGAAATGTCTTGGCAGCTCTGGTTCGCTGGTCCTGACGCTAGCTGTAAGCTATGGGTCGCTGACCACTGCAGCTAATGCGCTGCTCAGCATCTTGACATAGTCTTTTAAGTAAAATCAAGACTTGTCAGTCATTGTATGAACATGCGTGTGTGTGTATGTTTGTGGTGTGCTACTACTATCGCCATGTGTCCTCTTCGCCCATTTTCCCAAGCCTGTGACATTCAACCTGCTAGTGAAATTTCTCCACTGTTGTTTTCAGTACAACCTATTGTCCCTTTCAGAATCCAGTTTTTTGCTGTTCTTAGTTGTGGGGTGAGAGTACAAGAAAGTAAAATTGTGACTTATGTAAACAAAACAGGAAATACATATATAGTGAAAATAATAAACAGGTTAGAAAGGATTATTAACGAGGATTGGGACGATAAGACTAACGTCTGGTCAGGCAAAATACACTATCAGACAATGTTAGCCAGGGTCAGGAGAAATATACTGGCCAAAACCCTTACCTGACGGGACGATGAGACTAACGTCTGGTCAGGCAAAATACACTATCAGACAATGTTAGCCAGGGTCAGGAGAAATATACTGGCCAAAACCCTTACCTATCCTCCTCGTTAGTCGTCCTGGAAACGTGCTGTTGTCGAGAACCACAGTCTGTCTAGCAGGGTGAGGTTCGATGTGATCCCCGTAGTAGTGAGCGACACGCAGATGAAGCCAAGCATAGCACAATCGCCTGGAGGACCGCGGTCTACCTTCATCAGCACGCTCGGGATGTGAGGGAAGCTACGACAATCCGCCAATTAACATCCTTTTTAGGACGCACAAAAAGGGAAATCCTACATTGTGGGCATTCAACAACAACGAACTTTTGGTTACCCAACCCCAGGACATCGAAAAGTAAGACAGAGCCTTCGAATCCGGAATGAGTACAAAAAAAGAGAACGACATTGTAATCCACCGACCAATAACAGGAAGGATCAAAGAGAAAACCACCAAAAGACATGAAAACACCCATGCATCACGGAAAACACTAGGTTAGGTACATACAGATACACACACGCATCCAAGCACTGGTTTATGCGTCCTGATATCGCCCAATGGACAAAGGTCTGGGGTGGAATGGACGCGCCTCCGCCAGTAGAAACTAGTGAGGCATACGCTTAAGAAACAAACAAACAACGAACGAGGATTAGTTCCGCCTAATGGCGACGTTTACCACAAACCATGTGTTAGTAATAGTATGCATGCACATAAAGATTATTTACTCCATCTATTTACAATCATCATCAAATGCCGTCTCCGCATCGGAGGTTGGCGGTAATGGATCTCCTTCTATCTCTGTTGCAATTTATGGAATTGAGGAAGAAAGTTGATGCTAGGTAGAATCAATACTGGCATACATCAGTGAGTCATGGACAATCAGCATGCAAGCACTGGGGTCATTGGAGGAAACGAACATGTGGTTTTACAGAAGAATGTTGAGAATGTCATGGACTGCAAAAAAAGCTAATAACTTGGTACTTGAAGAGACAAAGACAGCTTATGGTAAAAATTAGGACAAGGCAGCTATCCTTTTAAAGACATGTCGTGAGTAAAGGCGGGTAGAAACACACGGTGAAAGCGACCGGAATCGAAGAGAATATGGGCAGAGGGAGGCAGAGAGAAAATATTTAACAGCTTAAATAAATATCATTGATGTTATGGCATGGAGATAAACACAGAAAAGACGAAGTTGATGACCAGCAAAACACTGAATGAATCAAAGCTGTGATCAAAGCAAATGGTCAGGAGCTTAAAACAGTTAACCGGTTCAAATATCTGGACTCAACAATCAATGATGAAGGATTAAAACCAGAGGCCATGGCCAGAATAACACAAACAACAGCAGCGCCTGCACGATCAACAAAACTGATAACCTACACCTGAGATAAGAAGAGGCGGAGTTCCTTGATTCGACGTCAACGATGATGATGATGTCTTCTTGTTTTCTCCCCCCGCCCTCCTTACATTATAAGTGTTCAATTTTTGTCCCAAATATGAGTGCATGGCAAATCCCCTGCGCCAGGTCGCCGTGGCGACTACAAATTTGGATGTAGCGCATAACATTTCAGGACCAGTTTTGTGTGTGTTTTTTTTTGGTTTTGTTTTGCGTTCGCCTTATTTCTCTTATCCACAAGGCGGTGTGCGTTGCACTGTGGTTTTTATTTTGCGCATGTCAGCCCAGTGCATCCGACTTCAGCATTCATTTTATGTAAGGGTCTGCTTCCTCTTGCATTTTCTAAGGGTTTGCTTCCCCGGGGTAACGGCGGACCAGTGTTGATTTGCTCGCTGCACAATTTTTCTCCCCCATCAGCTATATTTCTCCGTGAGGATAGAGGATAGAACGATTGCCAACTTACGCTTCGCTGATGACATTGGCGGGCTGGCAGGGATGGAGACAGAACTTCGGGAATTAATCCGAAAACTGGATGTAACAGCACAAAGTTATGGCATGGAGATAAACGCAGAAAAGACGAAGTTGATGACCAACAAAACACTGAATGAATCAAAGCTGTGATCAAAGCAAATGGTCAGGAGCTTAAAACAGTTAACCGGTTCAAATATCTGGACTCAACAATCAATGATGAAGGATTAAAACCAGAGGCCATGGCCAGAATAACATAAACAACAGCAGCGCTTGCACGATTGAAACATATATGAAAATGTAAACGACTCTCCCACGCTATAAAGGTCAGACTAATGCGCTCACTGTTTCTTTCGATATTCTTTCATGCCTGCGAAACATAGACCATTGCAACATACCTCCAGAGAAGAATTTTGAATCAGTAACATAGTTATGGCAGCATTTTCCTTCTCATCTAAACCCGAACGCAACGAATATTATTGCATGTCAAGTTTATATGTTCATCCGGATTCTCAACTTGGTTTTCGTTAGGTTCATGTCATTGAATAACTGATGAATGTCCGCTTTGGAGTTGGGATATAACTAGTAGTACTATCACAGTTCTATCAAAGAATTTTCACCCATTGACTCTCTGTAAGCACCTACTTCTGACAGGAATTTAACACAACCTCTAACATTAGTCCATTAAAAATTATATAGTAGAGAAAACTGTGCTCTTTTTTACATTTTAAAGAGAGAAAATGAAAATTGATAAATGAATTTTATGTGATCTTATGATGAGCAGTAGGAGTGAATCATGAAGGAATTTTATCCTGCCATGGTCGTAGACCAGTCGTACTGCAGCAGTCAAACTGCGAGACATGTTCATTGTCACCAAAGGGATCATTCCATTTGGGCATTTTTTTATACTACCATCCGCCATGTCGACCTCTGTCCAATTTTGATTGACTCCTCCTCCTTGAAGATGTCCACTCCACACACGGCCTTGATCAAACACAAACCCTTAAATGTTGTTATCACTTAAGATTTATTTTAATTATATGCAATTCATCATTTACTCAGTTTAATTATGTATGTGACAATGAGTTACTAAATATTGTACATTACAAGTCTCAACTCAAGAGTTGAGCACAATTGAAACAGTTTTAAATTAATTTATTGCAGTAAGTAAAACACTAAAGCTAAGTAAAAATTGTAATGTACAACAACTATGCATATAATAATACAGTGGACTTCTTCAGTTTAAGACACTCCTCCCTCAAACCGGCACAATTTTTATTTTAAATATTACAATGGGGGCAAGAGGCATCAGTTCATGAACTGACAACAGCCAGCGACTTATAGCTGGCACCTGACAAGGACCCACTTCCACGTGGCGGCCCTGGAAACTAGGCACTAGCTGCAAATGTAGGCTGGCCAAGGGATAGGGATTGCAGTGTGAAGGTACACACTGTAGCTTTAAAAAAAGTCCGCTGAAATCGGATGTGCTGGATCGAAAGGCGCAGAAATCTCATACTCGCTGTAAACTACGACAACGTCCTTTTCAGGATGAACGTCGAAGAAAAAGAAACATTAAAAATAGTCAACCAAAAATGAAAATGTTGACAGTTAATGGGGTTAAAAACATTATGTGACAGTAAGAAGCTTTCACAGATAAGAGGATTTGTTACTGTTCATAGATTTGTATGTGAATGAAAGCTGACATTTGGACGACCACTACAAAACAGATCCAAATGGATACAGGCCCATAAGCCTACTGAGCTGTGTCGGCAAGCTGATGGAACGGATGATAAACACCAGACTGATGTGGCATCTGGAAGAAAAACGAATACTAATTCCACAGCAAGCCGGCTTTAGACAGCACAGATCCACTGAGGACCAGGTCATCCTCATAGCCCAGGAGATAGAAGATGCCTACCAGGTACAGAAACACACAGTAGCTGTTTGGGTGGATCTGGAAAAGGCATTTGACAAAGTCTGGAAGGATGGACTTAGAGTCAAGCTAAGAAGAAGTGATGTCTGTGGGAAGATGTACAAGTGGATTAACCACTACCTCAAACAAAGAACGGCCAGAGTCCAAGTACAAGGGCAGATGAGCAAAAAGGTGACACTCGAGCAGGGAGTACCCCAAGGGGGAGTACTGTCACCCACACTCTTCCTGGTATATATAAACGATATTACAGAGAATATACCAAGAAGAGTCCATAGCTCAATATTTTCAGACGATCTGGCTATGTGGACCTCTGAAAAGAATCTCACCATAGCAAGAAATCGGATGCAGACGGCCCTAACATCGCTGGAAGAGTGGGCGAACTCATGGCTGGTCAAAATAAACGAGGAGAAAACCACGTGCACAATATTCTCGCTCTCATTAAAACCCCAAAGTACCAAATTAAGTCTAAATGGCAAAATCCTGCAGCCAAACGACAACCCAACCTATCTGGGAGTCACATTTGATCGGCGCATGACATGGAAAAGTCAGATTGAGAGAAACCGAATGAAAGCCAGAGAAAGAATGGCGATCATGAGGAAACTTGCTGGCACAAGCTGGGGAGCAGACGAAGGCATACTAAAGAAACTGTACACTGGAAGAGTGAGACCAGTTCTCGAGTATGGCATTGCGGCATGGACAACAGCAGCGAAGGCGAACTTCGATAAAGTTAACAAACTTCAAAACCAAGCCATGAGAATTATAACAGGTGGCATGAAGTCAACGCCAATTGTAGAACTTGAAAAGATTACAAAACTGCAATCCATGACCGATAGAAGAGACTGCAGAGCCCAGCTGCAGTCAGAGAAACTCCGAAGACTGACGGACCATCCAATGTACCAGAGACTAAACAATTTGGGAAATGGGAAACTAAAGCGGAGAAACTTTGCAGAAATAGCCAAAGCAAAGATGCACGAAGATCCCATAAACGCACTAACAACACCAAAACCCATCACTACTGTACGAAAACCTACTTGGAGGCAGGATATATTTCCAGAGGTGGTAGAAAATATACCAGGTATTGCAAACAAAAACTGCCAGACTGAAAAAGAAAGGAGAGACACTACCCTAAGCTTCATAACGAAAAGCTACCCAAGCATGGACTGGACCCATGCATACACCGACGGTTCTGTAACAAACACTACACAGAACGGAGGGGCAGGAGCATTCCTGAACCTACCAAATGGCAGAAAAATAACACTGTCATTCGCTACTGGTAAGTACACAAGCAATTTCAGAGCGGAGGCAGAGGCACTGAGGGCGGTAGTGGAAGAAATGGTAACACACAGTGAAAATGAGAGCCATATAGTCCTGCTGACAGATGCTCTCGCCGTAGTCACAGCGCTAAAAAGCCAGAAAAACACTGAGCTTAATGACTTAAGAGCAGCACTCTGCAAACTGTGCCAGCAGTCCGCACCAAAAAGGGTAGTGGTACAGTGGGTTCCGTCACACTGCAACATCCAAGGCAACGAGGAGGCAGACAGACTGGCAAAAGAAGGTGCAAGGCTACCACAAACAGATACCAGTATGACGTACGAAGAGTCAAAACGGCTTATCAAAGCCAGATACATGACCAAATGGGAAACCGAACATACTGGTTACACCAAAAACGATGCCTATTACCAGTTGAACCGAAGAGAGCAGGTCGTTGTCTTCAGACTTCGCACTGGCCACAACAGACTGAGGTACCACCTATTCAACAAATTGAAGATAGGGTGTACCGACGAATGCCCGTGCGGTACTGGTAAAATGACCACTGAACATCTGCTGCAGAACTGCCCGACATACGAGGATCAGAGAGAGCAGATGTGGCCATTGCCAGTGGAACTGCAAGACAAGCTCTATGGTAGTGGCGAGAGTCTCAGGATGACCGCCGCTTTTTTCGAAAAAATAATGGTTACTGTCTGACTGTGTACGCAGAAGAAGAAGAAGGACGACCACTTCCAACTTAAATACCTCCCATTTTCCCGTTTTGCATACTTCTCCCTCCCCTCTCTCAAGTGGACGTCTTTTATGAGTAGCCCATATGGCATACCATAAATAAGGAAAAGCGGAAATTGGTAACTATTATTTCCAAAATAAACTTACTTTTGCTCATTTATAATTACGATTTTCAAGAACAGTTCACCAATATCATCCGGCATGCTTCACAACAATACGAGAAACTGTTCAACCAGCACTATGTCTGGCTTCTGCATTTTTGTTTGCCTTGTGCCTAGATCCTAAACAAATTTGTCACCAACTGCTATAAATACACCTCTGCATACATTTATAAACAAATACATTCATATACTCCTCTATACCCTATATATGCCCATACCACCACAAAGTCTTATCGTGCTATAAGCTAACCTACTGTCATACCCCATACTCTTCAAGAGTAATGTTGGCTGTTTCAAGCCTGGGACGTAGAATTTGTTTTTTTGTGCTTAGATGTTTGCCTCACTAGTTTCTACTGGCGGAGGCGCGCCATTTTCCACCCCAGACCGTAGTCCATTGGGCGATATCAGGACGCATAAACCAGTGCTTGGATGCGTGTGTGTATCTGTATGTACCTAACTTAGTGTTTTCCGTGTTGCAGGAGTGTTTTCATGTCATTTGGTGGTTCTCTCCTTGATTCTTCCTGTGAGTGATTGGTGGTTGGCAAATCCTATTTCCTTTTTTTATTTGCCTGAGTTTAAGGTACTCTCGTCCAGATTCGGAGGTTCTGTCTTACGTTCGATTTCCAGTGATTGTTGTGCCAAAAAGGGGGAATGGGTTTATTTATTTTAAGTATCTCATCTCACGGTTTCTTTTTTTTTATTTTTTTTTTAATTATTAAAAAAAAATAAATAAAAGTGATAGGGACCGTTTTTTTCTTTCTCTTTTTCTTTTTTTTTTTCAAATCATCATCATATATTTGCAAAAATAGTGAAGATGCAATGAGATGATATGTATAAAGGTGATCTATGGTATGGGATGATTATGAAGATGCCAAAAATATATAGAAAGGAAAGGAATTAAAATGAAGTATCGGATAATTAAAATAAATGATTCTTGGCGTGGCTTGCGGTTCATCGATTTGTCGTCTCGTGATCGGCTAGGTGTATTTCTTCGGGTCCATCGTTCTCTCTGGTGACGGCAGCGCAGTTCTGTTTTGATAAATGCTCCAGGTGGAAGAGATCCTTTGACATTTGAAGGAAAACTTGAATTTGTTGGACTGTACATTGTGTCCTCGGGAGATACGTGTGAGTGGAATGGGTGGAGGACAGTCGTCTTGGATATGTGGAGGAGGGTGTGGGTGGGTTTAGTGGACATCGGAGGAGGAGGAGGAGGGTGGAATGACGGCTTAAGAGGTTTGGGCGGAGATTGCTGCCGGCTCCTGTCATCTCATGGAGGAATATAAAAAGAAAACACGCAGAAAAATTAGAATGTTCTTATCAAGATATTGCTGTACCCCGAACATGGATCCATAGATGCGGATACTGTACCTCGGTGTCCTATCATTTATCTATATGAATCTTTTTGTGACAAGGCTATGTATTTTATATATTCTTATCTACGCGCTTAAGGGCTTAGCCCCACATATAATGGTTGATATGCGTGAAGGTCTTGGTATTATGTGGTTGCAATATGTTGACTAGTATGTTATAAGGCCCGAGGGTAGATATGAAACATATGTTGAAGTTCTAAGGCTTTCTAGAAAAATGTTGAAAGGGTTATTGCTAATACTGAGTTGTGAAAGTATTGTCTTCCTTTGTAGGGAGGGAATAGAGTGTGTTCATACATTCCCAAAATAGGATAGTTGTATATACGATCAAAATTCCTGTGATCCCTCCAGACGTCATAACTGTGATCATATACCCTCGATAAGGGTCAAGATGCAGTTTAGAACTCTTGTAGCTCAATATAGGTGTTAATGTTGATGGTGACCTCATGAGTAGCAGAGCACAGGGAGCGGAAAAGTAAGACGTAGAAGCTTCTTGTTTAAGATATCTTTCGCGCGTCATTGATTTGTCATTTATTGATTGGCTACTTGATTAGTTTGTGCGCCAATCGTCCTTTCTCACTGTCGTTCCACGACTCTGTTCTCGC
The DNA here is from genome assembly GCA_036924085.1 of Ariolimax columbianus. Lineage (NCBI taxonomy): Eukaryota > Metazoa > Mollusca > Gastropoda > Stylommatophora > Arionidae > Ariolimax > Ariolimax columbianus. The sequence continues at coordinate 21,691,767 of JAVGWX010000012.1, forward strand.
CTTTTGTATGAATATTTAAATTATGTTCTTTAGTTCTGGTTGCCCTAGTCCAACTTCTACTGTGTCCTTTCCATGTATTCCTTCTTTTTGCTGCTTTATATGCTAGCTCATTGCATTCTATTTCTACATGGGCTGTTTCCGCAGCCTGCTCAGAATTAGCTGGTAGAACAAAGTATATAATTCTGAAATCATTAACAGGTATATTAAGCATCCATGCCATTCGCTTCTACAGCGAGCCCTGGTGGTTTTAAGTGACACCGCTCACAACTCGAGGGTGCTTAGTTCTCTCCCCATCACAGCACCGGCCGTTATCCCGAGGAAGCAAACCCTTAAAAAATGCAGGAGGAAGCAGGCCCTTACATAAAATGCATGCCGAATTCGGATGCACTGGACCGATCAGCGCAAAATATTAAAATAGTGCAACGCACACCTGCGGAATAGAAAATAAGACGAACGCACACCAGTAAAAAACAAAACAACAACACACATATACAAAACAGCGAGTTCAGATACTGTGGACAGAACATCTTCGCATGTCCGACAGGCGCTCACAGAAGCATCTGCTGTACGGTGAGCTCATAACAGGCAGTCCCTCTTCAGGAGGACAGAAGAAACGTTACAAAGATTGTAAAAATGTATCTGAGAAGTTTCAATATCAATATCACTTCCTTGGAGACGTTTGCAAAGAACCATGGCCAACTGTAATATCTAAAGTAGGTCATGAAAGAACAGTCCCCATTGTGCCCGAACATAGCACAAAGTTCGCCGAGAGGAATTTCATCTTTTTCTTTTTCTTTTTCGTTGTGGTCGTTCGTTCTCAAACGTTCGCTACAAAGCCTGGATAAGTGCTTTGCAAGTTGCAAGATGTAGTCTGGAGAACGAAATACGTTGTTGTGTCATAGTCTACAGGTTGACTGCAATATGTGCACTTTTCTGTCCGACACATCCGACTTCAGCATGACATGTTTAGGTATCAGGCTTAGCCAGCCTGCCATGTTGCAGCCTGTTGTCCACGATCACCAACGTAGAGGAAAAGAAGGGTCTTGGCAGCTCTGAGTAGCTGACACTGATGCTTACAGCCACCTTTTGGTCATTGATCACTACAACTCATGCACTGCTGTGTGTCTTGGGGGCTGTAGTAGCTTATCTCACACCATGAGCGTGCTGATAAAGGAGGACCGGCGTCCTTGTGGCTCTTCTGCCATGCTTGGCTTCATCTGCGTGTCGCTCACTACTTTGGGGATTAGGTCGATCCCCCGCATCGTTAACCAGGCTGCCATGAGAACTGCCAAATTCCAGGAAGACCTACGTGAAAGTGAGGTGAAAATGGGGGGGGGGGGTATCTTGGTCAGAATATTGCACTTGACCCTGACTAACAAGTATAATCTAGCTTGGCAAGACGTTATACTCCTCTTCCCACACTACAAGAGACAGAACCACTCATGCAAATTGATGGTACTTTAGACAAGATCGGTGGTCCTGATAGAGATATCAAATTAAGAATACAAAAGGCGAGATGAGCTTTTATTGCTTTAGTGAATTTGTGTAAATCGGAAAATATTAGGTTAACCACAAAGATACAGATCTTTAACTACAGTGTGAAGTCCGTTCTATTGTATTAATAAAAAGTATAACTTAAAAGATTCAAGCTTTCATCAATGGATGCATGCGCCGATTAGAGGGAATAGATTCAGGTCAGGTCAGGTCAAGTCATCCCGTAACCGGTGAGGTCGTTGGGGCACACATGAAGACATCCTCACAACTCCACGCCATCCCTCTCTGTCAGATGCCGCTGCCCGTGACTCTTCCGGTCGGAGACTGGTCCATTCTTTTATGTTGTCCTTCCATCTCTTTTTGGGCCGGCCTCTTCGTCGTCTGCCATGCACCTTCCCGTGGAGGATTGTGTTTGCAAGACCACCTGATCTCGATATGTGACCGTACCAAGTGAGTTTCCTTCTTTTGACAGTTGCCAAGAGATCTTCGAAAGGCCCTATTGCTGTTTGTAATTCTATCTCGTATTTCCTCGTTTGTAACTCGATCTTTGTACGTGACGTTTAAAAGTTTTCGGAAACATCTCATCTCCAAGGCCTGTATCCTTCGTTGAAGGTCAGCTGTAACAGTCCATGTCTCACAAGCATAGAGGAAAATTGACAGGACCAGTGTACGCATTAATCTGATTTTCGTGCTTAGTGCTAACCGTTTATCTTGCCAGATTGTGTTAAGCAGTGCAAGCGCCGCTATTGTCTGTGCTATTCTGGCCAACACTTCACATTTTGATCCTTATCACTGACAATCGACCCAAGATATTTAAAACGGTCAACCACTTCGAGTTCCTGACCGTTAGCTTTTAACTTGTTGTTGAAGCCCGTAGCGTTGTTGGTCATTAATTTTGTCTTTCCAGCGTTTATCTCCATACCATAGTCAAGAGCTGTGTCATCGAGCCTTCTGACCAATTCCTGGAGTTCTGCTTCTGAACCCGCCAACCCGTCGATATCATCTGCAAAACGAAGGTTGGTAATCGTTCGGCCCCCTGGCTCTGGTTCGCTGGCCCTGACGCTAGCAGTCAGCTTTGGGTCGCTGACCACTGCAGCTCATGCGCTGCTCGGCGTCTTGATGCCCCGATGAACCTGACAATGATGGCGCACAATAGGAAGACTTGGCGAATATTTTCTGAGTACATATGTTCCTCTGGGGGTTGACGGGTCTTTATTGATTTGTTGGAGGATCAAGATGATGAGCAGTACATGAACCGCAGTGGTCAGCGACCTATACCTGACTACTAGCGTCAGGGTTAGCGAACCCAAGCTGCCAAGACCCTTCTACACTTCCAATATAGTGATCACGAATAACAGGCTGCAACAAAGCAGACTGGCTAAGGAGAAGGGATCGAAGAGGGAAGACTAACTCGGTACTAACAAAATGTCGTCGAAGTCGGATGTGTCGGCCCGAAATGTGCACATATCACAGTCAAGCTGTAAACTAGGCGACAACGCATTCCGTTCTCCGGACAACATCGTGATACTTGCAAAGTACTTTTCGTGGCTTGGTAGCGGGAAATTGAGAACTAATGAAGAAGAAGTAGAAGATTATTTTTTTTTTAAATCTGGATATTTGCAGTGGATGGTTCATCACTTTCATAGCAATGGCTATGATAAGGTTGCAAGCACCGTGCATAACGCTCTAGTTTAGTGGTTTTCAATAACATGCTCGGAAGTCAATATTGGTCATATTGTTTTCAACCCGTGGACCACTCGTGCAATAAATGAGGTATGTATTGATTGAGGTATGTACTCTACTTGTTATATCATACATTATTTAAATGCACAATCCATTGTTGTGCGCATGCGCTTTCAAAAATGGGCTATTGAGAACTTTCAAAAAGAGGATATTTTTGGAATTACTTGTTACATGAAGCAAAAATGTGTTTAAAATATAGTATCACAATAAAATGCCGCTTGCACTGTCGAAAATTTGATGATGTTATGTTTTTAAAAAGTATCAAAATTATTGTCTCGTTTTAGGAGCTCCTAGCAACGGACAACGAACAGCCATATTGTTTGTTGAGGGAAAATTGACTGAGTAATGCTAGAACTAGGAGTGAACGTGTGAAATGAATTTATGTGGCCAATATTGCCCGCGTGATTGATATTTTAACAGAAAGAATGGAATATTCACCTGTAAGTATTTATGTACTAACCTATAGTCAAAGAATGTACCGAATTATTTCTTTTTCAACACAGTAAACAAGTAAATCTTAATTCTTAATCTTGTCTCCTAGATCGAATTGAATGAAATTGAGGGACTCGACTGTCGCAAAACTAAATATCAATAATGGTTATTAATTGGCTGACGTATTTATTATCTTTGTCGTTTTCATTCGCTCATACAAAACATTTAATGCCTAGCTAAAGAAAAGCAATTCGGACATTGTTGTCAAAAGTACGAAACATATATTTTTTAATTTATAATAAAATTAATAGCACGACTGAGATGATTCAAACTTCAAATCGGAATATTAAATTAGTATTAGACTATACATTTAGAGGACATTCTTGATTCCAAACAACGGCAATACATAAACCATGATTGATAGTCCATATTATAATTACAGTTGCTCCAAAGTTGTAGTTTCTCTTCAGTAGTTCTTTTTTCTCGTTTTCAGAAGCAGTTGATGATCGGTATCAGCAACAGCAAAGGAAAAGGGACAAACGAACCTATACGGTTTCTTCCAGTTCTACCATTAAAAAGGACAAAACCAGCCTGGCAGATCAACCAGCCCTCATACTTTCTATCCAGTAGCAGTAATGGTGAAGGCACCGAAGGAACAGATAGAATAGATCTACTTAGTGAACTGACGTCTCGTGAGCAGCTTTCACTTCTGAAATTAACTTTTTTTTCTTTTCTAAGAATTGTTAATATCGTCAGGGCTTCATTTGGATTAAAGCTTGATTTTTTGTGAAGGTCTTTATTTCGAACTTCCCGTGACTTGGATACCATGGGAACTAAAAAACACAGTTGTTTTTTTATCCTGCATGTGATATTGTCTGACCTTCTTTCTTTTCTTCTTTCTTTTTGCTTATTCCACTATGACTATTTCTTTCATAGTCAGGTTATAAAGAGATTTGAAGAATGAGCCTGGTGGGTGCCTCATGCACAATGGCATTCACCGCTTTAGATATTTCCGTAACCCACCTTTTTCATGGTCTGGCCTTGAATCCGTTGTATCTAAATAGCATTCACTGCATTGCTTGTTGGGAGATGATGTGTGGTGGTAGTCTTGTTCGTGGACAAACCATTTTAGTTACTGTCCTTTGATGTAGTCTAATACTTGTGTTGTTCCCACTAGTCTCCTGATGTCATCGTTTTTGATCATTTCTCTCCTTGTTACACCCAATATTTTTTGCAGGCATTTCATTTCTGCTGTTATGATGTGTAGTTTTTCATTTGCTGTTAGTGTCCAGTTTTGACATTGATAGCATAGTGTCAGGACAAAAATCGTGTTGTATAAAGCTCGTTTGGTAACTCATTTCACGTGCTTGTAATTAAGTATTGGAGTTAATTGTCCAATGATCTTATTTGTCTTATTGCATCTTTTTTGGATTTCCAATGTAATTCTTCCATCTACTGATAATGTTGCTCCCTAAGTATGTGAAATCTTTCACGTGTTTGATTTCCTTTTTTTCAAGAAATATATTGATGACTTCAACTATTCTAGATATTCCATGACCTCAATTTTTTTTACGTTGATTTTTATGCTGTATTCTTTATATGCTGTATTTATTTTATCATTATTTAATTTGAAGTTGCCATGACTGCATAATCGTCAGTGAAAAGAAGTTAATTTAAGAGTTCATCAATGTTGCTATCTTCATTTGGGTTGGCTGTTTTACAAATGTGGTCTACATATGTAATGAACGACAAAGGGGATAACACACATATTTTTACTCCAGATTTGAAATGACATTTTTCTGAGAGTCTGGCTATCAATGTAAAGATTTTTGCATAGGTTAATTAGGAGATCATTTATTCCACAGTGTGCCAATTTTTTCCATTGATGCTTTCCATCTATGGAAAATTGTCTATCTGAAGAATAATGTTTTCATAAGTAATCTACAGTCCATTGGGAATTCACACATTGCAACTACAGCAGTGAATGTTTAAAATGGTTTCAGAAGATACATTTTATTTCATGTAACATTAGCAATTGTAACTTATAACACAAGCAATATTTAATGGTCATATAGCAAACTTACAGGACAATATTGTATGTTAACTTATGATACATCATTATTGCTACTTTTAAAATTTTATTTAAAAAAAAAAGGTTAATTATCTTAACTTAACTTCTTTATACTGTTTTAGAAGGCTCTGCAGAGTCTGCATACAACCAGTTTCTTCTGCTCAAATTGATCTTGAAATAATTATATGCTTCCAATCTATTTTTAAATGCATTAACAGACACTGTCCCCACTATTTCCTGTGACAATGCATTCCAAGCATTCACCACTGAAGAAATATTTTCTAATATCTAAAATGAACTTTAAAAAAAAAAAAATTTTCACTAGTGCTTTCTTGTTTTTGTAGCCAGCTGCACTTACAAAAAAAAACTAATTTATCACTTCCTTTATCATATAAAACAGTATTAAATCACCCCAAATTCTTCTCTTTTCTAGACACTGTAGGCTGATTTTTCGAAGTCTTTTCTCATAAATATAATACCGGAATACATTATCAATTTTGTTGCTCTTCTTTGTATCCTTTTCAGCATGTTGATCTTCCCTATACGATAAGGACTCCACATCTGAATGTAGTACTCTAATCTAGGTCTAACTAATTCTTTATTCAGTTTGACTATCACTTCCTTGCTCCTGTGTTTAATGTATATTTTTATCAAACCTAGCATTGTATTTGTCTTTAAACTGCTGCCTGAACTTGCTCACTCAAAAGTTTTACCTGTATGATCTAGTATAACTCCTAGGTTTCTTTCCTTTTCTATCTTTCTAACATTGGATGTATGCATGTGGATGACGACATTTATCTACATTAAACACTATCTGCTAGCTGTCAGACTATTCTTGGATTTGATCTAAATTCGTTCTGTATATCCACCTCTGCTTTAGATGAAAGACCTTTGCACAGTTTTGTGTTATCCACAAATTTTATAATCATGTATCCAATATCATTATGTCCAAAATCATTTATATATATATCAAGAACAAAATTGGTCTTAACACCAAGTCCTGTGACACTCCATTTTTTACCCCAGAATCACTCAAAGTACTACTTATTTATGTCCACACTCTCTGCTTTCTTCCCGTAAACCAATTTTCAATCCATTTGGCAACTTCACCACTTATTCCATGTGATTTAAACTTCCTAACAAAAATTTTGATGAGAAACTCTATCAAAAGCCTTTGCAAAATCTAGATAAATAACATCCACAAACTCTCCTTAATTTATTATTTTGGTAACCTCCTTCATCAATTCTAATTGATCTTCCTTTAGTGAACACATAATGACTATTCCTGATTAGACTAAATTTGTTTAAGTGTATTACAATGTTTTCTTTGATTATTGACTTAAAAATTTTGCAGACTATGCTCTTTAAACTTGCTGGTCTATAATTTGCTGGATCTGATTTTTTTCTTCATTTTTTGAAAACAGTGGTCACTCCCCTATCTTTTAAATTCCCTGAAACAATCTCTTTTGCAAACGTTTGAGAATATAATAAAGCTAATGGTCTTGATAAAAGGTCTGTAATTTCAATCAGCAATTTTGGATGACCAAGCCATTTATCCAATTTTAACACCTCCAATCGTTTAAAAATCATTTCCTCCACAATGTAGGCTGATTTTAATCACTCTGTATCCAAATCGCTTTGTGGAAAACATATTCTTTTTAACAAAAATAAATTCAATGTCTGAAACAAATTATTTGCTTTTCTTGTTTGACAAACGTGGTATATTTATAGGAGAGTCAAAGCATAGAAGAAAAAACCCTGTTCGACTGAAGCCCATTGATGCAAGTCAGAAAAATGAGGAGATTGAAATATTTAAACAGCCCAAGAAAGACAGAGAGCAGTTTCGCAAAGACTTAGTGGAAATCATTATGTGAGGATGCAAATATATGTTTATAAAAAGCAACAGTACATTGAGTTATTTGTATTGGAATTTTTGTATCTTTGCTAATTCTTCATATCTTATTTTAATTGGTGAGGAATTTGTTACATTAATGTCTACACTTCTGTCTTCTTGAGATTAATATTCAGTGTCACTTGTTGACTGTGTACACTGTCTACTAATTTTATTAACAGTGTGTTATTGTGAGTTGTGCAATGTCATTTGCACACACTAGGTCTGCCAGTGCATAGAGTAATGTGCATCTTATTCAATTTGAGGTTTCCTCTGTTGTCTTGTGCATCAGCCAGTTAATGTCAGTTAGGAGTTTAATGTTTGATAAGGAGCTTCCTTGTTGCATAACTGTTTTCACCTTGAAAGTTCTTTTGGGATCAAGATGCGGAACAGTGCATGAGCTGCAGTGGTCAGTGACCCATAGTTGACTGCTAGCATCAGGGCCGGTGAACCAGAGCTGCCAAGACACTTCTACACCTCCACGAAGTGATCCTGGATAACAGGCTGCAATAGAGCAGACTGGTTAAGGAAAAGGGATTGAAGAGTGAAGGCTAAACATGTACTAAATAAAGGCCTGCCGAAGTCGGATGTGTCGGACCGAAATGTGCAAATATCGCAGTCAAGCTGTAAACAACAACACAATGCATTCCATTCTCCAGACAACGTCTTGCTACTTGCAAATCCCTTTTTCAGGACTTGGTTGCGGGAGATTGAGAACGAAGAAGAAGAACTGAAGATGGAAAATCCAAAATAATATTCTCCAGTTATTCGTACAAATGCGCATTTTCAGCTTAAGTGATTTTGGTGTAAGTGGAACGTTCTGTTGTAGAATTGAGCATATTGATATTGTGATTTTGTGGGTATATTTATGTGACTCAAAATATTGAATTTTTGTAAAAATGAATTCAATATTTGCTTGCTATTAAGTTGAGTTAATTGTGTAAGTGTCATCTTTTATAAAGGGTTGAGCAAAACGCAGTTCAAAAAAGTCCTCTAGACACAACAGGAAATGGAACTGTTCCACAGATATCACGTGCCGCGTCCCCAACAGCTGCTGAAAAGAATATATTGGTTAGTGTTTTTCATCCTCTGTGTTAATAACTGTATATAACTGAGAGGTATCTGTGCTTGCTTCTAAAGAAACAAAAATACGAAACAGTGAAGTTTTGAATCCCACAAGTTTTAAGCATCCCCTGGTCTCAATAGAGATGAGACCAGCATCTTGTTATATTGGAGACTGACGAAAAACACAGAGACCCCGTGTACACGATGTGCACATAAAAGAACTTCTGACATTTGAAAATGAATAACAATAGGCTGGTAGCATCTGTCCGAAAAATTCTAAAAATGTAATGACATTTCTACCCAAAACACAATCTACATTCCCCCAGACCTAGTGAGATACAGGAAGTAAACATTAAAAATAAAGAACAAATTATGATGGCCTTTGACTGACTATCTGACAGCAGGCATAACCTGTTTGAATACCAGTATTCAAATAAAATAAAAATTCATTTGCATCTCTGTTATCAGAAATCTTATCAGTCTAAACTTTCTGTTCTTATTCATTAGTTCTCACTTACACTTATTCACTCCTACTTTCCATTAAATAATATTTATTATGAATATTTGAAAATGGTATCAAAGTTTTGTTAATATTTTCAAAGTTTAATCATTGAACCAGTCTGATATATTTCAGCGTTATTATTACTACATTCATCACGGGATTGACACAGAACATGTGGCACCAATGGAGGATGCCTGGCTGGAGAATGTGCTGAAGCTTGTTTCTAGGGAGCTGAAGGTAACACCAAATTTCGTGGTCTTGTTGCAGATTTTTGTTGCTATATTATCAATTCTTCTTCTTCTTTGGCATTCATTCTGAAATGTACATTGAGATGTTGCATCGTAGCTTAGAGTGAGGTTACGATATCTGCTCCTTTTGGCCAGACACATTCGATTTCAGCTGGCTTTTTTAAGTATTGAGTTTGGCTACCTACTGCGATCCCTATCCCTTGGCCCGGCTCCACTATTAACTAATGCAACCTGTATCCATGGCCGCCACATGGGGGCAGAATAGGGTCTTGGTCAGCTACGGTTGGCTGACCCTGATGCAAGCAGCCAGCTATGGGTCACTGGCTTCTGTCAGCTCATGCGCTGTTGCATTTTGACACCATATTTTCAATTCTATTTCAGAGTTGTATAGTGACATTCCACCTATTGCTACTGCTATAATACTATCAGTACAGCATTCATTCCCATTGCTGAAGTCCGCTGGAAGGATTCATAAGGATGAGAAAAACTGTCAATTGTCCCTGCAGTTGGAATGCACTGTGCAGGCTAAGTTTTGATTTTTATCTCTGAATGATAGAAAGTAACCTATGCCGTACCAAGGTTTTGAACACATCTGAACACAGAAGTTTGATATCCAAATCACTCAGCCAGACAATGCACTAACACTGCACATATATGACATATTCTACCCAATGCTCTACACACATGTGACATGTTCTAAATAGTGCACAGCACATATATGACATTCTACCCAATGCTTTACATAAATATGACATCTTTCATATAGTGCACTGCACATATATAACATATCCAATCCTTTCTTTAGACACATATGATATATTCTGCCCAATGCACAGGTCTTACAGGGCATGTCCACCCAATGTTCTGCACATATTTCTGAACATATTTAACATATTTCACCCAATCTTCTGCACATACAATCCATTTTTCTGACTACATGGCCAGCCCAGCAGTGCTTGGAGTTGTTGGCATAATGGATGACATCCTTGACGTTTGACAATGCCCGGAGGCAACTGTTGTGTAAGTCCAGCTGGTGCTGTTGCCTTAGTGATAGACGGCGCTCGAGCGTGATGCCCTTAGCTGATTCTCTATGGCTTTTGTCAGAGACCAGGTTTCACATCCATAACATAGAGCTGGTAGGGCAACTGAGTCGAATATATCAGCTCGCAGTCTGGTGTCTCTTGTTGCGTCTGTTGTCGTCTTAATCGAGTATTGATCAGTACACCAACTAAATACATCCTCCCATATATTGATCAGTACACCAACTAAATACATCCTCCCATTTATTGATCAGTGACCCACTAAATACATCCTTCATATATTGATCAGTTCACCCACTAAATACATTTTCCCAGGAAAAGGTCTGTGTGTGTGAGCGGGCTGTATTGTGAAAATCGTCAGGGGATGTAAATTCATTCAAGAGTGAATTCTTGTACTTAACCTACAAGATGTAGGCAATATAGTCAACATTGTCAATTGTGTATGCTCTGAATGATGATGAAAGAGTAGATGTCAAAGAAATGCTTCAAAGAATTATGAATGATTGTCATTATCAGTAACAGGAAATACCCACAGCCCACAAAAGCCAGCTTCAAGCCTCAGAAATGAAATATCTAAGAAAGGTGGTACAAGTAACAAGAAAATCCAAAACCAACAAAAAGTCAAGATTTTGTACCCATGCTCCTGCAAACTCGAGTGAGATAATCTTTATTACATTGGATTTACCATGTCTGCCGAATCAAAGAAGATCGACTACCATGACAATCATGGGAGGCCAAGAATCCAAAATTCAGACAGCCAGGGAGGGGGGTGATGATGATTATTTCATTCCTTTAGCTGTGAGCTGGTAGTTCTTGACAGCACATGTATTCCTTAGTTGTAGTTTGTATAAAATATGTTATTTTAGAGACATCATGGTATCAACAGAAAGGTCATGAGTATCGGGAGGCAGTCCAGTGTGTCAGTATCCCAGGATTGTGACATACTGCCATGAACGTAGCACACAGATCAGAATTGACCATCCTATCATTCCTTAGTCAGTCAGGCCAGCTCATCCGCAGGGATGGCAGGTCTGGCATTCTCCGTCACTTAGGAGATCGTCACAAAGAGGCAGAGGTAGCTGCATTTCTTTGTCATCCATGAGGATAATTGATAGAGGACAAATGGCAAAAAATAAGGCAAGAGTGCATTTAACCCATGGAGAGGGGTGAATTGGTGCAGACCAGACCATATACCGCTCACTGGTTGGTTCTGCAGCTACACTTACAGGGCTCCATCTGCTCCTCTGTCCCTTAGTCTGACCCCTTTTCAAGGACTTATCAGGCTTTGGTGACCCTGTCAGAAGTATTACTCCAGTTGGCATATTCCCAAGATCATTGGGGCACACAAGCTCTTCAACCTCAGCAAGGTAGGCTTACATGTGGAGAGACTCTAGAATAGAAGAAGAGTGACTAACTGTGTATGTTCACTATGTAATTCATAAATACCTCTTAGATACAATATGGAGCTTTTCTTTTCTCAGGTTGGTCATATGGAAACCATTGACAGTCTATCTGATGAAATGAAGGAAGACTATCAACTCAGTGTGAAAAAGGCCATAGGCATGTGCTGAATCTTTATGCTTTTTGCAACACATAGTTCAAATCATAATCTTTTTTTTTTAAATGTTTTTTTTTACACTTTGAGATTCAAAATCATTGATTTCTGGGAGTGTAAAGACCACTTTAATTTCAAGGCTTATCCTCTTTACTTTCATATATGCTACAGTATTTCTTTGCTGACAAAGCCAGTGATCACTATCTAGATAGATATCAAACTTTAGAGTCAATCTGAAAATAGTGAAACAACTAAAAAACAACAGAACCTGATTCAACACGACAAACTAAGATATCCATCTAGTGCACAAATATACAAAGACCTGATAAGAGACAGAATAACTCCACTCACTACTGCAGATCTAGAACTAGAAATATTAACAAAAAGGTTCAATGAGGCTATGCTATATACTACCAACTATACTGGAACAGTAAGAAAGACAAATTAAACCCTGGGTAAGGGATCAAGACGCTGAGCAGCGCATGAGCTGCAGTGGTCAGCGACCCATAGCTGACTGCTAGCGTCAGGGCCAGCGAACCAGAGCTGCCAAGACCCTTCTACACCTCCACGCGATGATCCTGGATAACAGGCTGCAGCAGGGCAGAATGGCTAAGGAGAAGTGATCGAAGAGGGAATGCTAACCCGGTACTCAAAAAATGCTTGCTGAAGTCGGGTGTGTTTGACCAAAAGGTGCAAATATCGCAGTCAAGCTGTAAACTACGACACAACGCATTCCGTTCTCTGGACTACATATTGCTACTTAAGCCCTTTCAGGGTTTGGTAGCGGGAGATTGAGAACGAACGAAGAAGAAGAAGAAACCCTGGGTAATACAGGAAATATTATGAAGCAGTATGTGATAGAAGAAGACGGAAGCCTCGAATGGCAAAAGGGGACAATTGAATACAGAGATGTAAAAAGGATAATAAGAAAGGAAATTAAAGATATTAAAAACAGATGGATTTCTGAACATTGCAAAGATTTGAAGAATGTAATAAAAGCAGGGCCCAAAAAGAACATACAAGCTGGTGAAAATTCTGAACCTGATGGACGGAGGACTGCATGGGAATTAACAACATTTGTATTATTGTTTATTTCACAAAATGGTTTTTTTGTGTTGTGTAAAATACTGGTAGTAATTTTGTAAAGACACGAATTTATCATAAATACCTGGACATTGAGAAACAACAAAAATGTATGATTAAAATTTGTTTCTCAGTTTATCTTCTCTGCTTTGTTGTGAAGTCATGGTATTGCTGAATATCAGTACACACAGAAAAATTGCATTCCCTTGTTCATTAGACACCAGTGCTATCTGTTTTGTTTAGCCTCTATCCAATTCACATCATAATAATTTCAAACATTTGCATTATCATCCTGACATATTAGAGATAACATGGTCATGGTCAGTCAGTATTTGGTGCTCATATCTCTAATCATTCATATTTGATGTCATCATGGGCAGTTTTCGATCTGTTGTCACAAAAGTAACAGGTTATCAGAATTTTCTTCCAACATTCCACGTGTATTGCCATGAAAACAACTTTTTCCACAATCTTGACAAGTTTGCAGTTCATTGTTTCCTCATGATTATGCTATCCAGTAAATGCACTTTTTATGATCATGTCTCTTAAACTTATATATCAAACCATCTATGATGCCTATCATTTTAATGACTTTAGGATAAATAAAATGTTAGGATAAAGTGTTGGATAAATAAAGATTGGCCTAATAAAGGATTTACTTTATTTGTCAAGACTTTGATGTCGAAAACTGTGAAAAATAGTTGATCAAGCTCGCTGTAATCATACATTTTGAATTGTAACATTTATCATACAATAATACAAATAAAAATGGACAAATTTAAACAATACAGAAGGCATATAAATATAAACATTTCATCTTGTTATCTGCCATAGTTGACTTTGTGCTCAGAGACCCACGTCAGGTGAATGATGAGAAAATAGAAAAGCTACCCCCACACAGGGAGGAAATGGCTGTTGTACCAAAACCTTGGGCTAAATCATACTTGACATCTGTGGAGTATATAGCAGAACATCTACATAATACCAGTCCATGTATGATGCAAGTTTTAGACCTTTGGCATGTCAGTTTTGGGTAATATTTTAAGTGTGTCTTGTCTGTAAAGTTTTTTTTTCTAAATAAACACAAATCTTTATAACATTTTTATTAGTCTATCATACATGGTTCATTCTCATTATTCTATACAAGAATTCCAACAAGGTCTGAAGAAATTAAAACCTAGAAAGTCTCCTAGGCCAGACAGGATCCATAATGAAATGATAATTCACCTGGGCCCATTGGGGGAAAGAAACCATTCTCAAGTTATTCAATATGACTTGGAGAAATGCACAATTGCCTAAAGACTGAAAGGATGCATATATCATTCCCATTTTGAAAGGCAACAAACCCCCAGAGGAACTCAAAAGCTACTGTCCCATCTTATTAACATAAATTAGCAAATTAGCAGAAAGAAAGCCTTTACTGGTTCCTTTTGAGCTAAGAAATCCTTTGCCATGAACAGGTAGGTTTCAAATCAAACACATCAAAGCTGAAAAAGCCATATATGCTAATGACATGACAATATGGCGGTGGCCACGAAGATAGATGTAAAAAGAGCAGCACAAAGTCTAAATGGAGTCCTGAGAAGACTGCATGAGTATTGCCAAATGTGGAAACTGAAGAAAAACTGTGAAAAGACTGTTTACACTATCTTTCACAAGAGCCACAAAGTAGCCAAGCAAAATATCTGTCTGAGATTCAGCAAACAAAAATTACCTAGAGAGGAAGAGCCTATGTATCTTGGAGTCACTCTCCACTGACAGCTCAGCCTCAAGAAACATGTTCAAAATGTTAAAAATAAAGTGTTGAGACGGCTACAGTTGTTGAAGACGCTTGCTGGTACAGCTTAGGGATCAGACAAGGACAATGAGAGGTTTGTATCTTGGATATGTACGCTCTGCTTTAGAATAAAGCAGTGCATTCCTGACAACATGCTCATGGACTAATGTAGAATCCCTGCACAGAATGCAGAACAATGCCCTATGCCATATTAGTGGAGCAATGAAGTCAACACTCACTGCTGCATGTGAAATTCATGTGAATGTGGAACCCCTTGAGATGGAAAGAGATATGGCTGCTACGGAAGCTTATGTTAGGACTAAAAGAATGACCAAAGACCACCCCAATAGACATCTTGCAGAAAAATTATTAGAAAAACAGAAAATAAAACAAAAGTCAGTTCTTCACCATGTCAGTGAGATTAAAGACAGATATCACCTCCCATACACAAGAAAAGAAACACAGAGAGAAACAAGAACTTTACTACCACATACATTTCTAAAAATGTAAGAAATTCAAACATAACTAACAAATAATACAACAGAAAGTTCTGATCCAGTAAGTCTTATGAGAGCATCACAAAGGTCAACACTGATGGGTCTGTTTTTAAGATCACCATTAAAGCAGAATAGAAAGTCTGCATAGAGTATCTAGACAGAACATCTGACGAGCTGTTTGATGCCTGTGGGGAGATATTTTGAAACTATAAGGCAGAAATAACAACACTGGAAGTAGCTCTGTACCACTTTAAGACTATTTTATGCTTTCCCACCAAAAGCCCAAAGCATCGTAATTTTTACACACTCATTATCAGCCTTTCAAGCTCTAGAAGATGATAGTCATTGTAAGCCCGAACTTACCCAAATATCCCTAAATGACAACCAACTTATCACATATCATGATGTCAGAATAGTGGTCATACAACTACTGAAGATTGCAAATAAAGAGGCTTGACTGAATAGATGGGCAATGATTAACACTGGGAGAAAAATCTATAAACATATGACTATCTTAAAGACAACATAAACCTCCTGAAAAGGAGAAATCAAAGCGCTATTTTCTGACTTTACTCTCAACACATACAACTAAATAGTCACTTGAACAGAATCCAATGAGAACATATTTCAGAGTGCCAGTTGTGCACACATCTCGATGAAACTGTTGAGCACCATCTTTTTAAATCTCTGACACTTGCTGGTCTTAGGAAAGAGTTTCTTCCTCTGAGGCCAGAGAAAGGAAACACTATGTATGAAATTAAACAACAGATCACAAACACTTGCAGATACCGCTATATGGCATTGGGGCAAAGGGCTGGATCAATAACCAACCAACCATTCACATTATTCTGACCTGTATGACACATAAAAAACAGGAGCCTTATAAAAACAACATTAGTACCAACAAGTATTAATTTTACATTTGCAATTTGTTGTGAAAGAATAATAGTGACAACAATTTCTTTAATAAAAGTGACAACTTCTTATTTTTCCTCTTTTTCTTCTTCTTTTTCGTCTTTGTACATTTTCATACATTGGCTTAAATATAGCCAAAGCAAGCAGTGGTTAGCTATTGGTATCTTTATAGAACTTGTCCATGAATGATATTGTGACAGCCATATGTGCTTTCTCTGTTCTTCATATGTTGTGGTTTTATTTCTCGTACATAATATGCATAGGGAGCCGCGTAGCGCATTGGTTAGTGCGCTGGCTTCGCATCTGAGTGTTCCTGGGTTCATTCCCCAGTTGTGGCGGTAATGTTTTTTTCAGACCGCAATGGCTCCCGGGTCGACCCAGCCTTAAATGGGTACCGGTTCAGTCTGGGAAGTAAAAGCGGCGAGGGAGAGGAGATGGCTACCGTCCTCATAAAGCCGAACCTTTGAAATGTGAGATCGCTAACACCTCACACCCCTACGGCAGTAATGCTATGGGATACTTTACTTTACTTTAATATGCAGAACAGTGAAATAGCTGATAGCAGCCAATGACTCAGAGCAAGATGCTTGCATTAGGGTCAGTGAACCAGAGCTGACCAAGACCCTATTCATTTCCAAGTGATGACCCTGGAAACAGACTGTGCAAGAGTAGTATTTCTAAGAGAATAGGGATCATAGTGGAAAATCAAATATGGTACACAAAAAAGTAAGTTGAAATCGGTTGTGTTTGGCCAAAAGGCACATGCATTGCAGCCTCACTGTATACTATGGCACAATCTCATGACTTTTTCAGGACAAACACTGAAGAAGAAGACATTTTTGTACCTAGTTCAATATGGGTCATAAAATAGAACAAATTAAGCAACTTTTAAAAATGGTCTCATCTCTGATTAAATAATTTGTGTTAACTGAAGAAGAGCATGATGGTTCTGACTAACATTAACTTAAATAGTAAAAGTGTTTATTTCCTGTTCATTTCCCTCAGGAAGTTGCGCTTTATTGACACTGATGAGTTTCAGCTGAAGGAGGAGTCCATGGAACTGTCTACCTTTCAGAGCTTGTGCATGCGACACATTGATGCTGCCAAAGAGAAATTGTTGAAGAAGTGAGTTCACATAAAAGATGATTTTTAACAAATTGTTGGCATTAAGCTTCAGAAAATCCATTTTGATATTCAAATTGCCTGAGCTGCAGATAACATCAATAGAATATAATGAAAAGATGTAATTTTGTTTTTTGCAGATGGTTTACTGAAGTTCAAACAATCTTTTACCAAGGCAACAAACGAAAACAAGTCCCAAGCAACCAAGAGCAAGATAAGCTGGAGTCGTTCTTTAATTGTGCAGCGACTTTGATGACACAGAACTTGCAAAATCTGACGCTTGATTCAATTGATGATTATACCAATCTATTGGTTCAGCCTCCTGTAAGTTTAAAAGTAAATGTGCGATGTGGTGTCTTGGGATCATTTTGCTCTAATTGCTTGAACAGACATTTTTGATGAGGACCAAGAGTATATGCTTTAAGAGGTTAACTAAAATGTGCAGACGTTCTGTTGAATAAATAAATTTGAATGGTGCTCTCCTGCTACAACTAGTAGTGGTACTCTTCATTTTTCTTGTATATTGATCTGTATTTACCATGGAACTCAGTAATTAATGCCAACTTCATTTCTGAATAATCAATTCCAATTTAAATTGCTGTCACCATTGATTTCAAGCTTATGGTATTGTTCTAAATTGTTTCCTTTTCAACTCAATTTTTATGTTTGTTAATAAATGTACTGTTTTTGTGTATTACTTCAAGTTTTTCTGCACTTAGCTTTAGCTAGGTTTATTTTGCTACCTAACATTTGTTTATTTGTTCTTTTTCTTTTCTTCTTTGTTATTCACCCTCAAATCAAGGTCCTGGTTTCTCTTACAGAGGTCACCGTTTTTATAAGGCTATTTTATCTCCATGAAGTTTTTGTCTCTCATCAGTATCATGAGACCATTATTATTCTCTCTATTTCTTGCTCTTCTCTAATTCAATCATGGTGGCTGTCTTCATTTTGGAAGTGGAGGTGTTGATCAGCCTATTATCCTCTGATATTTACTTTAATTATGGTCTTGGCCTCATTATATGAGAAACTCATATCTTTTTGGAGGAAAGCTCCTCCACTGCTAAAAGATTAGGGATTGCAGTGGTAAGACAAACCAGGCACCCAAAAAAGCCAGCTAAAACCGGGTGAATTGAGCAGAAAGACACAGATATCGCAGCCTTGTTGTAAACTACAACACAATGTCCTTTTCAGGATGAAGGTCAAAGAAGAAGAAAAAGAAAGTTGAAGATCAAATTAAGTGGTGAGACAGATCTGCATGATTGTCGGTGCTCTGGGCGTTCTTCCACAGCAATCAGCCCAGACCGATGCTATTATTTGTGAGGATCATTGCATTAACTCAACAATAAGTGCTACATCTTTCAATCAACAATGGATGGCACTTTTCTATGATCTTAGATATTTTATGGTAAATGCAAAATTGGTTCCTTGAAATCTCACACTCGACCACACACATCAAAGGAACATGTCTATGTGAACAGGAAACGAGCTGATACTGGAAAGGCATATATGCCATTTCTTTGTGCTGCATGAGGCCATAGAAGTGGACAGAGATTATGTGGAAAAATAGCATGTATAAAAGAAGTATTCAGTTATATTGTGCATGAATTTCATAGAATGTAGGGAAATAGTTTCAGAAAAACAAATTGCGAGGCATTACTTTTAATACTTTCACTGGTATTAACATGTAACTGTTTTATTCAGACATCAGTTAGAGCATATGAACATTCTGGATTCATTTTGCGCCTCATCCTGGATGAAAGTGAGATCAAGTTTGAACCAACCATCAGCGATTTTCAGGTGGTCCTTGTCAATGTGTTTGATGTCATGATCAAAGCATCTCGTGATGTTCCACGTGTGGAAACAAAACTATACTCTGAATGGGTAACTAATACACACTTTATCAGGCAACTTTCTTATTTAACATTCAATGTATTTTCATTTCCATTGTTATGTACAATTCTATATAATTAAACCAACTTAGTGAAAAAATTGAAATTAGGTATTTTCTGCCAAAATCATGTCACTTCAATTTACCATCTTTACAACCATACTTCTGTCATCTATTTCACAACCTAACACCTGTCCCTTACTTCACAACCTAACACCTGTCCCCTACTTCACAACCTAACACCTGTTCCCTACTTTACAATATCACTTCTGTCACCTACCATACAACCTCACTTCTGTCTCCTACTTGACAACCTCACTTCTCTCCCCTACCTTACAACCTCACTTCTCTCACCTACTTGACAACCTCATGTCTGTCCCCTACTTTACAAGATCACTTCTCTCACCTTCTTTACAACCTCACTTCTGTCCCCTACTTGACAACCTCACTTCCGTCACCTACCATACAACCTCACTTCTCTCACCTACCATACAACCTCACTTCTCTCACCTACCATACAACCTCACTTCTCTCACCTACTTGATAACCTCACTTCTCTCACCTACCTTACAACCTCACTTCTCTCACCTACTTGATAACCTCACTTCTCTCACCTACTTGATAACCTCACTTCTCTCACCTACCATACAACCTCACTTCTCTCACCTACTTGATAACCTCACTTCTCTCACCTACTTGATAACCTCACTTCTCTCACCTACCTTACAACCTCACTTCTCTCACCTACTTGATAACCTCACTTCTCTCACCTACCATACAACCTCACTTCTCTCACCTACTTGATAACCTCACTTCTCTCACCTACTTGATAACCTCACTTCTCTCACCTACCTTACAACCTCACTTCTCTCACCTACCTTACAACCTCACTTCTCTCACCTACTTGATAACCTCACTTCTCTCACCTACCTTACAACCTCACTTCTCTTCCCTACCTTACAACCTCACTTCTGTCCCCTACTTTACAACCTCGCTTCTCTCACCTACTTGAAAACCTCACATCTCTCACCTACCTTACAACCTCACTTCTCTCACCTACCATACAACCTCACTTCTCTCACCTACTTGATAACCTCACTTCTCTCACCTACCTTACAACCTCACTTCTCTCACCTACTTGATAACCTCACTTCTCTCACCTACCATACAACCTCACTTCTCTCACCTACTTTACAACCTCGCTTCTCTCACCTACTTGATAACCTCACTTCTCTCACCTACCTTACAACCTCACTTCTCTCACCTACCATACAACCTCACTTCTCTCACCTACTTGATAACCTCACTTCTCTCACCTACCTTACAACCTCACTTCTCTCCCCTACCTTACAACCTCACTTCTCTCACCTACTTGATAACCTCACTTCTCTCACCTACCTTACAACCTCACTTCTCTCACCTACCATACAACCTCACTTCTCTCACCTACTTGATAACCTCACTTCTCTCACCTACCTTACAACCTCACTTCTCTCCCCTACCTTACAACCTCACTTCTGTCCCCTACTTTACAACCTCGCTTCTCTCACCTACTTGATAACCTCACTTCTCTCACCTACCATACAACCTCACTTCTCTCACCTACCATACAACCTCACTTCTCTCACCTACTTGATAACCTCACTTCTCTCACCTACCTTACAACCTCACTTCTCTCACCTACCTTACAACCTCACTTCTCTCCCCTACTTTACAACCTCACTTCTCTCACCTACTTGATAACCTCACTTCTCTCACCTACCTTACAACCTCACTTCTCTCACCTACCATACAACCTCACTTCTCTCACCTACTTGATAACCTCACTTCTCTCACCTACCTTACAACCTCACTTCTCTCCCCTACCTTACAACCTCACTTCTCTCACCTACTTGATAACCTCACTTCTCTCACCTACCTTACAACCTCACTTCTCTCACCTACCATACAACCTCACTTCTCTCACCTACTTGATAACCTCACTTCTCTCACCTACCTTACAACCTCACTTCTCTCCCCTACCTTACAACCTCACTTCTGTCCCCTACTTTACAACCTCGCTTCTCTCACCTACTTGATAACCTCACTTCTCTCACCTACCATACAACCTCACTTCTCTCACCTACCATACAACCTCACTTCTCTCACCTACTTGATAACCTCACTTCTCTCACCTACCTTACAACCTCACTTCTCTCACCTACCTTACAACCTCACTTCTCTCACCTACTTGACAACCTCATGTCTGTCCCCTACTTTACAAGATCACTTCTCTCACCTTCTTTACAACCTCACTTCTGTCCCCTACTTTACAACCTCGCTTCTCTCACCTACTTGATAACCTCGCTTCTCTCACCTACCTTACAACCTCACTTCTCTCCCCTACCTTACAACCTCACTTCTCTCACCTACCTTACAACCTCACTTCTGTCCCCTACTTTACAACCTCATGTCTGTCCCCTACTTTACAAGATCACTTTTCTGACCTTCTTTACAACCTCACTTCTCTCCCCTATTTTACAACCTCGCTTCTCTCCCCTACCTTACAACCTCACTTCTCTCCCCTATTTTACAACCTCACTTCTCTCACCTACCATACAACCTCACTTCTGTCTTCTACTTTGCTTTTAGTGCTCAACAAAGAGCTCACATGAGAAATGCAGAGAAGATAAGTATTTATTATCTTGCTTTTACACCATTCTTGTTTGGTCTAAAACTAAATATAATTGATGATGAAAGATGTGTAACAACTGCCAAAAATGCAAATGATGGTGGCAAATTATCCTATTACTGACTGTGGTATAGAATAAACATGGTATCTCAATTTTTTATATTTCAGAGTGGGAACAAGGCCAAAGCTTTCATGAGGCCAATCATTCTGGATGAGATTCTTGATTTTCACAAGATGAAAGTGACTGAACTGATCATGAAAGAAAGTTTTGGACCGAGTGAACATACTAAAGTGTATGACAAGTACTCTGCTCTGATCAGTAGACAGGTAAGAAACAATCAAGACAGAGTTACTTGCTTGATGGCAGCTTTAGTCAGACTGCCATAACCTGGCATATTTATCTAGTCTTGGTGATATGAAATATTCATATAGATAACACATGTTATGGAATGATTAAATGTTTGTAGAGTGGGATTTTCCATATTCTTGCAAAGATTACCATAAACCTATTATGTAACCATTTACCACCAAAACATTCACTAATGCAATCTTCTTCTTCTTCTGCGTTCGTTCACAATCTCCCGCTACCAAGTCATGAACAGGGCTTTGCAAGAAGCAGGAGGTAGTCCAGAGAATGGAATGCGTTGTATCACTAGTTTACAGCTTGACTGCGATATCTGCACCTTTCTGTCCGACACATCCATCTTCGGCAGGGCTCGTGCAGTGATATGGGTTTTTAACAAAGAGTGTAAAAGATAATGATGGATATTTAGCGAAGTGTATGTTGAGTGTGACCTGAAATAACACTGGTGCATTATTATGTAGCCCCAATTCTGTTATCTTTTCTTACTTCAAGGCTAATGAAGATGTTGCAAAATTTATTGAAGAGCAGCATGTATTTGATGAATATGCAAGAGAACTTCTCAAGTACCACAAGCTTGTTGATGAGATCAATTACAGTTCCGTCAAGGTAAGAGAGATAGATGTGAAGTATGAGATGACACAATTATAGACGTGAAGTGTGAAATGACACAATTATAGATGGGAAGAGTGAAATGACACACTGGTAGATGTGAAGTATGAGATGACACAATTATAGATGAATGTGTATGAGATGACACACTGATAGATGTGAAGTATGAGATGATGCAATTATAGATGGGAAGAGTGAAATGACACACTGATAGATGTGAAGTGTGAAATGACACACTTATAGATGGGAAGTATGAGATGACACAATTATAGATGGATATGTATGAGATGACACTGATAGATGTGAAGTATGAGATGACACAATTATAGATGGGAAGAGTGAAATGACACACTGATAGATGTGAAGTCTGAGATGACACACTGCTAGAAGTGAAGTATGATATGATACAGTTTGTCCACATTTCACTTTCAGGTGTTGAGACTGGGCATGTTTGAAGTTCACTGTGATGAGCTTGTCAGAGCTTTGACTAAACGAGCAGATGCCCTGAGGAACAGATTACTGATCAAAATGTGTGAAGATCACCAGAAGGAAAACAAAAAGTAACGCTCTTTTCTAACTGGAAATCTATGCCTAGTGTACATATACTTCAAATAATTTTTAAAATAAGAACAACAATTGTTCAAAATTTGCTTCATAATACTGTTTGATACAGAGAAAATTACCTTCCCACATTTTAAATCTTGTTTGTTATGGTCACTAGGTCTCTATCAAAAATATCTGGCAAGTAGAGAATTTGGAAGGAATAAATATATTTTTAAAAAGACACTACAGTTGCATACAATGTGCAACTCTAATGTACAAAGTTTATGGGTTTTTTTAAAATTGTTACTTTTCAAGACTTGTGGACCAATACAAAGATATATCGGACAAAGCACTCTCCACTCCTGAAAATACAGAAAAGCTGATGGAACAGATGGCATACATCGGCAAATGTGAGTCTGAGACCATTTTCCTGCTGGAGAAGCTGTTGATAAAAAGCAAGGACAGATTAACATTTCTCAGTGACCATGCCAACTTCTCACCAGCAGAGACAAGACTCAATGCTGATGTAAGCAACTCATGCTTTTTTCATTTTAAATATTTTGTTTTAACTGTATCTAATTTAAATAGCTTGATTAAACCTGAAACTACACATCAGCTTTTGAACATTTGTAATGATGTAGAAGCATACATCAGTCTGTATATATCATTTTAATTGCATGGGCAATAATATCATGATAAGTTATTTAACATAGAAAGTAAATATGCATTAATGACAGTTAGTCTTTTCTTCTTGTTCTTCTTCTTCTTATACTATGCTCACTGGCATCTATTGCGATATCACTACTGCTTTAGAAAATATGTGCATCAAATTGTTTTTCCTCATATCTGTGCCTTTCTTCCATGACAATTCAGTTATGCCCAGTGGCTTTGCTTTGATCTACTGACAGCTAAAGCTTACTTGCTTGTTAATATTTTATATCCTTTCTCCCTAGATTTAAGTACAGTTTCATAAATAAGGTTAATCTATTTTAAACATTATGGTTTAAAAAAAAATCTAAGGAATATGTCTTAGTTTTAAAGACCTTTGATCTGTTGTTCTTTCTCATATTTTTGGCCACATAATTTATTGTGTCTCATTCCTTTGTCTGTGTATGTTACTATTTTTTAACACCACAGAGAGGTGACTAATGTCTGGCCAGGCAAAACATACTGATTGGAAAATGTTAATCAGAGTAAGGCAAAATACACTGACCTAGTCCCTCATCTCATTTCTATGCAATTTTCCCTGAAAAAATGTTGTTTCATGGCAGTCTGGTGGAGATCGACGTGATCCTCAAAGTACTAAGTGACACGCAAATGAAGTCAAGCATAGCACAACTGTCAACTCTGGCCAATCTTCATCAGCATGCTCTAGATGTGAGGAGAGCTACTGCAACCCACTACTTAACACCTTTTTCATGGTGCACAAAAGAGTAAACTTACTCATTGTGTGCATTCAATAACAACAACAACAACAATTTTAGCAGCACCAACCGTTTTGCTTTCTAGGATGTTTTGTAGATGCCCAATATCTTTCAAAAAGTGTAGGGTTTATCAGTTAATGATTCCTGTAGCTCGCTGGTTATACACAGTACTGGTCACTCATATCAAACTCTTCTATCTAACTATCTTTCTTGGGATTCTTGAATTCCATCAATGTCCGGATAGGTGGTCCTACTGTAGTGTCATCATTTGACAGACATTGAGCTACAGCAGTGTGTCTTCCATATCTGTACCTAAATTCCCTCTTTGTGCTTTGATAGCAAGTTTATAAGTTTTTTAATTACCTTGAACTCCTATGTGGCCATGACAGTAAACCCACACAAGATTTCTCACTAGGTAGCACAGAACCATAGATGTACAACCAGTATTATCACCTATCACCTGTTGAATTTCTTCAAGCTCTGCTTTCTCATTGCACCACTCTATAGATTCTTTGTCATGAGTGATAATGATGTTTTCGTAATCCATAATTTTTGCAATGTGGATGCTTTCTCCACCACCCATTACGCCCCTCTCTTGATTCTTGTTCTCTTGCTGTTGGCAGTGTTTCTGTACATTCAGTGTTTTTTGTCAATGATTACTTGCATATAATTTTTTAATCTGGACATGTGCATGTCTGAATTTTTGGTACATAAGTCAAAAGCATGAATCTCATCATCTCAATGGTGCACTGGAAGACTGGTCACATTTCTTCTTTTTAGATGCACCAACCATTCATAGTTTGACCTTGACAATGAGAAACTGTCCAGCCTATAATTGGACAATTGATAGGTGTAATTAATGGCATTGAATATGAATCTCAAACATGCTGCCTGCGATGTCATTTTCTGTTACTAGCAATATTATTGATATTTTATTACCTGATAAGGGATAATAAACATTAGACAAGAATAGAGGGTATTATATAATATAAAATGTGTAATCTACAGTGTTGTAGAACAGAAACAATGGTCTAGCTAAAGCTAAAAAACTGATTAACTGGGAGTTTATGGTAAAAGACAGAGCTGTTAGAATAATAAGTGAAAACCTCCATAATAGCAGCTGCAACTTGTATAGCAGAAATCAAAGACAAGATGGCACATGCTAATCCAGAAAAAGGTACTCTAAGAAACATGTTTC
This sequence comes from Ariolimax columbianus, assembly GCA_036924085.1. Classification (NCBI taxonomy): domain Eukaryota; kingdom Metazoa; phylum Mollusca; class Gastropoda; order Stylommatophora; family Arionidae; genus Ariolimax; species Ariolimax columbianus. The sequence continues at coordinate 21,717,899 of JAVGWX010000012.1, forward strand.
TGTCAACTGACGTAGGAGAGCGAATCCCAAAGTGTTGCCTAGAAATAGTACAGTACAGCTTCACACCTTGAAATCTTCAAATTGTCAGTAATTTCATGATACCGTCTACTTCTGGGACCACTTCCTCTTTTCCCAGTTCTTCTATTATTTGCCATTGTATCTTTTCAAATAACTTCTTCCTTGTGATGTTATTTATAAGTCAGTTTTTCTTCTATACCTAGTTGAAGCAACATATCTCTAGTTGATTTCTTCTCCGTTCAAGCTATTTTCAATATTCTTTTAAAATACTTCATTGAGAAAAATGATATCTTTTTCGTAATAGTTTCATTTAATGTCCATGTCTTGTATCCATTATGTTGCCACATTTAGATCTTTGTCTTCTTTCTGATGCCCTGTCACATATTTGTAATTTGTATTAGTTTGCGTGTGGCAATTACAAATCTTCAGTTGATTTCTACTGAGCAGTCCCCACAGTTTTGGATTGTTATTGGATTCTAAATACTCAAATTCTTTCAAGTCTTCTATTTTCACATAATCGATGGTAATTATTGATTTGTTCACTATTTTGTCTGTTGTCATAATTTTAGTTTAAAAAAAAATTAAAATATAGATTCTGGATCACACAATGTTTTTTAGTTGACTCAATTATCTTTTCTAGCTCAGCTTGTGTTGCTGATAGGAGGACTAAGTTTTGTCCGCATATGTGATGTCTGGAATTATTCATTAGGTGAACATAAAATATGCATGTTTCGGACATTTTGAGTTTTATATTAAAAATTGATATGTATATTTTACTGTACTTGCTTATACTTTGTATGCTATTTATATGAGAAAAGTTGACTAGTAATATTGTTTGCAGGTCTGACGTAGAAGGATTTCTGTCATAACAGTCAGTCATCTGTCTTAGATTTTATTGTTTTCTATTATTAGTAATTATATTTTCTCAATAATGTCATGATTCTTTTTGATTCACAATATCTGAATATTTTCATACATCTCATTTGAGTTCTGTTGATGCCTGTTTTATATTCTTTGTTTGGCCAGTTTTCTTTTTGCTATCTTACACATATCTCTTGTTCATTTATTTCTTTATGCATTGTTGAATCGATTTTCTCTTTTGTTCATTTGTGAGTAGAACTTCATCATTTATCTATTTATTTATTTATTATGAAGTACATTTTTGTTTTATTATGTTGAATGAATTATGAGAACAACACACATAATGCGTATTTAAAATAGTAACGTTGTGTTCAGGTCTTCAAATGGAACCAGCGTATGCCACTTGTGTTTGAGGAGTACAAACAACAAGCCAATGAGAAGAAGATACAGTATGAGGAAGCACTCAGAGTATGAAAACTTAATTTCATTCCTCTTTTGTTCCTTCATCTTTATAGAAGAATGCATTTTGTCATGCTGTCCACCCTGTCTTTTATACATTCTTAAAATTTGAGATCTGTTTCTCTACTTCATTGTTATTGAAAGTGTGAATATTATATATATATATATATATATATATATATATATATATATATATATATATATATATATATATATATATATATATATATAAATTATCAAAGAGTAAATGGATTAACAACCTCAATAAAGTTGTTCTGTTAATAACATAAATATGATGACATTACGAATGTACGTTCCAAATGCTGGGACTTTTTATATTTGTTAGCAACAACTTTACGACATCCATTGTGCCCTTGCCCATGATAGAATTGACTGGAAACTGAGATGAGACCAGCATAAAACCAAAAAAACATAGCAATGCTTGAGCCCAGCCTGCTAAGCAGAGAAATGTCACCGGCTACTACCAACTCGCACAAGAGTTGGGACCTGCACAAGGGCTAATGCCCTTGTAAAGGCATATGTTGACTAAGACCTTATGGCACTTATCTGTTCTTGAATGCAAATATATTTCAACCTTTTCTTCAATTTATATTAAATTTATCCTCTGCAGCATCAGATATAAATTTATTTATTTTTATCTGAAGTTGTATCAATTATTTTGTTAATTTGTAATCAGATTCGTCGTGAAAGGTTTGTTGAAGAACTGGAGGGTTATGCAAAGCAAGTTGAAGAGTTCCAGACCTTTGGAGATATGGCAGACATCAATCGCTATCTGAAAAAATCTCAGGGTTTGGACAACAAACTGCAGATTGCTGCTGAAAAGGTAGCTTGTGCATATCATACATGTCAACCTGTTCAAATGAAATCCTGTAAACCAGACCATAAATAAACAGTACAAAATCCTTAAAAACTTTACTGAACATGATTAATGAATTTGCGCATCATTATCAGCACACTCCAGTTGACTCGGCCATCATTATCATTCAATAAATTGATCGTAAATCAATAATATATTTATTACATAATTTATTTATATGTCGGAAACTTTATATAATTTCATTTGCATTAGTGTACATTTTTTGTATGAAACATAAACACCGTTTAGCACTTTAAAAAAATGCCATGAGAAGTTTTAAAGTCAGTGCTGCAAAAATCTTGTTACACTGCCAAAAAGTTATGTTTTCTGCCCTGAGAGGAACTGTCTGCATTCTGTGTGTATCTTTCCATCATTGAAAATGAATATTCACAAACTGCATTGCAGTAATGTAAAAATAAAGTAGATCTTGACTTTGATGCAGTAATAATGCCAGAAGTAACTTTTTTTATTCATTTAGTAGAAACTGGAGCAGCTTCAAAACTATCCTAGGTCTTTTTGGAAATGGAACTTCAAACGATAACGCTGTCAGATTTATTTCATTCTGTGCCTCTTTTGGCCTCAGGATTACTAGCACGTCGTTCAATTGAAAGAACATTTGCCTGTTCGTATGGATATCCAATGATCACTGGACCAAGAAGACCTGGACTACATCCACACCAAAAATTGCAGGTTAATTTAATCTTTCATGGTGTATTATGGCAAGTAGGCAGTGATCACCACTTGTTTGTATCCAGCATTGCCATCTCAATAAGATACCACTCAAAAGCAAAAACTAATAAGTGGCAACAACATAGAATCACTACTTATTGATCCTATTCCCATTGCAATTCAAAATCTGTTCACAACCCTGGATTCCATGTATCAACAAGAAGAATCAGCCTGGAATGTGGTGGCCTCAATCATACTCAAAGCTGCCAAGAAGGTTCTGGATCCCAGATAATAAATGTAGAAACCCTGGCTCATTCTATCAACACTATCTATCTTAGAGAGGAAACGGCAGCAAGGAGCAGAAATGATGCAGCAGAATGCAAATGTGTCCAGAACATGATCCACATCACCACCACAAAAAAAAGATCAGGAGAAATGCTACAACCCAATAATGCAGAGGAAGAGAGGAAACACAACAACTTGCAGCCACCTGTTCGTGCAATCAGAACTCTAAGAGCTGATTTCTCATGCCAACCCAAATATATCGCTGAACTGATAAATAAATTTGATGGCATCCCATACTGCTCAATAGAGAAGATAACAAACAGATAGGTTGAGCACTAGAAAGACACTCTAAACCATCCAGCGGCTTTTCTATCCACTGAGTCAAGATGTGACCTCATCTCTTAAACCCCTGTTCACAACCTGGATTCTGACATCTTTACCATTGCAGAAGTTTGTGTTGCACTATGAAGCTAAAAGATGGCTGAACTGCAGGTCCTGATTGCATTATTTCTGTTCTGTTTAAATACGCACTTGATCTCATGAGCATGACTCTTCACAAACTGTTCACAGCAGTTTGATCCACTGAACAGGTTCCTACTACAAGGCGAAATGGAATCACCATCTCTCTATCCAAAGAACAATGATCTCTCTCTAAAAGCAGAAGCTATAGGCCAATCACATTGCTGTCTGTCCCCCGGAAAAGTCACTGCCCACATTCTTATTCTTGAAATCAGCCTCTTGCAATCAATGCTCACAACAGTCTGACTTCCCTGCCTGCCATTCCACTATTGATGCCATTTATGCTCTCTGTCTACTCAGGGAAATACACCAGGAATTTGGTATCTTACATCGAGCTCAAGACTGCTTTTGACTTGTAGAAAGATTTGCCTTGAAGAACACCTAAATGAACACACAGATTCCTACCACCAGGCTCTCACCACCAGGTTCCCACCACCAGGCTCTCACCACCAGGTTTCTACCACCAGGCTCTCACCACCAGGTTCCCACCACCAGGCTCTCACCACCAGGCTCCAACCATCAGACTCCCACCACCAGGCTCTCACCACCAGGTTCCCACCACCAGGCTCTCACCACCAGGATCCCACCATCAGGCTCTCACCACCAGGCTCCAACCATCAGACTCCCACTACCAGGCTCTCACCACCAGGCTCCCACCACCAGACACTGATAAAACTACTGGACATTTAGAAGATATTGCATCTGGATTAACCCTCCACATCTTATGGGCAAACAATCCAAAACCTTGGTTGCAATTGCACAATGACAGGAATTATTATTTATGGCAACTATGTTAACTTCACTGAGGATTTAAATTACTTGAACAGCAAATAAAACTATACACAGAGTGACCCAAACATAATTGAAAGAGTCGACCTGACTGCCACCTCTACGAATGCATTGCATTTAGTACGATTCCAATTTTACAAAACGCGTGTTGTCACCATCCTGCTGTACAGCTCCATGGACTACACTGCAGAGTGATCAGACATGCATTGAAGCCTTCCACATGCACAGCCAGAGGGATCCACTGGCTTGACCGGGTCACAAGTGATGGACAGACCCTGAACGAATCATCAACATGCTTAACTGTCATTGTTTGTCCCTATTTGAACACATGGTGTGACCGAAGATGCAGCACAGTCAATGAGCTGACAGCAGCCAGCAACTCATAGCTAACTGTTTATATCAGAGTCAGCAAACCAGAACTGACCAAGACACCTACACATCTCTAATGGAGGGTTCTGGAAACAGGCTGCACTAGTGCAGTATTGCTAAGAGAATAGGGATTTCAGTGAGAATGCAAACCCAGTACCCAAAAAAAGCCAGCTAAAATCAGATGTGTTTGGCTGAAAAGCATAGATATCGCAGCCTTGCAGTAAACTGCGACACTACATCACAACTTCCTTTTCAGGTCGAATATCGAAGGATAAGAACAAAAACATGTGGCTCACTTTGCTGGGGACGTCCCTATTCATGAGATCTTAAAGCAGGTCATGGACATCAAGAACAAATGGTCTTATCTCCACAGACACACATGCAACATCTGGCTTGGCCAAATCAGAACGACATCATCTTCACTGCATACAGCCTGGGACTCAGTCATTCTTCGTGGTCATAAACCAATGGGCTTTTGTCATTTAGGTGGACTAGTTTACCTAGTAGGAAACTTCCCTGCCTTTAATTAGCACTTTACCTTTTTTCAGTTTCCAATTTCCAGTTCAGCAACATATATGACTGTATCGTAAGTACTGAATCTAATGTTGTAGAACAAATATAAGGTCTGATATATGACAATATATTGTTATTTCTAGATTCAAGCATTCAATAATGAGGAGGATGCCTTTGGTTGGGACTCAACTTCATATCCACAAAGATTGGCAGTTATTAACAATCTCAAGCCCTACCTGCAGCTGTATGAGCTAACTGTTGACTTCAACACAAAATACAAGTGAGTGCAGCATGACTTTTAACAAGAAATTCTCTTGATACACTAGCTGTTAAAACCTGTAAAGGATAGAAAAAACCAGTTTCAAGTATGACGAGCTTACAGAAAACTGTCATCCACAATAATCAACTATGGAAAAAGATACAAATATTAATTAATTAACAAAATGAATGAATGGAAAAGTTAATAATAAATCAAAGACAAATCTTTGAATACTTAGACGCTGTAGAAGAAATAACAAAATTGAAGATAAAGCATATTGGGAAGGAGGTTGATTGAGAAAGAAAATACTAAAAGTGAAACATACCATATCTTACAGCAAAAATATAATTTGACCTAGACAAGGCAGAAACTTTATGATCCAGGATAAAAGGAGCAAGTGCCTTATAGAGGACAATGACGTACTGGCACGATAGACATAATACTGTTCCAAGTTATACAACTATGAGGGATGGTATGAACCTGGGAAAACAATCCCTCCAACACCAACAACAATACAGGATAACCAACTAATAACCGAGGAGGAGGTAGCTGCAAAGGTAAAGACATAGAGAAGAGGGAATATGGCCAGCGTGGACAATATACCAACAGAGCTATTACAGACAGGTGGGGAGGTGGTGGTGGAAGGCCTGACACACATCTGCAACAAAATATGGGCGATGCGAAACTGGCCAGATTTATGGACAAAATCTATGGTTATTCCGTTACCTAAGTCTGGAAATCTAAAGCTGTGCCAAAATTACAGAACAATAAGCCTCATCAGCCACATTAGTAAGGTCATGCTAAGAATAATCCTCTACAGATTGAAACCCAATGCGGAGAAAATCATTGCTGAGGAGCAGGCAGGGTTCAGACAGAGAAGAATCACTACCGAACAGATCTTTAATTTAAGACTGCTAAATGAGAAATATTCGTGGACCAAACAATTACCAACCTTCATTTTGCAGATGATATCGATGAGTTGGCAGGCACAGAAATGGAACTTTGGAAATGGGTCAAAGGCTGAATGAAACAGCTCTTGACTATGGTATAGAGATTAACACTGGAAAGACAAAATTAATTATCAAAATTGAGGAGGGCTTCAACAATGGCCAGGAACTCGAAGTAGTCGACCATTTTAAATATCTGGGTTCAATTGTCAGTGATGAAGGATCAAAATGTGAAATGGTGTGTCCTTCAATACTTCCAGTACCGACTTGAAGTCATTATCACAGTCTGTCTGAAAGAAACTCTTTCTCTTGCCAAAACTCCGCCACAGTCATACCTAGGCATTCCTAGATATCTTGGTGCCATCATCTTCTTGGCTTAGTCCTGCCTCTTTTGCTTGGCACCGTAGCTTCCATCACTTTTCTCTCAAGACCGTTGAGTCTCTTGATGTGACCAAAGCAGTTACATTTTCTGGCCAAAATTGAATTGATAAACCAGTTCTCCTCTATGTTCAACTCTTGGCGAATGTATATATTGGTCTTTTTCTCTGTCCAGGGTATTCTGAATATTCTGAGGATCTTTTTGTAACATTTTGACTTGAAGCATTTGATTCTTTGTCTAGAAGTTTTGGTAGCTCGTCCATGACTCTCAGCCATATGCTGACACAGGAAAAACACAGGCTCTGAAGACCTTCACTTTTGTTGGTGCTCTGCCATAATTTTTTCAGGTTGATCAGCATCTGCTTTGCCATGGCTAGTCTTCTTCCGATTTCTTTTGAGCAGTCACCATTTTTGTCAATTCTGGAGCCCAGATATTCAAAATATGTGACCTGATTGATGTATTTTCTCACCACCTAACGTAAATTTATGTTGACATTGTGTTTTGTCGGTGGTCATTACCTTTGTTTTGTTTATGTTTATAAACAGGTTTTGATATTTACTGTGTCAATTACAGCTAAAAGTAGCTTCTCTAGCCCTTCTGCACTTCTTGATAGTATCACTGTATCATCTGCGAATCGTAACTCTGGAATCTCGTACCCTCCAAACATAAATGGGTCGAAACTTTCAATGTTCTCTCTTTGCTTTTCCTTCTCTAACAATAAGCCAGATACCAATTTATAGCTGGATCAACTGGAGTGTGTCAATAATGTGGATCAAACCCTGTACCTTTGTTGGGAGAAGCTAGTGGTCTACCACTTTGCTACTCTTTTACTTGTATACCCATTTGTAAATAAAACATTACCGTCGCTTGAAATTTGTACATTTATTTTGTTCAAGAGACTGGATGGATGGTCAAATGAGTGGAGTTGATCCAGATATAGTAGATCAGGATATTGGAAACTTCTGGCGATCCCTGTACAAACTGGAGAAAACATTTGACACTGCTCCTGCTCCAAAGAAAATTGCCTCCAAGGTAACAATAAATTGTTTCTGAAAGTATAAACTATTTTTGCCAGTTTGTATTAAAATAAAACAGTCAAACAATTGGACAAATAGTTGTTTACTTGACTGGTAAGAATGGTGAAAGTAAAATTAGCCCAAGCACAAACAGGGTGTTTTTTATTTTACAAGTAGGTGCCAGTTTACCAGACTTGAGAGACAAAAAAAAACTTGGATGTTAAATTTAAAATGAATGTTAAGGGCGTGTCAATAAAGTTTTACAATCCTGTATCTATACAGGTGAAGGCCAAAGTTGAAGAGTTCAAGGAACACCTGCCTCTCATTCAAACTCTGTTTAATCCAGGACTACGTGAACGTCACTGGACACAAATCTCAGACATTATTGGTTATCACATGTTTCCAGATGAGACTTATTGCTTGAGCAAGCTGGTGGATATGAACTTGGAGCCTTTCATCCCAAAATTTGAGTCCATATCTGAATCAGCCAGCAAGGAATTTTCACTTGAGAAAGCAATGAGAAACATGAAGAAAGAGTGGGCTCCGGTTGGTATCCTTGGTTTCATTTTTCTATTTGTTTGCAGAGAAATTTTGTTAATGCTAAGAATGTCATAATACTGATACAAGTAGCAAGCCATACTGTATACATGTTTTAAAATAAATGATGACTAGAATACATTGTGTTAAGTGTTATTGCCGGGGGAAACAAAATACTATAATGAGGGAAACTAATGGGTAATTTAACATTATGACGAGACAAAGCCAAGAACAGAACTGATAAAAGCAATGAAGACTGCAAGTTGTGGTCACAAACTCTAAATGAAAATGAAATAACTAGAAGAAGATTTTAAACTGATGGCAAACATAGTTAATGAACATAATATTACAGTAAATGTGAGTGATAAACGCATTTAGTGAAGGATAGATTGACATTGATGATACAATACTATATAGTGAAGGATACATTGATGATACAATATCATATAGTGAAGGATACATTGGCATTGATGATGCAATATCATATAGTGAAGGATACATTGGCATTGATGATACAATATCATATAGTGAAGGTTAAATTGATATTGATGAAAAAATATAATTTAGTGAAGGATAAATTGGCATTGATGATACAATATCATATAGTGAAGGATACATTGATATTGATGAAAAAATATAATTTAGTGAAGGCTAGATTCTTCTTCTTTGTTGCTCATTCTCAAACTCCCACTACATGGCCTGAAAAGGGTTTTGCAAATAGGATGTATTATGCAGAATGGAATGCGTTATGTCATAGTTTACAGCTTGACTGCAATATTTGCACCTTTTGGTCTTCTTCTTCTTCTTCTTCGTTCTCAATCTCCAGCTACCAAACCCTGAGAGGGCTTAAGTAGCAGAATGTAGTCCAGAGAATGGAATTGCGTTGTGTCATAGTTTACAGCTTGACTGCAATATTTGCACCTTTCGGTCCAACACATCTGACTTCCGCAAGCATTTTTTGAGTACCGGGTTAGCATTCCCACTTCAATCCCTTCTCCTTAGCCAGTCTGCTCTGTTGCATCTGTTATCTAGGATCACCACATGGAGGTGAAGAAGGGTCTTGACCGCTCAGGGTCGCTGGCCCTGATGCTAGCAGTCATCTTAGGGTCACTGGCTGCTTCAGATCATGCACTGCTCAGCATTTTGATACCAAAGATAGATTGACATTGATGATACAATATCATTTATTATTTTATCTTTGTTTTATTACTCTCTTTCCCCACATTTACAGTTACTCATTTAATTTAAAAACAAAAATGGGACATTTTGAATTAATTTAATTGTCAGTGGTAAATCATAGGAAAGTGGAATGCAGGTTTTAACCAGAGTTTTTTAGGGACAGAACAAATTGAAGAGAATGAAATAATTTATAGCACACAAACAAATGTTTCAAATGTCTAATACTGCTGGCTCTTTAAGAGATGTCAAAAGTGGCATCAGTTTAGTTCAGTTCAAACACAATCTCCGCAGTCAAGGTTGGCTGCATCCTTAATTGTGCAATCTGCCATGAGCCAGAAATGAGCATGTTGGTTCAATTTAATTGTTAAACTGATGTTGTTTCTTTCAAGTTGTGCAGTTCGATTCACCAACAAATCTTCTGCTTGGGTAGACTAGTATTTTATATTAGGGGTCAAAATTCAAGTATTGGTCTTATAGTCACCTATAGGGAAAGAAATAAATGGACCTGGATCTTACTACCCATGTTATAAAAGGTAAATCAAGGGGCTTGCAACTTCATAAAATTGCTACAGAAACAGCCACTGCAAGAGAACATAATTCCGTGGTGTAGGCTTTGTATAAGTACGAGAGGGTTTCAAATGAAAACTTTAAAAGTCTGAAAGACATTAGAAAAACTATGCCTTTGTATTGTAACTTATTAATATGATTCCTAAGCATAGCAAGAGTGTCCTGCACACTGCAGACGACCAACAACATGATGTCATAATTGCAGTTAAAAGAGGGCAACCACATTATTAACATGCACTAAAAGGGAGTAGTGTTCTTTTATCCGTCTTCTGAGCAGCAAAGGTCTAAAACCTATACAAATTCATAGACAAATGAAGGTCCAGTAAGGTAATGCAAGCCTTTCACTGACAGTCAATAAACGGCTGCAATCGACTCTGGGATCACTACTCGGTGTGCCTGACCCGATTATGAGCAGTCTGTCTCAGAACTCGCACTGTTTTGGAACTTCCTATTCCACTCATACACTTGCTGGAGTGAAAAGCATGCATGACTGTACTGGACCTTCATTTGATGATGAATTTCTATAGGTTTCACCCCTTCGCTGCTAAAAAAAACCGGAAAACAGAACACTGCTTCTCTTTGGTGCATATCAATAGTGGGGCGGCCTTCTTTAAACTGCAATTATGATGTTCTGTTGTTTGTCTGCACCATGATGGCACATGCAGGACACACTTGACATCCTGAGCAAGGTAGGTTCAAACTTACCAGCGGCAAATTACAATAAGAGATAAGCAATCATTCTCACAGTTAAATTTAAGACTTCAGGATTACACAAATCCAATTATTTGACCTAGACATTCACCTAACATTAAGGGCAAAGAAAAGTATAAATTGGATATTCAACTAACATTAAGGAAAATGAATTTTCTCTGGAAGTTTAGTAGTTCACCTGCTCCATATTATCTATCTCTGGCTACACCACATGAGCCTAGATACATTAAAACAAAATATGTCTATCACATTTTCCAGGAGTTAGTACATAAGACAAAGGTTACATGTATGCCTATAAGGAACTACAGATGAACAAAAAAAATCAGCACAGTTTAAGTAATCAAGACACACTGTATTAACAATTTCATGCAATATTATTGATATTAATTGGACACCACCGTATTGTAGATTAATATAGTCATGTCAATTTAATTAATGTCGTTGCATACAGATTGAATTTGTTGTCATCCCGTACCGTGAAACTGGTACTTCTATCCTGTCTTCCATTGATGATATACAACAGCTTCTTGATGATCATATTGTGAAAACTCAGACAATGAGAGGGTCACCATTTATCAAACCTTTTGAGCAAGAAATCAAGTAAGGATAAACAAAAACTTGATAATTTTATTGTAGATGATTCCTTGCCAGTTTAATACATTATCATGCTTCCGACAGGGCTTTCATGATTAACGTACTGTATTTGCAATAGGCATTTGTTCTATAACTCTATAATATCAAAGTTACTGCTACTATTTAGCAGAACTGAAATGACAACACTTTGGACAGATCTGTAATGGCTCGATCTCTCAGCTAATGGTTAAGTCTAAATATGCTGACGGATTCTCTAACCTGCTGGGGTTATATACCATTCTAATCCATCCTATCAGATATCTTTTCCCATGTTTCATATTATATATTTCTGCAGTCATACGATCATTGATTCATCAACTGCCATCATCATTGAATATGAATCATTGAGTAATTTCATTATGTCCCAAATATCCATATATGATGTCTCCATTATAGAAGATATCGAAGTGAGCATATCAGTTCTTATATTGTTATAAACCCTAACATGGCCAGACAGGACAGTAGACCCAAGCATGTCTCTGAAGGTTTGAAGCCTCTATATGTCTGCTTTTCACTCAAACTATAACCTTTAGTTTTGAACCGTCTGAAACATGGAGTCAGAAATGAAAACTGTCCTGATCAGTAAATCCAAAATGGCTACCTCAGGGCTGCAGGTACTACCTTAATCTCCATTTTCATACTGGAGGTTGTTATGTATTCTTCTTTATGTTTGTTTTTGACATTGCCTTTCAATCTAAAAAAGAACATTCCTGATTTATTACAGACCAATTATTGTATGCCAGATAATTTATATCAACGTTATCATTTATCAGCTGTTTAAATTTAAGGTCTATTCTCCCATTACACCACTATCAGCATTCCCCACCAAAGGGTACAAAGGCCATTTCGTAGTTTGTCCTTTACTTGCTAATGTTAATAAAGTCATATCATTTTATTAATTATACATTTGTGGTCGCCTTTAAAATCATCCATTATTCTTGCACCATCCAAACATTGCTTTGCTGATTCTAGTTTCCATTATATCATCCTGTGCAGATGGTGCCATTTATCTATGTTTACTAACATGTAGACTTTACCTAGGTCATTGCATGTCTGAATTGACAGAAGTCTGAACATATACTTTATCTTCAAAATGGAGGTATCTCTTGTGCAGCCCAGAACTAGTTGTCTTCCTTCATCCCTGATATGTTTCAGCAGTTTATAATGTGACCTATACAGCTTGAGAAGGCCTGACTAATAATAGATTATTGACATGACCAACTGATGGCCCAGGAGGACAGCAGTCCATGCTCCAGGTTGATGTGGTCATTTATAGCAGTGCCTCTAGACATTGCTTGCACCTCTGTATGATGTGCTCACTGAAACAATATGACAGGTGACAATCAAATGTTACTCCAAGATATTAGAACCTGTTGAACCTTGTAGTGTTCTATACATTGATAGTAATGCTGGGGAGGTCATCCGTTACCACTGAGATATTAAAGGAAAACCACATCACTCATGTCTCATTGGGACTGATCTGTGAACTGGACTCCTCATACCACTATGAATGGATTTGCAATGAATTTCAATGTTCTTATATAATTACAGTATATGACAGGGAGGAAGACTAATGTCTGGTCAGGCAAAATATACTGATTAGACATGTTAGTCAGGGTCAGGCAAAACATACTGGCCAAGACCTTACCCTCGGCTTCCTACTAGCCCTTCTTGGAAATGGGCTGTTTTCATGGCAGCCTGACTAATGAGGTGGGGGATCGACGTAATCCCTGAAGTAGTCAAATCTTATTTGACTCTTGCTGTGTTACATTTTTTATAAATTTAAACAATATTTTGGTTAAAATAAATATTAAAATATGCAGTACCAATTTAAAACACAGCTAAACATACAAATACATCAGAAGAACACAAATGTAGTACAAAGAGATTACTTAAAGGTTTATCTCAGAAAGTTCAGATAATAATACACAGCAGAGATACATTGAATAATACATTTAACATGATGATTAGAACATTGCATCTGACTGGGTTCCAAAATTGTTCTGTGCACTTATACTTACAGGGTATGATAGAAAGAAGGATAAGTACTGGAACAGGTTAAGCTAATAAAATTATATATCAAGTATGTGTAGATTAAAACACTTACTCAATGACATATTTATATTTTTATATATGCCATTACCAGGCATGTGGGATTAATGTTTATGGTGTTGTTAGAATCATTTAATTTTGGTAAAAAAATGTAGTTTGCATTATTATTTTTCATAAACAATCAATAGAGAGTGGGAGGGCAAGCTGATGTTACTTCAGGACATTTTAGATGAATGGCTCAAGGTGCAAGCTACATGGCTCTATTTGGAGCCCATTTTCAGTTCTCCTGACATCATGGCTCAGATGCCTGAAGAGGGAAGAAGGTTTGCAACAGGTTAGTTGCATTTTTGGGATTGAATATGTTGTCATTATAATTATTTACAAATGTTTGAAGCAGAGCTATTGAATGTTATTATAATACTTGGTTGATTAAGATGATAGTTGGGGGAGAGTGGCAGTGGCTGTTTATTATTCTACTGTGGTGGCAGAGTGTGAGTTTGTTCATAGGTGAAAGCAGATGTAATATATATCTGTGGGAGTGCGAAGTTCAATTTTTGCTTCTACATGTCAGTCAGAAGACACTCTTTCTTCTTCTTCTTCTTCTTCGTACGCAGTCAGACAGCAACCATTATTTTTTCGAAAAAAGCGGCGGTCATCCTGAGGCTGTCGACACTGCCATAGAGCTTGTCTTGCAGTTCCTCTGGTGATGGCCACATCTGCTCTCTCTGATCCTCATATGTCGGGCAGTTCTGCAGCAGATGTTCAGCGGTCATTTTACCGGTACCGCACTGGCATTCGTCGGTACCACCTATCTTCAATTTGTTGAATAGGTGGTACCTCAGTCTATTGTGGCCAGTGCGAAGTCTGAAGACAACGACCTGCTCTCTTCTGTTCAACTGGTAATAGGCATCGTTTTTGGTGTAACCAGTATGTTCGGTTTCCCATTTGGTCATGTATCTGGCTTTAATAAGCCGTTTTGAGTCTTCGTACGTCATACTAGTATCTGTTAGAGACACTCTTTCAATGTTCAGTACTGACAATGAATCATGGCCATGAATTTTCACATATATTGAAAATAAAATATTTTAAGTGAAGAAAATGAAAATTTTTGGACTAACTGCTTATACTGTGAGGATGAGTGTGGTAAGCTTCTAACTTTGAGCAAATTCATCACATGGAGCTGAAGATGCAGTACAGTGAAGAAGCTGACAGCAGCCAGTGTATCATAGCTGTTCGCTCATATCAAGGTAAGAGAACCATAGCTGACAAAGCCCATTCTGCCTCCAAGCAGTGGCACTGGAAACATGCTGCACTTATGTAGTTTGGCTAAGAGAATAAGGATCACCTTGGGAAGGCAAACCCAGTACCCAAAAAAGCCAGCTGAAACCGGATGTGTTGGGTGGAAAGACGCAGCTTTTGCAATCTCACTGTAAACTATGACACAGTGTCACAATGTCCAATTTCAGGATGAACGCCGATGCATGTATTCTTGCTATGTTCTTCTTCTTCTTTGCGTTTAGGATCTTTTGGTCATGCTATATCTGCAGGCCAGTTGCCATGATGGTGTCTGTAGTCGTCACCAGATTGGAGCGGCTGCCCCAGAGCTTTTGTCTTAGTTCTGCACCCTCTGGCCAGGTCTGGTATCTCATTTCCCTATAGAGGGGACGGCATGGTCTAGTGGTTAAGTGGCACGGCTCACAGTCCGAAGGTGCTGGGTTCGATCCCCATCACAGCACCGGCCGTTACCCCGGGGAAGCAAACCCTTAGAAAACGCAGGAGGAAGCAGACCCTTACATAAAATTCATGCTGAAGTCGGATGCACTGGGCCGACAGGCAAAAAATAAAAACCCAGTGCAACGCACACCGCCTTGGGGATTAGAAAAATTAGGCGAACGCCAAAAAAACATTAAAAAAAAAAAAAATTAACAAAAATTAATTGCCCTATAGCGTAGGCATTCCTGTAGAATATGTTCAGTAATATGGCCTCCTGTTCCACATGGACATACATTGGTGTGTGAGATCTTTAGTCGGTATAGATGTTCTAGTAGTCTGCAGTGTCCAGTTCTCAGGCGAAATAAGGTAGTTTGTTGATTTTTTTTGAGTTGGTGAATTGGGTCTGGTGTACTGCTTATGTTTCTGTCTTCTCGTCATTGCTGTATATACTGATTTCTTATGATGTTCTTGATATCTCTGTATGGTACTTGAGGATTAAATTGTGCCTTTTTGCTGCCATCTTTTGCTAGATCGTCAGCTCTCTAGTTTTCCATGATTCCGAAATGGGAGGATTGCCACTGAAGCGCTATTGTTGAGGTTCTCTTGAGTTTTCCTAGCTCTGCTCTGATCTCTGATAACAGTGGTTTGTTGTTTTTTTTTTTTATTGCCTCTAACAATACTCTGCAGTCTGTGAATACAGCTATTTTTGTTGGTGGTTGCTTTTCTGTTTTAAGTATTCTCAGTGCTTGCAGGAAGGCCATGAGGTTTGTGGATGACATTCCTATTGAGAGGGCCTCTTCTGTTATATTTCCACTTTTTGTGTCTTATGAATATGCCCCCCCCCCCCCCCCCCCCCTCCACCTCTGCTGAACCATCTGCGTACACCTGTGTCCATTCCATGGTATTATATTTATCCTCAACCATTGCTTGGGCTAAAGTTTTCAGCTTGTGGACACTGTATTGGTCTTTTTTTCTAATTCATGGGATCTCTGTATTTATTGTGCTGTTGTTTATATTGCAGCTTGGTTCTTCATAGTTGATATGAATTTATATTTCTGCAAGTTTATTGAGTATTAGCTCTCCATATTTTTGGTGTAGGTGGTTTTATATATGGATGAAGCTGGTTCTCTTTAGCCTATTTTTAACTGGGTATTTCAGTTTGATATGTATGGGATGATCAGGCATGCGAAGCATCTTTTTTTTCACTATGTGAGCACTCTTTCCTCTCGTCTAGTATTTAGAAGTCTTATATTTGTATATGTTTCCATTGTCTGGATTGGTGTAGTATTCATTTCTCCTGTTACTATCCTTAAGCCTGAGTTTTGAATTTTTTGTGAAACTAAACATAATACATTATGCAGTATTATAGGTAGCAAAAGAGTTGCAGCACTGGCATGAATAGCACCAAATATTTCAACAATATAAAATGTAATAGAATTCTCATGGCTTTAAATAAAGGCTAAGAAATATAATTTTATCCTGGGGTTAATTGAGATTGTAGGTTCCTGCACTTAAAACATAATATATGGTGGAATATGATGTGTCAATTTGCCACATTTCATCGTTGGCTATTAATGTCATTTCTAGGTTGAGCACTTTTTACTGCAAGGAGTGAAATCTCTGAATCGAATTTGTCTAATTGTTGGAAGTATCATTTAATGATCTCTTTAAAAGAGTCATGGATGTGATGTTGGTTGTGTACATGGATTTTCTTTTAAGATAATGGTGTCATTATTAATTATACAAACATGCTGCTAAAGTGACAACTTTATATTTTTAGCAAAGAAAGGATATTATTTGATTAACTGTTTAATAAAGAAAGGGATAGTTTTGTACTTTTGTTTACTAGAAACCATAATAATCTAAAGTTTTTGTCAGAAATATTATGTAGCTTTTTGCTTTTGTAAATCATAAAATGTTTATAAAAATGTGTACCAAAGATAAACAAGTTATCCTAAGGCCTCTTATACCCATAAGAATCATATGGTGTCATAATTCTGTGGAAAAATTTATGAAATTTTTGTTCGTTTTTTTCAGTGGATAAAAATTGGCGTGACATCATGAAATCAGTTACTGTCGACAAGCATGTGTTATCAATGCTCAACATTGATAAAGTCTTGGAAAGATTAAAGAAATCCAATGAACTACTTGAACTTATTCAGAAGGTTGTTGTTTGATCCTTGTTAATCATTATGTTGTCTGAGTAGGTTGTTGTTTGATCCTTGTTAATCATTATGTTGTCTGAGTATTTTCAGCTGCAGACCACATACAAATTGTAATATATATAATGTTGCAGTAGAGAATTATTACCAACATCATAATTTAACCTTTACTGTACCGCAGGCCATGCAAATTTGCCATAAAAAAAAACTATGTTACTCGGCCGAAGGCTATTCATTATTGCCAATCGATAGTGGCAGTATCATTTATAAATTTACGAGTCATCTCTATCGAAACGGGATTGAGCATGCGCATATTTGAATACACAGATATACCTATCCTAGCAGAGATCTACAAAGCTGGCAGCCAAAAGATGGTTGAAAAGATTACTCAGTTGTTTGGCAAAATGGGGAAGAAAAAGAGCACCCCACAGGATTTAAAAGATGTGTCCCCTGTGGTACAGTGAAAATGACCGCTGAACGTCTGCTGCAAAATTGCCCAACATACGAGGACCAGAGAAAGTACATGTGGCCATCACCAGTGGCAACACTAGACAAGCTCTATGGCAGTGTCGACAGCCCCAGGATGACAGCTGCTTTCTTTGAACAAATACAAGTTCACGTCTGACAGCGTACGAAGAAGAAGAAGAAGAAAAGATGTGTCCATTGTTCATATACATAAGCGTAAAGGTAGTAAACAAATATGTGATAACTACAGTGGCATATCTATGTGTGAGGTAAAGGGCTTGCAAAAATACTTCTTTGCAAACAAAATCTTCACCTGGAGCAGGGGTTACTGCCTGAGACTCAATGTGGCTTTAGAAAAAACCATGGGAACATCGATATTATCTTTGCTGAAAAACAAACAAGAGAAATGCCAATTACTACTAAGAAGTATAACAGAGCATTAACAAATATCTTGCAATTGTTATGATCACCTTCGTTTGCCTTATAACTTTAAAATGCATACAGTTTCCGAGTATATTTTTCCATTTTATATGTAATTTTATACATTATATGAGTTACAAGTTATTTGTCTTCTCCAGGGACTGAATGAGTACTTGGAAAAGAAGAGACTCTATTTCCCACGCTTCTTCTTTCTCTCTAACGATGAGTTGCTTGAGATTTTGTCTGAGACAAAAGATCCAACACGGTAATAAGAAAAATTTAATGAAAATCATCAAAATCGTTCAGCTCCCTGTGTAGTACAGATCTTTAAAAAAATACATGCGAGATCATCCTGTCCTGGGTCATCCGTTACAGCTCTGTCCAATGTCATCCGTGTTTTCTGTATGTTTGTCTCGGGCTCTCTTCTTCATGTATTGGTCTGTCTCTACTTCTGTAGTCTTGGGGATTCCAGAACAGACAATAGCTTGTAATGCTATCATCTGTTTATATGGTTTATATAATGTGTGTCCTATCCTATGGTAGTACTTTCTCCTTGCGTCATATTCCACTGATATTTATCTTGTCAGTTCCACATTTGAGATCTTATAATACCATTTCAATCTCTCTATTCTGTGTCGGTACCCATTTATGAAAATCTGTAGCTTTTTTTTTTGTTGTTCTCCATATTTCAGAGCCATGAAAGAGCCATACAAAAGTGTGAACTTTATATTAAGGTTGAACATTTTCATTTTTGTGTTGGACTTCCAAAAGTTTCCCAATTTAATGAAAATTCCTGTTTGTATTCTACTTATGTTCTATTATTTTTACAGTATTTATTCCAATTACGGGGATCAGCCGGGATGATTTGATGGGCTGAAGAATTCTAACAGCTTGCTCTAGCAGTCGCCATGTACTGTTTAGGCTAGGTTTTTTGTTTTTTATTTGGCCCCGTTATATAATAAACCTTTGTTGTTCTGAAGTTTGAACCTTTATTATCAATCGGCCTATTCTGTATTAATAATTTCACTCAATGTAGTGGAGCATAGTTTGTCTTGGAAACCACTTGGGTGCTTTAATTAGACATTCAAATTCACCTGATTTTGGTTGCCAATCAGGTGGGGAAGAATTTAGGATGAGAAGAAATTCAACAAGTTTCCCAGCGCTTTGGGACCAGGAAGGTATTTATGCTAATTCCTTCAGTATAATGCACATGCGGCCCCAGCTTCTAAGGGTATCACATACTTTTTTTTGCTTAACCTCGTGGGACTAAATGCCACTCATCCTTTTAAAAAGTAGTTACTGCAGGTTGAGGGACTGGCGAACTATTTAATAGACTATAATCTCGTTCGTTATTGGAATTATCCATCAACTAAGAGCAGCCATGCACTACCCACTCACCAAATACAGAGAGAGCTATCAATCAGAAGAAATTATACAAAAACTTTCTGAAAGTAGCTCTGAACAATTTTCTCATTGATGTCACCTTCTGGGAGCTGCTTGCTCTGAAACAGTCAGGCTGGTGCACTGCCATCACACACAGTGCTTGTATATCAGAGCAATGAATCATCACAATGGCACCAACAAATTCAGCTGCATGAAAGAACAGTATGCAAGACATCCTAATTACTGACACCATCAATGTGTGTCCCATGTGTCATAACATTTGTTGAGAGTTAAGATAGTACTGTACAGTCATCGGTTGTGACATCTGAGTAAAAAAATTTGACGCCGTCACAATCTTTGCTTGAGATTGGCAGCTATTATAATTACTTTGTTATTTGCAAATGCCCACAATGAGTAGGTTACTCTTTTGTGAGCCCTGAAAAAGGTATTAAGTGGTGGGTTGTAGTAGCTTTCCTCACATCCTGAGCATGCGGATGAAAGTGGACCGGGGTCCTCCAGGCGGTTGTGCTATGCTTGGCTTCATCTGCGTGTCACTAACTACTACAGGGATCACGTCGATCCATCACCTCGTTAGCCAGGCTGCCATGAAAACAGCCTTTTTCCCGGGAGGTCTACTAGGAAGCCGAGGTGAGGGTCTTGGCTAGTATGTTTTGCCTGACCCTGACTAACATGTCTGATTAGTATATTTTGCCTGACTAAACGTTAGTCTTCCTCCCCTATTATTTCTGTACATATGCTTGTTTGCTGTATTCTTATTTGGTTATTACTTCCTACAGTTTATTTATAAAAACATTTAATTCAAGTTTAGGCTAGAGTTTAAGTTTTTCTTGTAAGGCACAAATGAAACTTGCCTGGTGTAGATGTTTCACATGTTATGTGTTGATTGTGTACATCTTTCATTTGTATGCTGAGATCTTGTTAAAATAACTTCATTAACTGAATGTTTTTTTTTATTGTTGTCATAGACACAAATCTGTTGGTGAATATATTATACATTGACCTGTGAATCCATATGAATCATAGAATCACTACTACAGCTGGCTACTTTATAAAAAGTTGGTATCTGAGCAAATGCAGTGACAGATTCATGACCAACACACTAAAGTTGCTAGCCCCATGCACAACACTCGTTAGTCAACTTTTACAACATGCTTGGATGATTACAATGGCCTTATTCTTACTGAGCCATACAATATCCTGTAAATACAACTGTTTCATAAATTAGCAGTTATTGTAATGTATGAAGCACTTCAATATTTCCTTGAAGTAGTGCTGAATATTGTGAAATTCAAAATGGGGATGATTTATTAAGAATATTTATGTCATATAGTTGCAATGAATTTGGGCTGAACTTTTCTATCTCCGTCCACAGAGTTCAGCCACATTTAAAGAAATGCTTTGAGGGCATAGCAAAATTGGAGTTTACTGATGTGCTAGACATCACTCACATGAAGTCCAGTGAGGGAGAGGTTGTTCTTCTCAAGGATGTAATCTCAACCTCCAAGGCCAGAGGTCAGGTGGAAAAGTGGCTCTTAGAACTGGAGATTGACATGTTGGGCTCTATTCGCAAGGTGAGAAGGAGGATATCAGGAAATGTAAAAAAAAGAGCATTTAAAGTCAATTTCAGCATTATAAATTGATGTTTTTTTTTTTTAGCAGAGATGCTCTTTATTTCACAGTTTAAAAAAAATTATTACCAACTTTATAAAAATGTATGCTTTACCTTATGTAAATAAAATAGATGACGTTATGTAAAAAGTAAGTGATCTTCCATTTAATATCTGATACAGGTGGTTGGTGAGTCAGTGAAGGCATACAGCATAACTGCTCGTGCTGATTGGGTAAAGATATGGCCTGGACAAGCTGTACTTTGTGTTTCACAAAAGTACTGGACATCTTTTATCCATGACTCTTTTCACAAAGGCCCCCAAGCTCTGGAAGATTATCTAACTGTAAGTGCTATTGACCATGGCTTTGACAACATATTATGAAAGCAGGTGTAACTATTTAAGGTGGCGATGTGGATAAAGAGAAAGAAAAAGAAACTATAATTTTGTAATTTAATTCCCCTTTTCCACAACAAAAAAACCCTATAAAACAGTCTTGTTTGTTCATGGCCAAGTAGATAGGCAATAGTTTATGTGAGAGTGACAGCAGACCAGCATATATTCTGACAAAACCAGTCTTCATCAGAGAATGGAATACTCAAAAGTAAAACAAATAATTATGAATATAAAGCAAAAAGAAACACTATATCTTCTAGATGTACAAGAGAGTTGTTCATATTATAAATAAACTCATTCACTTTGTAATAAATGAATCTCTAGATGCATTTATATTTTTTATGTAAAACACAAAGAGTATCACACACATGACTTATTTCTGTTCGTTAATATTTGATTGACATATCACATACTGAACTATTCACAATTTAATGCAGAATAGAACATAACAAGCCATATGTAAATTTCTGTAAACTTGGAATCCTGGTATTCAAGCTGTTGCCAGGCAGCTGAAGGCTATTGGCTATCAGTAGTAGGTATTTTAAACTTCCTGCGGCTTATTAGGGCTGGGGGAAGGTACACATGATTTGGGTAGGTCTTTTTGCTTGAATTATGTTTGGGCATAGACTGTTAAGCCTACTCTTTTTGATTTATAACTGCCAAGGAATTTTTAACGTGCTCAAAACTGAACATGGGTGTTCGATCTCACTACGCAGAGATCAGGGGAATTTTCACCAGATTATCCACGTGAAAAAATCATAATCTCCATTATTCGAACCCATGACCTTCAGCATCCAAGGTGGACACTTTACCTCGATACCACTGTAGATTAGAGTATTATGACATAGTTTTTACAATCACCAAAAAATAAACTGAATACGCCTTTATATGCACAAGTCAATAAAAGGTTCATATACCCATAAATGAATGCAACTGGCTTTTTATTGAAAATAAAATAAATTGAAGAACCTTCTTAAAGTTTCACCGAATTAGGTGCAGTAATTTTCACAAAATGCACATTTCACTAAATGCATGTGAAGTTGAAAAATTCAAATTTGTTCCTTGAACCAAATATAAAATGACCACTTATTTTCACAAAGATCTCACACTGTCCACGCACAATCTTTGTGCGATAAAGCACAAAATATCAAGATTTCTAGTCCTTGACTAGATATCACAGGGGACAAGAACAAAAGAAGGTAAAGAGGATCTTGAGATGAGCAGAAAGAGAAGAGTTAGTGAATATCAATAGTTCCAACCTTATTATGTACATGATAGTGAAGGTAAGGGTTTGTGCATTTTAATACATAAAATGGCAATGTTTGTTGCCACAATGTATTGACCAAGCATGTTTGATGGTTAGTACAACATAATATAATAACAGGGAGTCTCTGTGGCGAAGTGGTCAAGCCGTTTGCCTCATGTTCAGGCGGTCTGGGTTCGATTTAGAGCTGCGACGGTCGGTCCATGATGTCAATTTTTTCTGGAGATCCCTGTGCTCATCACTGGAGCTATGGAGTTCATGCTTTGTGCAATGCTCTCGATCGGGTACCCATCTACCGAGAGAGACCGAGCTAAAATGGGGAAAAAACCCGAGGCAATGAAGTCGAGCCCCCGCTTTAATTTTTTTTTTTTTAAATTAAAAAAAAAAAAAATATGATAACAAAAATCATGATGTCTCAGCACTGTGAATAAGCAAAGTTGGATTCCAAATTTTCAGCAGCAAATGAATATCTGGCTTCTCATTTTTGGCTACAGCTCAACAACAGCCAGATTGACGAGGTTGTTGCCCTTGTGCGAGGTGAGCTGTCCAAGCAGAATCGTGTGACACTGCAGGCACTGATTGTACTGGATGTGCATGCAAGAGATGTTTTGGCCCGTTTAGTGGCTGACAATGTCACAAATGAGCTTGACTTTAAGTGGCTGAGTCAGTTACGTTACTACTGGGAGGTAGGTATTGAGTGGCGAATTGTACATTTGTGATTCGATTGTTTAAGACATCATCTTGTCTTTTAATATGATTCAAATATAACATAAATATTACACTTGCCTTAAAATTATTTATGTTGCATATACAATTAAATGTTTATATGTTATTGGTATGTTTCTAGAGTGAAGTAAAGGGAACTTACACCTTACTTTCAGACTCAGTACTAACTTGAAGGCCACTTAAAATGAAGGGAACTTATACCTTGCATTCTGATAGTACTAACTCGAAGGCTGCTTGAAATGAAGGAAATATATCTTGTATTCTGATTCAGTACTAACTTGAAGGCTACTTGAAATGAAGGAAATAATCTTGTATTCTGACTCAGCACTAACTCGAATGCTGCTTGAAATGAAGGAAACATATCTTGTATTCTGACTCAGTACTAACGCGAAGGCTGCTTGAAATGAAGGAAACATATCTTGTATTCTGACTCAGTACTAACTTTAAGGCAATTTGTGCTGGAAAAAACTGTGTATTCAAGAGCTTGTGTTTAATTTACGTTATGACATATGAGTAAATAAATGATTATGGAGCTTTTGGACAAAATAAAAGCAATATATAAAAATAGTTCAAGCTCTGTGAGAGCACCAAACAGATTTACAAACTGGTTTGTGGTTACCACTGGAGTGTGACAGGAATGTGTACTGTCACTCTTGTTGTTCATCATTTATATGAATTGGATAATATCTGAGCCAAATTCAGAAACTGACACATTGAATAAATTATTCATCACTGGTGCACTCTGCTACACAGCTGAGGTTCAAGACCATGAACTAGCTGCAAATATGATTTATAACAACAATTTTGACTGCCAACGGTAGTTTTCTTCACAGATGCACTATCTGTACTGCAAGCTCTCAAAGTTGACGGACTTCCACATCTGAGGAATAAGCAGGGTGACTATCTGAAAGTGAGCCATACTTCATTGTGGTATATGATGGAATGAGAAGATAGAGAGGCTTGCAAAGAAGTTGCTGAAATAACATACTTTGTGAAAAAGAGAGCTATCCATGCAGTCAGAAGACAACAAGATCAACCAAATGATGACTGTCACACCCTTGACTGACAGGAACAAATCACTATTATTTATCTCAGGACAGGGTACAACAGACTGAACAAAGCCATGTATAAGTTTTGACTGTCTGCTTCACCACTGTTCACATGTGGGCTAGATGAACAAACTGCTGAGCATGTGTTACAGGAATGTCCACTGTATGGCCAGTTAAAGAAGATTCACTGGCTCAATGATTTAACACTAAACTCAAAATTGTATGAAATATAAGATGAGCTCCAAACAATGGTTGAGTTCATCATGATGGTGTAAACACAAAAAAGATGAAGAATGAATTTCTTATTGCAGATGATCAGAGTGTCTTACATTCCTCAAAACCATCTGAATACCCTAATAGACACATTCTACAAGTGCAATATGAAAATGAACACTGCAAAAATGTGGGTAATGAAAGTCAGCAGATCAAACAATACACTCTATATACAGGTCCGAAACACAGAACTCTTTTAAGTTAAATAATTAGGATATCTGGCAAGCATGTTCACAGATGACTGCAGAATGGACAGGTAGATTAACAATTGCAAGAACTATAAAACCAAATGTTATGACATATCAACTATCATCATTACTAAGACATCCAAACATTCCAATTGAAACAGAAAAACAAATGATCAACGGTATATCCATATCAAATCTCTGTTATCAGTGTCAGACATTGCTACATTTCTATAACAACAGGCAGCAGGTTTTCAGAGCAAGAAGAAAATCAATGAATTTACCGTATAAAAGCAACAATAAGAGGCATGTACTGAAAATATCAATGACTTCACAGATAATATACAAAATTATATTAAATCTATCTACAGTATCTAACAAAATAAATACAAAGAGGAGATGAGGATGATGATGGTGATGAGACTGATTTAATTTCTTTCAAGATTGTCCAATAGTTAGGAGTAGCAAGTGGAGTAGTCACTATAAATGTTTGTTTTTGTATAGCCAAAGGCAGAGGCCAGCTTTATTATAAAAATGTTTATGATATTTCTTTTAGGATGAACAAATGGTGACTAGAATGATCAACTCCAAACTGCCATATGGATATGAATATCTTGGTAACAGTGGACGTCTGGTCATCACTCCCTTGACAGACAGATGTTACAGGTTAATTCCCCTATCTTGTCATTTTAATTATAAAATTAGGAGAATGGACTGCAAGTTTTTTTTAGATACCTATGATAGAATGGTTGTCACTTATTATTTGTCATTTAGCAGCTCTTCTTGTAGCATTGATGAAACATAAACTTCTTATACTTAATGAAAAGATGTCCTCATTTACACCAAAAGGACTCTGTTTCGTAAAAAAATGTACATGTCAAATTGAAGTCCAGCTAGAATATAAACATTCTGTAAAGGGACCAGCTGCATTTTAAACCTATGCTTCACATTAGAGTGAAAAGGTGAATGATTACAAATGCTTGGAAACAGGTTTACTTGAAAAGAGGCCAGATGTAATGATGACCTATGTTACACATTGGAGCAAAAAATGTGAAGAATGATGATATGGCAGAACTTAATTCAAAATAAATTACATTTGACCTTCTTAAGCACATTAACAATTGCATTGTCTGGCACGCTTGTTGAGCTCACATGCATGCACATGTAATATAATGTATGGAAGATATGTACAGAACATATATCTTTAGTATGGTTTTTCTATTGCTTAAAGTTTTGAAGTCTGGAGACAGCTATTTTTGTTCAATCTTAGTTACTCAACTAATTATATAACTTCTAGAGAATGATAAAGAGTTTTTTTAATTCTCTTGAACTGCTCTTCATTGTCAAGTAAAACTGAAGCTATTGCACAGATATGTAAAAAAAGATTTCAAAATTGGTTTAGTTTTTTCATTAAAAATCTTTGCCAGAACACTTTTTGGGGCTCTTCACCTTCACCTTGGTGGAGCCCCTGAGGGACCAGCAGGGACTGGCAAGACAGAAACCACCAAGGATTTGGCCAAAGCAGTTGCAAAACAGTGTGTTGTGTTTAACTGCTCTGATGGTCTTGACTACATTGCCCTGGGAAAATTCTTCAAGGTGAGTAGGACAATGATTTTCTGTTCTTATACTTGATACTGACCTTTAGTTGGTTAAGTCACATTGGAAGTGCATCATGACTATAATAAACATAATTAGTTTATATCTGATTTGATTGAAGTTACAAATGTAAATCTAAAAAATAGATTTATTGATACAGTTAATTTTAGCATAGTCGTTAGCATAGTGATGTAGCAGCAAAGTTTTTGATCTATGAGATCTCAATTAGAAAATATTTGTAATATATGTTCACAATAAACATGATAATGAACAGAGCGATACTAGAACAGGTTAACAGTTACCTAGATAATAACAAATGATGGTAAA
This sequence comes from Ariolimax columbianus, assembly GCA_036924085.1. Lineage (NCBI taxonomy): Eukaryota > Metazoa > Mollusca > Gastropoda > Stylommatophora > Arionidae > Ariolimax > Ariolimax columbianus. The sequence continues at coordinate 21,745,125 of JAVGWX010000012.1, forward strand.
TGTGAAAGGGAAGTGAAAAAGAGAATTGGAATGACTAAAAACACATTTAACAACATGAGAAATATATTGACATCCAGGCAAATACCAAATGGACTAAAAATAAGAATCATCATAACTATGCGGTCGGGAAACATACACGATGAGCAAACACTTGGAGGACAAAATAGAGACCCTAGAAATGTGAATATACAGAAGAACGGGTTGCATTTCATGTAAAGATAAGTAAACAAATAAAGAAGTCCTGAAGATTAGGAATGGGAATGGAAATCCTGAAAGTCATACAAATTAGAAAAATAAAATATTTGAACATATAAAGAAACATAATACACTGTTGAAAGTAGACTGGCAACAGGAAGACAGCTCTAAATGTGAGAGAGCATCTCCAAGCGATGTACTAATAACAGTCTGTTGGAGACAAGAAACAGAAGATGTTGGAGGTCAGTTGTGACCAACTTCCAATACCGGGACAGCATTTTCACATTATCATCAATATATATAGTTTTAACTGTGGACAGGACTCTTGAAATGATTTCTTTTTATGTTTATCATTTCAGGGTTTGGCTTCATGTGGTGCATGGTCCTGTTTTGATGAATTCAACAGAATAGATTTGGAAGTGCTGTCTGTTGTTGCCCAACAAATCCTGACAATTCAAAGAGGTTTGACTATTTACATCTAGTACTCTCATTGATTCATTATTAGTTACATAACTTCAAACATCTTCAGTCATTACTTTTTCTTCATGTTTTTGATGAAATCAAGTGGATTTATTTTTTAAGCATTAACAACAGAAATCAAATATAGTTAATGTCACATTAGACACCAATCATCACCAGAAATGATTCTTAAGCCATGTTCAAGGGACAGCCATTATATACCATGTCCATAACATATTTACTAAGATTGTATGGTCCCTGAGATAGATTGTGTGGTCACTGAGATAGATTGTGTGGTCACTGAGATAGATTGTGTGGTCACTGAGATAGATTGTGTGGTCACTGAGATAGATTGTGTGGTCACTGAGATAGATTGGGTGGTCACTGAGATAGATTGTGTGGTCACTGAGATAGATTGTGTGGTCACTGAGATAGATTGGGTGGTCACTGAGATAGATTGTGTGGTCACTGAGATAGATTGGGTGGTCACTGAGATAGATTGGGTGGTCACTGAGATAGATTGTGTGGTCACTGAGATAGATTGGGTGGTCACTGAGATAGATTGTGTGGTCACTGAGATAGATTGGGTGGTCACTGAGATAGATTGTGTTGTCACTGAGATAGATTGTGTGGTCACTGAGATAGATTGGGTGGTCCCTGAGATAGATTGGGTGGTCACTGAGATAGATTGTGTGGTCACTGAGATAGATATCAATGTTTACATTTCATTTTTTTCACACAGCGCCTTTAATTGGTACCAATGTGCAGCCAAGTTAAATGGATATAAAGGAAATGTTTTGTGTGAAAATATAATCATGAAATAGAGTGTCTTTCTCTCATTTTATCCACATCCTTTGTGCTAGCAGGATGGAACAAACAGACTCTGTAGATAATGTGACAT